>CAMTDV010000014.1:91693539-92293539 GCA_947069175.1 Scalesia atractyloides
CTGGAACTGACAAAACAAAATAATACCAGTAGTCTAAACACAAAAACTAAAAATCAACTTTTTTGCCATACGGTTTTAGGGATTATTTTATTAAAAAAAGAGATAACTTACTACTTGATAGTATCTACATGTCTGCCTCAAATATAAACCAAAACTAAATCAGCGTTCACTAACTAAATGCAAATAACAGTGCACTGATAAAATTATCTCTCCCCCTCATCATGCTACTACCATCCTTTCAAGTTTCATTAAGCATGCCCTTAGTTTTAAATAGCACGAGGCGCACCAAGGCGATAGTGTTCCAAGCCGAATCACAAGGTGCAATATGCAAAGGTGCACCGCTTCGTATGCAAACCTTTTTATTTAATTCCTAGTATATTTCTATCTTCTGTCTTCTAGGACAGAAAAAAATCTTTAAGCCCCCTCCTACCCTCTCCATACCCTACCAATAGCTTATTTGTTCATACGTTTCTATCATCACGCATTCCTGTACCCAAAACCTAGAGACAAATATGATCTATATATAATCAAATATATAAATACCCTATATGTACAGCCATAATACAACATCCTGCGCCTCAAGCCCTTTTTGTTTGCACCTCAGATGTGCTTCCTATAATGGCTGCGCCTCCGGCAGTCAGAACATAAGCATTCAATTCTAAATTCCAACATGCAAACAGGCAAACAGCAAACCAGGAATACTTTCTACACACTCCTACTTGTCACATACTACAAAACAATGTAAACAAAAAACATTTAGTGACAGATGTTTCTCACCTCATAATACGGTCTTGAATCTCAGATACAGACTGCTGCAATCCTCCATTGTCACCCTCAACATTACCTTCGTCCTTATCATTATGAGACCTGCTACCAACCTTACTCACTTCCTTCACCTCACCATCCTCCTCCGAATCCGATTTCGAAACATCCTTTCCTAAATCCCTACCTTCATCCTTCTCATCATGATGTTTCCTACTCACTTTTTCTCTACCCCTCTCTCTATCTCTATTCCTCTCCTTCTCCTTTTCCTTCTCCTTCACCCTCTCTCTATCCCTATCCCTATCCCGATCCTTATCCCTCACCCTATCCTTATCACGAACCCTATCTTTTTCACGATCATACTCATCTTCCTTTCTTCGATATTTAACAGAGCTTTTTGAATCCTTTTCTCTGTCCTTTGACCCGTCGCTGACCTTCGATTTCTCCCGGTCGCGAGTTCTGTGATCCTTCTCGTCTCTCCGGCGACTGCTGCTGCTTTTGTCCTTGCTACGGTGCTTTGTGTCGCGTGAACCATCGTCTTCTACGTCGTCGTAACCGCCTTTCCACCGTTCGCCAGTGGTTGGTGGTGAATCGTGGTCTCTGGCTTCGACACTTCTTCCTCGTCGTGTATCTGATCGATCCATGATTTGCAGTGGGTGAAGATGAGAATGAGAAGAAACCCTAGGTTTTGTGCTTATTGTATCAATGAAGGGGGATAAAACTACAAAAGGGGTTTTTGTGATGTTCGGGTCGGTTTGGGAAAACGGGTTTTGGAATCGATTCCTATCCAGTTCCGATTATAAAAAAGAAACTTGTTTAACTTTAAAACAACTAAACTCAATGGAGTTTGTTGCTGGCCAGGCTGCGTTAAAGGCGGAATCAGGCAAAGTCGCTAAACACAAGAAGGCTTGTTTAGAGAATCAACACGTGTTTATCCTATTCGCTTTTGATACATTTGGGTCCCTAGCCCCAGAGGCTGTGGAATTTCTAAACAGGGTCCAACAGGTTGTGAATAGTAATCTTTCAACCTTTAAGGGCCGTTTCGTCTTTAGTAGAATTGGTTTTGCAATTCAAAAGGGGGTTGCGGCGCAGCTTATTGTCCGTTTACCTGCCACTTGTTTGTCATTTGTTACTTTGGTATATAATATAAAAAAAATTACATGATTAAAAAAAATGGAGTTTAAAGGATGGCCCAGGGGGAGCAACTGGGTTGGTCTCTCCCTTTTTGTTACGGTTCCTGTCGGGTTGCAGCCCAACTTATTCTCTTGTTTTTGTTATAGACGAGGAGGTTCCAACAGCTTTTAGTAACATCCGGAAAGTATTTGAATTGTGAAAATATATAAATTCTTTAATTAGGAACTAGGTTATAACCCCGTGTATTACACGGGTTGAATAAATAAATTTTATATACTAAATAATAAAACAATATATCTTTAAAAACCTCCTTTATTGCACGGGTTGTATAAATGTAATTTTATATATTAATAGAATTATATACGAACCATATTGTACGGGTTGAATAAATGTAATTTTATATATCAAATAATAAAAATGTTATATCTTTAAAACCACGTGTGTTACACGGAGTGAATAAATGTAGTATTGTTTATCAAATAATAATAAAAAGTTAAAATTAATGGGTATACTTCGTACACAATATGGTGATTGCGGAGATGATTATTGAAAAGAATATAAAGTGGTCAAACATATTATTCAAAAAACAAATAAGCAGTCATTTGAGTGATAAAATATAATATTTAAAAAAACCCGTAATAAATCTAGTTTAAAAAAAAACTAAGACTTTGTTATTAATAATAATTCAATTAATTTATATTTGCAATTTTGTTTAGTATTATTTTATTATAAAGTGCATCTTATACATATAATTATATTATGTCTTAAGTTATTGATGCTTTTCAAAATGTTTTTCGATTTTATGTCTAGCATTATATATACTATGGTAAAAGTTTAAAGTTTATTAGAGTTATAAATGAGAAGTATACATTAAATTTAAAATAAATAATAATTATCTATAGTTAAGTATGAGAGATTAAACAAAATACTATTTAGTAGAAGAGTTATCTGTAATTAATTAAAAGAGATTAAACTAATTAATAATTATCCATAAGATATTAAACTAAATAATATTTAATAGGAGGATTATTTATAATTAATTAGAAGAAATTAAACTAAAATAATAATTATCTATTAGACATGGCATAATATGATGACAAGTGTCTCATAATTGGTTTCTTTTATTATATAGTACTAGTAGTAGGACCCGTGTAAAACACGGGTAGTTTTAGTAACGTTTTGTTATATTAATTAGTAAGTAATTATCGGTTCATTTAGATTGTCGGGGATTTGATATCATTAAACGATAGATGATTATACATAGGTTTAATTAAAAATGAATTATAAACAAAGAGAAGTGACATGCTAAACCAATAACATGTTCTTGCTTTTTAACATGTTACTTGTACCAATGAATACTGACATGTTAAACATATGTACTGACAGTAGACACAAAATGAGATGGTACCAAAACTTTTATGAACTATAAACACACACGAGATATGTATCTGCACATAAATTGAGGGATCAACCCCTTTTTGTGTTTCTCCACAACTTCAGTAACATGAATTGCTCTTACAGCCGCCCCTCAACTCTGGCACAACTGAAGGCCAGAGGGGTTACCTTTTAAAGGCTTGAAGGCTAGAGGGGTGCAGATACGAAAGTAATTAATATTAGGCCTCTGTCTTCTTCGCTCGCTCGCTTGTAAACAGTGTTCTTCGCTCGCTTGTAGATTACAAATACTAATTGAATGTGATTTATTATGCAATGTGTCGCATAAAAAACATATTTTCACTACAATTAAGCGCCAAATGAAAAGCAATCAACATGCTTAAAAAATTCTAAGATTTTATAGTATTTAACTCTCTTAAAAAAATACATCAGTTTGTAATATTTATCCCAAAAGAACCATCCAAAAGCATTGGTTCCCACAAAAACCTACCAGAAGTACTAAAATTGTCAATTCTAAGCAGGAACACAACTTTAGTTTTCTCAATTGCCGCATCATCCATCAGCCAGTTCCCTGAACCTTCCAACTACAATATAAAGAAGAACTAAGTCCATAAATTGCTACAATTATTAACTGACAACTTCGAATTCAACACCTAACGTACCTGAATCATAACTTCCATTGATGGTAAACAACTTGAACTAATTCTACTGTTAATAAAATTTGTAATATTTAAGCTCAATATCATGTGGCTGAAACATACAATGTTGTGAATGAAAATTGAAAAAGCATTAACTGTTCTAAGTAGAATACACTCCCAGAAAGGTATCACTATAAGATGAAACTGAAAATAGTTTGATCTTACCTCTTCGCCGGAACCAGTTCTCATGAGAAAAGGTGTCCTAATGCTTCTTCTTTGTATAATCTTGTGGTCTGCTGTTAGCAGCAAGTTTTCTGGAATACAAAATAAAGTACATTATTACAATTTACGAATTACACGAACTTCATCATACATAATAAAAAACAACATGACTATCTCAACAGTTTACATAATGGTACCAGTTAACGCTTACAACCGACGATTTCAACTATTCCAACTCACCTGGCTTTAAGTAACGGTGAATGATTCCAGTTAACGCTAAAAGGCGCCACTTTCGAAATTCATTTATTAAATCTTTATTAGGATTACAAGTATAACTTTTACTAACGTTAATAATAACTTGGTTAATTATAGCGAAATTGGCTTGGTAGAAAAAACGTACCTTTCTAGAGCGTACACGATCGACCCCCATCCTCAGCTGGCACTCGAGTTGGTTCAGTTCTTTCATCCCTAATGTGGAAAGGTCTTCTCCAGCCAGATATCTTAAAACAAAAACAAAACTCCAAATTATTATTATTATTGAATTTTTGTAAATAGTGTAACAATAGTAATTACTTAATACCTGAAAAAACCACTGTTTGACCAAGGTGAAACCACTTTTTGACCAAAGTCAAACCATTGTTTAAAACAACAACATCTGTTTTCTCCACAAAACATTGTTTTAACCCGACAGTGATTTCAAGCATCTGTTTTCATCAGTAAATCAAAGTTCTCTTTTCTTGATACCTGAATAAGAACTTCCATGATATGCGATTTTAACACAAAGAAATCAGATGAATACAACATGAATACAACAACTATGATTTTTAGAAAGTTTACGTGTATATTCGATCTCTAACGGTTGAAATTTACGCGTATAGGTAAAATATATAGCACTTATTTCTGCGTACAGGAGCATCAAGCTTAATTATATGGCACCGATTTTTCACTGATTCAAGAATGTTGACATCATCTTGACAACAAAGAAACAACTTACAAACATCTGAATAGCAATCCATAATCCACTTTATTAAGTTCTAAATGTTCTCATCGGCTTTGCCAACATCATAAAGGACCATCACTGTTGATATGACAACAGGATCTCTGAACATAAATATGCAATTTGACCTTTTATTTAAAATTAACATTGAAAGGAATGTACTTGTATAATCTGGCTTTAGATTAGCTGTACTGATCTCAGTAGTGACTGCATTATCACTACTTGTTTGTTTGACTGAAGCCATAAGAACATATTTAGCATTTGCTTCCAAGTGCACATTAAGCTCTACATGGTGAGAACTTGATGTTACATGAACCGCCACTTGAGTCAACCTTGTTTCCTAAAAACATTACCCATTAAAGAAATTTGTGATATTTAGTGTAAACAAAGAAATCCCAAACAATCTTGTTGGAATATGCAACAAGTAAAATCGGTCAACATTAATATTATATAGTTCTTTTCACTATATCTTCTTTCATTATCAATTTGAATTATAGACATATAGACCCGAGCTCTTGTATGTTTTGTTTTCGGTATCAAGTAAATAACGCATTTAAAAAGATTTATCAACTCTTACATACCTGAATCCGGAAGTATCTTAAATCATGAGATATCTGCAAAAAGAAGACCAATCTAAGTATTTACGCACAAATCATAAAGGCTAAATATTGTTGTTCTATCTAAAAGTAAAATTACATTCCGACCAGCTGTTTTAAGTTTGTATACCTTCACGATATCATTACATATAATCGTATAACTGAATTTTTGTAAACATCAGATACTCATGAAGAATTTTACTAAGAGCAAAAGGAGATGATAACACTAAAGCTACGTCAAACATACCTTCCTTGTGCTCAAAAGCTTAATCCTCGTGATACAAATCATTGTCATGAAGAGGTGCACTCCCAGATGTATCCTCAGACGTATTTCTACTTGATAAAATAAAAAGACAATAACAATTACTGAAAGCTTAGGCTAAACCAGAGATACTGTTCTTATACTTTCATCTCCAACTTTTATCTTTTCTTACAATACTTTTCACTTGGACATTCAATCGAACACTTGGCGTGCAAACATTTCGACATCATATATTATCTTAACCTTTAAAATCAAGCATAACCCACCAACTTCATAAAAATCATACATTACCTATAATCAAGAATCCTGACCAAATTGATCCAGAACACAAGGAATCGAAAACTATTAAACCTACTTGATTTACATGACATGCCTTCTATTTGTAACTGATTCAACATAAAAAACTTATAAATTAAAAGTGGAATATCAAGATTTAGGGTTTATGATTTGAAAAACCTAAAGAACATTTGAACAACCTGGATTACCTGAACCAAAATGATCGGAGATGCGGTGACGGAATGATCGGAGATCTTCGACGGAATGCGGTGACGGAATCTTCGACGAAGATCTTCGATGGAGCAGCGTGATTGATCGGAATACGTACAGATGAAGATTATTTGAAGATGGATTGAGAGATAGCTGCGTATAAGGAAAGCTGGAGAGGTTTGAAATTTGAAGATGGTTGAGTAAAGTTTTTGTTTTGAAAGAACTCATGTTTCTCTCTCATAAATCGGGTTTTTAATCTCTGAAATGAACGGTTTGAATTTTGAAATTCAAAATTTCCTCCCTCTTGATTGTTTAAAAAAAATTAAGATAAATAGGTAAATTGATTTATTGATTTATGATGTAAACAATGGCATTGTTGGATGACTTTAATGATTGACACCTAAGCAATGCTTAGGTAATGCTCTTTCTCCTTTAATAGAGAAGGGAGATAGAAGATTTGTGTGAATTACTTGTAAACTACGATACTTTTAGGTTTTTCTTTTAAGATTGAAACCTTTTATATCTAAAGAGAAAATAACATTGGTGTAAATATAAACATGTCTTTTAATAATTTAATAATAATAGAAAGACTTATATATATATATGGTTAAGATCATTTCAGAACCAAATTTTTTTACTGAACTTGCAGAACTAATTATAGCCCCACATTTCATTTTATCTAAGTTTTTTATTATTTTTTTACTCAAGGGCATTAAAGTAAATTTAAACATACAAAATTATCAAATTTTTATATACCCTATTTCCTCTTTGGTTTTGAATAAATTCTTATTTTCTCTCTCACTGACATCTACACAAATCAGATTCAAATGTATTTAACCACAGGCATAATCCAAATTTTAGACATCTTCAATCATCTAATTTTTTATATTTAGTGGTTTAATGGATAGTTAAAAGGATACAAATATTACGTTAACACGTATGTAAAACATCATATTAGAAATTGTTTCCATAATAGTTTTCGAGTATAGGCGGCAATTACATACATGTAATTGTCATTGATTAGAATTACACTTATGTAATACATATACATATGTATTACTTATGGGATAGTTAGAAGGATACAAATATATATATATATATACACACACGTTAACACACATGTAAAACATCAAATAAGGAAGTGATTCCATAATGGTTGATGAATGTATAGGCACAATTACACATATGTAACTATCGCTAATCAGAATTACATATATGTAATATATACACATATGTATTACTTATAGCTGGATTGATTGAAATAGAGAGGTTTTTATATAGAACACATATGTAATACTTAAACATATGTATTCCTTACCTTCGGAATGTTCGAACTTCAAGAATTTTTCTTCTAGATTTACACATATGTAATACTTACCTTCAATAGACTAATCAAAGAAAAAAATTGATCCTATTCAACTTCTTGCTTCTTTGAGCTGAGTGTCAACGATTACACAATATATATAGCCCATTGATTTGAATAACAATCCCCGAAAACCATGGAGTTAAATTTGAGAAAAAAAAAGAACGTGGAGGGATTAGGTAGTTAGAGAAATTTAAGGGATAATCTTTTTTTTCTTTTAAATTTAAATTTTTGTACCATTATACCCTCGTAGCTTAAAAACTTCCCTTGGTTTTTCTAATAATTACAATTTCTGCCATCGTCTATTTTCAACCATTGATTAAAAGATCAATGGTTAGAATGAGTTCTTAATAGTTCTGTTTAAAAAAGTGGTACTGCAAAGAACCTAACCCTATATATATATATATGAGCATTTTATGTGATAATGGTTATGAGGGTTGTGAGTCAAGGAAATAAAAAATGTTATTGTTTATCTGTAAATATGAAAAAACATTGTTCACCCTTATAAAATTTTCTAATATTTTTAAAAGTGGTTGTGAGTAGAGAAGAGAGAAAAAAATAATACAGATATTTAAAAATTATTATTAATTAAAAGGAGAAAGAAAGATAATGATCTTAAGTGTAATTATAGAGATGAAGATGGTGGATAACATGTGAATGATGTAATATTCTCAGTCTAACTTTGTTTGCATATACTAGTAAAAAGACCCGCGCGCGTTGCGGCTCGGGTGAATCACAATCGTGAAATAGATTAGTCCAAGCGTTACGTGTTGCGTTAACTATATGAAAACGTGTGTTTCGACGTAACCGAATGAACTCAATGTAATCGTTATAAACATTGCGATTGGATCAAAACGTAAAGTAAATAAAATATATACCGCACGATCATAACGTATTATATGCGACCCGACTAACTCGAATTATTTCGTTAAGTCAAAACATATTATCTGCGACTTGGTTCATACCTAGGAAACGTATTGTACGAATATATACCGTACAATCATAATGTATTATATGTGACCCGACTCATATGTAGTAAAAATGTACATGTTTATTTAAGGATCATCACTTTCTGCATAAAGTAAAAAGGTTGATGCAAATAGTATGACCCTTTACAAACACACTCTACTATTCCAAGAAAAATGACCGTTTAAAAACACACTCTACCATACCATGTATTTTATTTCAAATTTAGATGAAAATAAACACATTGTAACATCAATTCGTTTACAACCCTCTAACTTGTTTATAACTCTTTCAATCTATTTACAATTTAATTACAACCCACTACTCGCCAACTAATTTGACTTATTAAGATAAATGAGTTACATGATATCAAATGTGACTGGGCTAGAGTTGATGTTGTTGACATAAATAAATACATGAGCTGTGTCCAAATTATCTATTTGTACCATAAGTCTGAATCCCGTAAACCCTACGCGATTGAAACAATTATAAGTTGCACCTTTCTCGAAATTTTAGCTTCTAGAAAAGTTCGATGCTAATAGCCGATGTATGTTTTCGTTTCATGACAAGTATGGGTATTGAAGTGGCAAATATTTTTAGCTTTTGATGGATATACTTTAGACATAACTAAACTTTTAAAACAATAGCTTTTGATGGATATACTTTAGACATAACTAAACTTGAATGGAGATTTAAATATTTTGATGGATATATACTTTAAAAACAAGATTGTGAAAGTTGAAAAGCTTTGAATTTTGTCAATGGAGATTTAAGGTTGAGCCGAGAGTGGGAGCAACTGGGCTTGTTTCCTCTTTTAAAACGTTTTTTTGTTGGGTTGCAGCCCAACGTATTCTCTTGTTTTTGTTAATGATCCGGTGGGTTGAAAAACTCCAAAGGCCCAGCTCAAAGTTTCATTTTTGTTGCGAGAGTATTTGAGGATTGCAGTGGTAATAGGATATATACATCAAATAAATTAATGAGGTCTTGTGGATACACTAACTAGTGTGTTGACTTGCGAGATGCACGGTATAACTGAGCCTAACTGAACCATATTTCACAATATCACCACAGTACTCCAAAAAATGCCCAGAGGGGGGAGGCGAAGAGACAACAGTTCCAGCGACAAGATTTGAAGGCTTTACAGGAGCTAAGAGCAAAGAAACATGAGGAAATTAACCGAATTAAACAGAACAACTACAGGAGACAGGAGGCGTGGCATCTAGTTGTTAGTAGGAGCGAAGCAAGAAAAGAGAAAAGGTTCAAAAACAGAGAAGAGAGGCTTCGTAACACAACCTCTTTTTTTTGTTTCAAATCTCCCGGCAGGCTGTCAAGGGATAGGCTATGGGAAGCTTTTCAACACTATGATAGCCTTGAAGATGCTTTCGTTCCTAATAAGAGGGACGGGGCAGGAAATCGATTTGGTTTCATTCGTTTCAGAGGTGTAAAGGAAGCGGATAAGTGGGCTGAAAATCTGAGATCGGTGAGGATTGATGGGGCAGTACTGGGCGTTAATATGGCTAAGTTTGATAGGGATGGGCGCAAATTCAATCAGCAGCCTATTACCAATCGGATATCGGTCTTCTCTAGACTTAACATACCTAGGACAGATGGCATTGAAAATGATTTAAAGACGAGAAACACACCGGTGAACCAAGGATCCTTCAACAACATTGTGAGGCAGGGGAGACGAGATAACATGGTTATCGAACTCCCTCCGGTTGTCACTGATGCCCGGAAGGAGTGGGAATTCAAGTCACTCATTGGGGAAGCTAAAGATATAGAAACCTTGGATAATCTGGATTCCATTAATGATTGTCGTTAGTGTCATGAAAAAACCTATTTAAACTATTAGTATAGAATAAGCAGGGTATCAAACCAGAGGAGGATTGTGGAAAGTGTAATAATGTCAAGTATTAATTCACAACTAATAAATTAGAAAAAGAAACAGTTTGTTGGAAGTTGAGAGTATCTAACTAAAAACTTTGAAAACAAGGTTTTATCAATAAGAGAAACGATAGTTCCTCTGGAATTCAGGTTTCCAGTTACATTTAATTATGTGTCTAACTTAACACTCACATAGACATGAGTGTAAACCCTAATTCATCAATTGTGATAGTTGCAGACTAAGTACTCTGGCTAATACATAACGGGAGGTTATCAAACAAATATCAATTACAATTACCAACCCTAACCCCACGTCAAATAAATCCCAATTACTAGAACTCTCGGGAACTGAATGATTAAGAATTAAAGTTAAACAAAAGTAACCGTTTACAATCAATGAATCAAGTACCGGCAAAAAACATCGAATGCTTAGATTGCCGGATTCAAATAAGTTATAAACACATAAACTGAACTAACATACGAAAACCCTTCAACCGAAGGAAACCATAGAGGTTTAGCCGCTCATCTCACTTGAGAAATCAACAAAGTTCTTGAACAATGAGGAATTCATGATCTTGATCTTCGGAATTGTGGATGATGATGATGATACGGTGAAAAAGCTTTCAACTTGATGCTCTTTTATCCCTCTTTTCATCCTCAGAAGTCAGTATCTGCATAAGATGCTTCCTCAAACCCTAATATACCTCCAAAGACCAAATTTTCGCGTTTTTCCGGGTTCGGGACCGTCACTGACGTTAAGGGACCGTCAGTGACGTCCCAAAGTTGCTGTTTCTTTTTGCTGATCCAACCGTCATTGACGGTGGGTGACCATTGGTGACGGTCCAGACTTCCTGCTTAATTTCTAGGCAAACCACCCAACCGTCGCTGACGGTCGCGGCTTCATTCCTCAATACACCTTGCAAATAACTTTCACTTAATGACCAATCACCCCTAGACTTTATTCTTCCATATTTCTCACATCATTTAGCATAAACCAACATTCAAATAAGTAACAACTGGCGCTTGGACTTCAATCTTTTGCATTCCTTGCAACTCTAATCTAACCCTCGAACAAGCTTCTGACTCACACTTCGAGCTGCAAATATCATCCTTAATCATTCCACTTCCACTTTAACTCCCGTAACTTCGCCAAGTTATGTGCTTTACCTGCAAAACAACTATATCTCATAGTCAACTCATTCTAGGCAAGTAAACACATAAAACACACATATTATTCACAATTTAGACACTCTAATGCTCGGCTTTCACCCTCTCCATCATCCATCTTGGAAGAGCTTAAACTAGAAGGTTTAAGATATATTGGAGGTTTAAAAGTTCTTATAACTTTTGAAACAAAAGAAATGGCAGATGTGTTTGTTAAAGAACATTATAAATTTTGGTCTTGTTGGTTTTCGAGGCTGTATGTGTGGGAAGGGATCACACCAGTGTTTGAACGAGTGGCGTGGATTAAGGTTCATACAGTTCCGATTAATCTATGGGACATGCATATTTTCAACCGGATAGGGGAAAGATGTGGAAGACTTCTCGCTAGATCAGATGCATCGACCTTGGATGTTAATATTGCGGTTCATAAAATGGTAGTCTTGGTGAAGACGGGGCAACGAGTAGAGGAGAACATCAGTCTAAAATGGCGAGAACAGGTCTTAAATGTTTGGGTGATGTGTGGAATGCGGTCTGTAAAAACTAACCTAATCTAGACACCCTAGTTTTAAATTTATAAACTAAGACTCTCTAAATGCTAGACCACTGACAGGAAAGTGTACCTATCGTACGTAGTTAAGCCTAATGAAGTCCGAGTATCGAACCCACGAGACACTAACGACGCTAACTAGACTCTGACTCAACTAATTACTTAACTGGTTTAATTTGTGTTTTGAGGGGTTTTTCTAATTATACTAAAGCGAGTAAACAAGAGAACAAAGCAAGCAAGCAAGAGGTGAAGTGACTGGAAGTAGACAATGATGAGAAAGAACTACCCAGGCTTAGAATCCCTATGACCAACATATGACCTCTAGTCCTGACTAATGGTTAAAGCTCCTAATCTACCTAGAAAACCTCCCGTCTAGGGATGATCAACCAAAATAGAAGATGGAACAGAGCGATGAAGTGCTAAATTGGAAACGACTCGACCTATCGATACCGAATCCCACGACTGTCAAATTAATAGCTACTACGGTACTAAAATCCTCCGGTCATCAAGCTAAACCTGCTAAATAACTGAAAACCTAGGAAACCCTAAACGAGAAGTAGCCGGATCCGAGCTACCGGCCACCCAAACTACCAAACAACGCCTAGCTAATAACCTAGCAATCCTGACTCGTCCCTAGAGTTGCCGGAAAAGGATGCACACTTAAAACTCAGTTGATTTTAATTAATTTAGTTAAACTTGAATTATCTCTAATCTCAAGCTCTAGACCGAAAACCTAATAGATTAACGAACCTAGAATGATCTAAATAGTTCCAGACCAGACTAACAAGATCACCTAACTAAACAACCAATCACAACCAAGACAAGCACACAAATTCATAAACAATCACAAAGCAAGAATATGTAAATCATCACAATTTAATCATTAGCCAAAACCGAATAATCAAAACATTAAGTCATAGTTCATCTAGGTCTAGGTAGAAAAACGAACTAGCCAAAAATCATAGTCAAGAACAAGAAACAAGTCTGAACCGGATAATAAATCATGTTTATAATTTTGTAAAACACAATGTCTAACAAAACTAAAAATAATAAATTACAAACCGAACTCGAATCCTGAATCACGACCTTGAATCTTGAACCATATAACCTGTCGCCTCGAATCGTCTCTCTGAATCTCTATCAGCAGTCCCTCTGCCGTCAACAGCCTCTAAACTTCCTCCTTCCCTTTGCGTCTGATGTTGTTCTCCTATCACAGCCGTCTCTCAACTGTTCTCTCCTCACCCTCTATAGTAGGTCACCTCTTTTATTTTAACTATATGCCGCCATAAAGGCTACTAGCACCGTGTGAGAAAAGGCCCATCATGGGATCACGGTCTGTCATCAGCCCAAACAACCAGCCTTACTAGCCCACCTAATCATAAAAGAAACTATGGCATCTTGTATTAATAATCCAAACCTTCTGTGCGTATCCAATGCATTTAGGATTCTTTTTTTCTTTTTATTTATCCAAACCATGACCTCCTTTATTTCCATGTAGCACCCAATAACTAATAATTTGTGAACTCCATTCTTTTTTTTCTTTTCCTTTGTCGAGACATGCACAATTAATGTGCATAAACATTAATTCAACTTTTCGTGCATTTTAGTCCCTCAATTTCTAAGAAGTTGTCACAATAAATTTTCCACTTTAGCTTATAATATAGAGATAGTGATCTCGGTCTACTCAAGAAAAATAGCGGCAATTTTAATTCGATCACTGGCGCCCTACTCTGCCCAACTGGCTGGTTATTTTCTTGTTACTCAATTTCACTCAATTTACACCAGGACCTGACAAACTATAAAATAATATAATATACACTAAAAACAAATAAAACCTATACACTAATTACACACTTTACACGGGACAAATATGTGTATTTTACCACATATCATTGGGTCCGTGAATGTGACGAAGAATGGGAACCGTCGTTCGTAAAACATCGGTGGGTGAAGGAAGTTAACGATTATGAAACGTCGGCCGCCGGAGTCGGAACTCCAGTGATCAAGTCTAAGGTGGTTATCGCCGGAGAGGATAATGAAGAGTTGCAGGAAAATGAAGAGGGGGATGTGAACGGTTGCATGGGGAATACGCATGCAAGTTCATCGGCTCCTGTGCACGTGGAGTTTCAAAGCCCTAGGAGGAATGATGATGTCCCACAAAAAACAGCTGGCAGTGCATCTAGGGATTCCCTTCTGGACTCCACTCATGAGGCTGGGTCGGTTTATAAGATCCCTGACCTGAACGTACAAGAAGACTCCGATCCTTTTGATTTAAGCGACTTAATCCATGAGACTACAAGGTGGATGGAGAAGCGGGAGAGGGGATTGCAAAGAAACCATACGCCAATGAATAACCCGTCACGTGATGAATATGAAGAAGGGGACCAGAACGAGAACTAGACAGGGGTTTGCAACTAGGTGAATTTTTGAAAAGGAGGTGGAGGATTTGACAACCATGTTCGAAAATTGGTTCAAGGGGAAATGGAGTTGACGGTTGACCAATGAATTTTCTTACACTAAACATAAGGGGGGTTAGTGATTCGGATCTGAAAAGGGTGTCAAAATGTTCGTTTTTGGGGATTCAAGAAACACACCAAGAAGGGCTTCTAGCAGATTGGTGTAGTCGTTTCGGGGACCGAGGTCCGTTGGCTATGGATACGGTTGATGCAATTGGTCGTTCGGGAGGCTTGCTCTCGATGTGGGACCCCGACATTCTGGCTGTGGATTCGGTGGCTAAACATCCGCATTTTCTGTTGGTTTCAGGATGCATAAAAGGAGTGGAAGAAAGGATTAACATCCTCAACATTCACGCCCCAAATGATCAGGTTGTGCGCAGAAGATTGTGGGATGAAATTCTTGAATTAAAAGCTTTGTATCCAGGTATGTGGGTGGCGTTAGGCGAGTTTAATGATGTCCGTAACGAAGGGGAGATGGCGGAGTTTTTTAACGACTTTATAAGTCGAGCGGGTCTTCGGAATACCGGATGTTGGGTGGGCAATATACTTATATCTCCGACAACAAGGAAATTAAATTAAGTAAATTGGACAGAATATTTGTATGTGATTTATTTGTGTCTAAATGGCCAGGGGCAAGTCTGTCGGTGTTAAAAAAAGGGGCCTCAGACCATTGTCCTGTAAGTCTAATGTGCTTTGCGTGTGACTTTGGCCCAACCCCGTTTAAACTTTATAATAGCTGGGTTGGTACAAAGGAATTGAATGATATTGTTGAGGCTAACTTAAAAGGGGAGATGCATGGTGAAAACAATGACACAATTCTTGCTAATCTTCTTAGGAAGATCAAAGGGGATATAAAAAAATGGAGAAGTATTGCCAGGTTTGAGGAGGATAAAGAATTGGCTACTCTCTACAAAATTGCGGAAGAATTAGAAGTGGTGGCTGAATCCGCTACTCTTAACTGTGGGGAGAAAAAATTAAGAGTGGCAGTTAGACAAAAAATTAAAAGCCTGGAAGAAGCAAAGGTGAAAGATCTCCACCAAAAGTCGCTGCTGAAATGGATCAAGTATGGGGACGAAAATACGTCATTTTTCCATCGGATGATAAACACAAAAAAAGCAAGCAATAGGCTGAACGGGCTAAATAAAATGGGGTATGGGTGACCGACCCACAACTGATAAAACAAGAGCTGAGAAAGTGGTTCAAAAAACAGTTTTCGGAGCCGATAAGAGGAAGACCTGAATTTAAAAACCTGGGGCTGCCGCTGATGTCTTTAGAACAGCAAAACGCCCTCATTGCGCCATTTTCTTTGGCAGAAATAAAAGAGGCGGTATGGGGATTCGACTGAAATAAGGCACCCGGACCGGACGGTGATACAATGAAGTTCTTTAGAAGGTACTGGGAGGAATTTAAACAAAAAATTTTGGATGTGTTAGAGGAATTTCATGGTACCAGCATCATCAACCCGGGTTGCAATTCTTCTTTTGTGGC
Source organism: Scalesia atractyloides (assembly GCA_947069175.1). Taxonomy (NCBI): domain Eukaryota; kingdom Viridiplantae; phylum Streptophyta; class Magnoliopsida; order Asterales; family Asteraceae; genus Scalesia; species Scalesia atractyloides. Next base: position 91,709,897 of record CAMTDV010000014.1, read on the forward strand.
TTTAATTCCAAAGAAATCAGATCCCCAAAATATCAAAGACTATAGGCCTATTTCTTTGATAGGCGCCATTTACAAAATCATTTCAAAGGTTCTATCGAATCGCCTTAAGCCGTGTATGGGCGATTTAAGTTCTTCGGCTCAGTCGGCCTTTGTGGGAGGTAGAAATATAGTGGACAACCCTTTGATTGTCAGCGAGGCGATATCTTGGGCAAAAAAAGCCAAATCTAAACTCTTAATTTTCAAGGTTGATTTCGAAAAGGCGTATGATACGCTTAATTAGAAATTCCTTTTGAAAACAATGGAGTTTCTGGCATTCCCTAATACTTGGATAAATTGGATAAAAGGGTGTCTCCGTTTCGGGAAGGGGTCGGTGCTTGCGAACGGCTCCCCAACGGGAGAATTCAGTTTTAAAAGGGAGTTACGCCAAGGCGATCCGCTTTCCCCTTTTCTCTTCATTTTGGCTATGGAGGTGCTCGATATGTTGATGAAAAGGGCGGTGGAGTTGGGTTTGTTCCACGGTCTAAAACTTCCAAACGATGCCTCTTTTGTCTCATCTTTGTTACGCGGATGATGTGCTTTTTATTGTGAATGGTCGGAGCATAACATGGTTAGCTTGAGCCGATTCCTAAGGTGCCTTCATCTTCTTACAGGTCTCAAAGTGAATCATCAGAAATGTCATTTGTTTGGGATTGGAGAGGAGGAGCAGGAAGTAAATGACATGTCTCGGATATTAAAATGTGAGGTTGGATCCCTTCCGTTTACGTACCTTGGGATACCAATCGGAGCAAATATGAAAACGGCAAAGACATTGGCAACCGGTGGTTGAAAAATTTAATAAGAAGCTCTCGGCGTGGAAAGCTAAAACCCTCTCATTTGCGGGAAGGGTAACGCTTGCAAAGGCGGTCCTAGGTAGTCTCCCATCTTACTACCTTTCCTTATTTTTGGCTCCCAAGTGCATCATTAAGAAACTCGAGGGTTTGAGGAGAGACTTCGTTTGGGGACGGACGGGTTTGAGGCAGCAAATAAGATGGGTTCGGTGGGGTAATTTTACAAAACCCAAATCAATGGGCGGCATTGGTCTTGGGAGTATTAGAGAATTCAACGTTGCAATGATAACCAAGTGGTGGCGGAGATATAGAGACAACCCGAATCAACTTTGGGCGAAAGTCGTATCATCTATTCACGCTACAAGAAACCATAACAACCTTATCCCGGTGAAAAAAACCATCCTAGGTATATGGAAAGATGTTGGGTCGATAGAGAAGATACTTGCAAAATCGAGTGTCCACATTAAAGATAGACTCCGGGTTTCAATTGGAGATGGGGTAAAAACACCATTTTGGAAAGACGGGTGGCTGACCAGGGAAGCGTTGAAAGACCTTTATCCGAACATTTACTAGCTCGCAAAAACTAAAAATGCATCTGTTGCGGCTCATGCGAGTGTAACAGGGAATACCATACAATGGGGGTGGGAATGGATTAATGACCCACATTCATTCAGTGAATGGGAGGATGTGAATAATTTAATGGGGAGGCTAGAGAATGTAACCCTTAAAAAGCATTCTGATGTGTGGAAATGGGAAAATGACATGGGGTCAAATTCTCTGTTAAAGCATTAAGAAGGGAATTGGAAAAAATAGGTGCAGCAAATGAAGAAGACTTCCAGTTTGTTTGGAATATGTGGGCTCCATTAAAATGCAACTCCCTCAAAGAGATTATAAAAGCTATTCAGGAAAGTCTGGGTTCGCAGCGATGGAAAAAGATTGTTTATACTGCAGCTCTTGCTACGGTTTGGAGTATTTGGGCAGCTAGAAATGCAAAGGTTTCGAGATGTGTAGGTCCGTTGTACGGATCGTTCAGGTCCTAATTTGGCAAACCTAAGGTAAACGTGCGGAATCCGTTTGCATAGGCGACATTGTAGACAAGTTTGTTACTGTTTAACATCGTTTCATTGATTAGTAAACGTTACAAATCCTGGAAACACTTGGACAGAGCTTCGCCGTCCAGTACACAAAATCTCTGAATGTTACAAATGACATCACAACATATCTATTTATAGGAGAACAAGTTCGCTTGAAATGTGTCATGGCCAAGTTCGGGCGAACTTGTTCTTCACAGGACAACTTCGGGTGAACTTGTCCATGTACTTTACAAGTTCGGGCGAACTTGTCTCACATCATACATAAACTTAACGTTTCGCTCCTAAACACAGACTCAACGTTATACGATGACCTATGCAACAGACATATGCATCAACAGACTCCCTCTTGGATGTTGTCGTAGTCATCAGTCTTCAATTAAGTTCCGGAGTCTTTAAAATTCTCTTGATCTTTATTTCTTGAATAACTTTAACATCGATGATCTTCATATCTTCGTCAATCTATTCTCTTTTCTTGAGCTTGTCTTGATAAAAGTTTAATCACCATGCTCCCCCATACTTTGAGCTTTCTGTTATCTTCAATCAACATGTTTATCCAGCTCCCCTTTAAAAACTAGTTTCTGTTTCAAAGTTCATCAAACTTTCAAATAAACATTTCAAATTCAAACTTTGAAACCTCTAAATACAACCGTTTCAAATTTTAATCTTCTCATCAGTTTTAAACCCTTCCAGTTAAACAAGTCCAAATTAATGACCTTGACTATCTGATTTATGTATCAAGTTCAACTTAATGACATTGATTAAACATTTTGACACAAACTAATGTATTTATTCAAATGTAAGTTTCAAATTGATGAACTTTTTAAACTTTGTAGAACAAACTCAATTTCAAGAATTTTTGTTCAGCAGCTCTAGATTTTGAAAATCAGCATTTCATCATTAGTAGTCAAAACTCAAAGATAGAATATTTTTGGTTTTATGAAAATAAATATCGAAACACTAACTATGTACAAACGTATTTACAGACATTTTTTTATTGATTTTGTGTTAAAGGATCATATCAGTTTTTGAGACACATCATTAGTATCGTTGATCTTATTATGACTTTTAGTTTAAACAAATTTACCTAGATTGTTGATATATTTGTCCACTTAAACTTCAACACATTTCTCAATTGTTCCAAGATACGTTAGATAGAATTAAGAAACTTGACTTAACTATGATTCTCATCTCAGAATATACTCCCGTATCAAGATTCCCTAGATTTCATCTTACAGGTGAATATAGCGTGATTGATATCTGTATCTGGGTTGTGCGAAGCCTTGAGAGCTCAGGTTTATACCACCGTATCGACAAAGAGATGAAGGGTCGACTTTAAAGTAGTGTTCCAAAATGGAATCTTTTTGTACTGCAATTGATAAGATCTTTCGATACTTTCAATATGCTGTAGATTGGGGGTTTTTAAGCAAAAACATTATAAAAGTTTTAGGCCATTGCTTACGCAAAATCAGAAGAACTTTTATAATACCCCAGATATCAATTATCTATAAAGACTTAGTATCTCAGAATCAGACAATCTCTCAAACGAAATTTCGGAGTACCAAGTCCATACATCCGAGAGATGTTAATCCACAAGCTAAGCAGTTGTAAAATTTAGTTTATATCCCGGAAATAATCTACTGAATGTGTAAAGCCTATCGACACATCTACAGTAAGACTTGTTTAATTCTTTTAAACTTTACAAATCCTTAGCATAATGTGATAGTTCACTAATGTACTATCATTTCCTTTTTAACACAAAACTCTTTTGCCTTTTTCAATGTTTTTGTACTTTTTGCTTTTAATATGTTTTTGGATTTTTTGAAATTTTTTTCTCCCCCTAAAATTCAAAAACATATTTGTGGAATTTTTGATTTATAGAAAAAACATTGACCAACTGATGATAATCACTTCAATTCGCCATCCATTACTGCTTCACAAATTTTCTTTTAAATTCTCTCCCCCTCATGATGACAAAAACCTTGACACTTTTGTGTCTATAAAACATTTATATCCATGAGTTTTGTCTATTCAGCAGTGAGGGTTCTGTGAGATTTTTTCAAATTTTCTTAAAAATTTGTAAAATTTTCAAGTAAACGTTATTAAAATGTTTTTTTGAAAAATTTTCTCCAAAAATTTTTCAAAATTGTAAAGTAAACGTTATTTGAAATTTCAAAAATTTGTAGAAATGGCCTTTATATAGAACTTAATAACCCGACCCGTCTTTAATGTGTGCCATGGAACTCCATTCTAAGTGATTTACTTTCATCTCGGAAGTTCATGCACAAAAATTCAAACAATTAGTTGAATAATGACACCAAGTCTTTTAAGTCTTAGGTATTATTTCTTCAACCTCAATTTTGATTTTCTTTTCACACTCAAGTTTATTACGGTCTTTCTCAAGCTTCAGAAAGTCCTCTAAACTTTCAACTTTCACTGATTGTGTAACTTCTTTTTCTTTCACCAACCATGTTTGATTTTTCGTTAAAGATTTCTTGAAATACAATGTAGAAACTTTTTGTTCATTACAACTTGAAGATTCACCAGTTTCAAAATTTGAAAACTTAGTAATAACTGGTTTCACCTTGTTTGTAGTTTCTGTACATTGTTTCCAAACCTGAGTTGGTACCTTCAAATCTTTAGAATTTTTCTTATCAATATGAACAGGTTTAGGTTTATTTTGTGGACATTTTCTAGCAATGTGTCAATTTACTCCACAGTTGTGACACATCCTGTTATCATACCGATCCTTTTTAACAAACCATACACTCAAATCATAACATTGATTTGAAGTGTGGTAGCCAGCTTTCCTGTTTCTTTTATTAACCTGATTTGACTTTAATGCACTGTGGTCCAACCTGTACCATTCATTTTCAAATTTTTGTAGTTTTAATTTTTAAATTTTTGTGGATTTTTATAATAATTGGATGATCGTACCGATGAGCTTTTATTTTTCTTTTGAAACTTTTAAAAAATTTTAAAACTTTGTTTTACCTTTTGTTTTCGTTCTCCATTCTGCTTAGAAGGTTTTTGCGTTGAGCATTCACCTTTTTCAGTAGATTGTAGAACAGTTTCTTTAAATTTGTCTTTTAGTTTTAAAAATATTTCATTTTTATCCTTTTTAACATTTTCATCATCGGTATCATTATCACAATCCTTAATTATGACATCGTCATAATTTGTGACATTATCACTTATTGGAATTACCTTTTTATACTCATTGATCAGTTTTGGACATATATGATCTAAAACCTTTCAATTTCTTTTCCAAATCAACAATTTTATTTTTAGCAATCTCAACATCATGTTCAAATTTTCTGATTTTTTCAAGATGCGAGTTTATTATATTTTGTTTTTCAAAATCATTTTTATTTAAAACAAATTTTTAATTTTCTAAAATTTTTATTCTATTTTCAAAAATCTTTTCATTTTCTTTTAACTTTTTATTTTCTAATGTCAAACTCTCCAGTTTAGTCAAGAGTTTGGCATTATCTGCCAGATAATCACTAAAATCTTCATCATAGATTGGGCAGATTGGTTTAGAACTTGAAGACTCATTTGTAGATGTACTTGAAACTTGTTCTTCACAGTTCTTCGCCATTATTCTTGTCACACCCAACCGATGGCGGAAACATCGAGGTGTGACGAAATAGATTGCTCATTGCTCATAAATACTAATTGGTGACAATATTTAAATAAAACCCATATTTCATTCATAATAACATTGTCATACAATACAAGGAATTTCAAATACAACAATAACAAAGGCAAAATTTGATACAACACTATAAACCTAACGTCTATATGTGTATCTAAGCATCATCACTACTCCAATTTCATGGCAAAATCTTCATCAACCTGTAACATGTTAAAAATACGAGTTCAATGCAAAAGCAAATGCGAGGACACAAGTTTGGTGATACATAGCATAAGTATAAAAGTGTAACTCGAATCCACATGGTAATTGTAAGCAAAGTTCATACTATGCAATACTAGATCAAACCCCGAGTTTCCACAAACGTTTAAACGAGATCAAGCTTCCCGTGCCACAAAAACGACAAGACTAAAATGAGAATGAATATCCTAACATAACCCCGACGGGCGGCGTGCTACTCCTATAGCGCTATATATGATAAGTTGGCTAGCTAAGTTAATGATCAAGCATGTATCTAGGCATAACAAGTATTCATGTATAAGGATTGAGCATGAAAAGCATGAGTTTGTGATGTGTGTATTTTGATAGGTAAACATGTTACAACCCAAAAGTGATTAAAACGGTAAATGGGTCGAGTGTACTCACGGTTTTAGTTGGGTCTTTTCTACAAGGTGAGTCTGTGAAGGAGGTTGAGTTGTGAGATGAACGCCGAGTTATCCTACAAGAGGAAACAAAGGCATATAAGTAATGAGTTCAACGGTAGATTTAGAGTATTCGGGGATATGTAAAGAATAAAAGTATGAGAAAGTATCTTAACATAAAAATAATCACTAGACATAACACTTGTGAACGACACTATAGCAAATCCCTAAGGATTGAATGTGTTTTCATAGGTTCAAGACCTATTAGAATCGTGACAAGGAACTATATACATTAGGGATGAAACTTATTAACTTGACGGATGATTCATTAGTCATTTATCAAGAGTTCGGTTTCTAAGTTTATTATATGGTCCATATATTTAATAATTAACAATAATATCATATAAGTCATGGAGGAGGTAGGAGGAAGAACCATCTATTTAGAACCTCGGATAATGTTCACCACTACACAAATTACCATTGGTAACAAGGAGGGTACAAGAACATGATGTACAAGAATGTAAATGGCATGAATGTAAAAGGTGTCATCTTAGATACCAAGTAGCCAAGCGTAGCACAACCCGGCGAGCACACTAGGACACTTGTCAATGGCTTTGCGGGGTTGTGACACTTTAGGTCTAGCAAACTTGCTTGGGATCTTAATGAAAATCATCAAGTGATGTGTGGTCTCAAAAGATTTAGGATAGCCCAAGCTAACCAAGGTGGACACACATGAACAAGTCTTAAACTTGCATCACTTGTGAGCTAAAAGCTCTATGAAAACAGAATTACTGTGAGGTTTACACCTCTTGTTTGAATGTCACAACCTTGTTTTTAAGCCTAACCAACCACAAGAAGTGTTGTAAGCATTAGGACATAGGTTTGAGATGAGATCAACTCAAGTTGGATGAACATAAATAAGTTTTGAAAAGTTTTGATTCAAACAGAAAGTTTATGCACAATTTCGCGGCATTTTGAGGTCTGGATTCTCCATGGAGAACCCTAGGAATTCAACCCAAGGATTATCCAAGTAAGTAGGAAGAAGAATCAAGTGAAAAGGCCAAGTTTTGAGCAAGTTATGCTCGCTTTTGTGAAGCTTACACAATCTGCCCGAAAATTCTGATGTTGCAACAATTTGAGAGTGCTTGAGAGTTGTTAGATGAAGATTGGAAAGTGTTAGAGGCTTGGGGAAGCTTGGTTTATATAGAGGTAACATTAGGGTTAGTTAGGGGGGGGGGGTGTTAAATTAGCTTTGGAGGTGATTGGAGGAGGTTGTAAGTGTGGGATTCGTGCAAAACATGAGTTTTAAAAGTTTCTGCCCGCCTATACGTGGATGCGGACCGCATCCACTCCCCCATGCGGTCCGCATGGGGGTCTGGTCCGGGTAAAATCTCATTTTTTTTTGTTATTTGCTGGCTATGTGACGGGTTATGGTGCATTATAGGCCCTTTTTAATGTGACATAAGGTATTATAAGGTCTTGTAATATGTAATAATGTGTATGTATATATAATGTGATCGAGATCGAGTATAAACACCGAGTATGATGCACGTATAATGTATAATTGTCGTGTATTAACAAGTATGCCACGTATTCGAGTATGTGTATCAAGTTTATGTATTGTATGAACAAGTATAATAAGTATGAATGTGTATAACAATTATAATGATAAACATGTTTATTCCAATACGAATCAAGTTCGATTACAACGTTTACAATGAAAAGATGAATACGAATACAAAGGTTTCCCAAAATAGAATTTCAACACTAGCTTGCCATAAGTAGAAAGTATCGAAACGCGAGGCGTTACAGTCTTCCCTTCTTTAGGAAATTTCATCCCGAAATTTAGGAAGATGCAAGAGATGCGGATACTTAGTCTTCATATTACTTTCGAGTTCCCAAGTATACTCAGCGCCACGTTTTCTTCCCATCGAACCTTGACGATAGGGATTCGACTGCGCCTTAGTTGCTTGACTCCTCGGTCCATGATTTCGACCGGTTTTTCCACAAAATGCAAAGTTTCGTTGATTTGAAGATCTTCGATCAGAACTTGAAGTCCTTTTTCGGCTAGACATTTCTTGAGATTTGAAACATGAAACACAGGATGAACATTGTTGAGCGTTTGAGGTAGGTCCAGTCGATATGCTACCTTGCCAATCCTTTCCAAGATTTTGAAAGGACCTATGTAGCGAGGAGCGAATTTGCCTTTCCTACCAAAACGAACAATGCCTTTCCAAGGGGATATCTTGAGAAGTACCCGATCACCTATATTAAATTCCAAGGGCATGCGTCTTTTGTCGGCTTCGTGCTTTGAGGAGATTATCACGTATTTGTAAGATCTTGTCCGTTGTCTCTTGTATTAGCTCGGGACCGGTGATTTGTGCGTCTCCAATCTCGTGCCAACAAATAGGCGAACGACACTTGCGACCATACAATGCTTCAAATGGAGCCATTTGAATACTAGCGTGATAACTATTGTTGTACGAGAATTCAACCAAGGGTAAGTGCGAATCCCAATTGCCGCAAAATCGATTACGCATGACCGAAGGATATCCTCCAAAGTTTGGATAGTACGCTCGGTTTGACCATCAGACAGAGGATGAAAAGCGGTGCTAAGGTTAAGACGAGTGCCAAGGGCGGATTGAAAAGTTTGCCAAAGGCGAGAGGTGAAACGAGCGTCGCGATCAGAAATAATATCAAGAGGAGTACCATGACGACTAATGATTTCTCTTGTGTAGATACGAGCCAATTTCTCAACGTTGTAATCTTCACGAATGGCAAGGAAGTGCGCGGATTTGGTCAAACGATCGATGATAACCCAAATGCTGTCATGACCAGACGAAGTACGAGGCAATTTCGTGATAAAATCCATGGCTATGCTTTCCCATTTCCAAACAGGGATTTCTGGTTGTTCAAGCAAACCAGAGGGACGTTGATGTTCTGCCTTGACTTTGGAACATGTAAGACATTTAGACACGTAAAGAGCGATATCATGTTTCATTCCAGGCCACCAATAGGATGTACGTAAATCATGGTACTCTTATCAGCTCCAGGATGAACGGAGTATCAGGATTTGTGGGCTTCATCCATCAAAGTAGACTGAAGAGTGAGACGATCGGGAATCCAAATACGACTCTGGTAGTAAAAATACCATCAGGTTTAGCTTCGAGTGGGTTTTCGACTCCACAATTCAATTCACTATCGAGGTTACCCTCGTTAATGACGGTAAATTGTGCTTGTCGAATCAACTCGTTGAGTTTTGCCATGATTTGGTAGCAACGAACACTCTTAACATGAGTTTTACGACTAAGTGCATCGGCCACGACATTCGCTTTGCCAGGATGGTAGCGAATATCACAGTCGTAGTCGTTTAACAATTCTACCCCATGACGTTGACGCATGCTGAGTTCCTTTTGATCAAAGATATGTTGGAGGCTCTTATGGTCGGTGAAGACCGTACACTTTGTACCATAAAGGTAGTGTCGCCAAATCTTTAATGCAAAAACAACTGCACCAAGTTCAAGGTCATGAGTAGTATAGTTTTTCTCATGAATTTTGAGTTGTCTCGACGCGTAAGCGATTTCTTTGTCCTGTTGCATGAGAACGCAACCAAGACCCTGGTTAGAGGCATCGCAATACACGTCGAAATAGTCGTTCCCATCGGGGAGAGTGAGGATAGGAGCATTACAAAGCATGTCCTTGAGCGTTTGGAAATATTCCTCTTGTTCGGGAACCCAAACAAAAGGTTTACCTTTTTGAGTCAACGAAGTCAAAGGAACGGCAATCTTGGAGAAATTCGAGATGAAACGACGATAATACCTAGCTAGGCCAAGGATCGAACGAATTTCAGAGGGCGACTTAGGTGCAATTCAATTCTTCACAGCTTCTATCTTTGTAGGGTCAACATGAATACCGAGTTCATTGACAGTGTGACCTAAGAATTGAACCTCTTTTAGCGAAAATTCACACTTGGAGAATTTGGCATAAAGACGTTCGGTTTGCAAAAGCTGAAGAATGAGACGCAAATGTCGTCCATGTTCTTCTTTCGTCTTGGAGTAGATTAGGATATCGTCGATGAATACAATGACAAAATGATCGAGAAAAGGCTTACACACGCGTTCATGAGATCCATAAACACTGCAGGTGCGTTGGTCAACCCAAAAGGCATGACCACGAACTCGTAATGTCCGTAACATGTGCGGAAAGCGGTTTTGGGTACATCTTCCTCGGAGACCCGAAGTTGATGATAGCCGGAACGGAGATCAATCTTTGAAAAGTACTTTGCGCCTTGCAATTGATCGAAGAGATCGTCAATACGAGGAAGTGGGTATCGGTTCTTGACTGTAAGTTTATTGAGCTCACGATAGTCAATGCACATCCGAAAAGACCCATCTTTCTTCTTGACGAACAAAACGGGAGCGCCCCAAGGGGAAGTACTAGGTCGTATAAAGCCTTTACCAAGAAGCTCTTGAAGTTGGATTGATAGCTCTTGCATCTCCGAGGGTGCTAAACGATAGGGAGCTTTCGCAACAGGAGTTGCGCCAGGGATAAGATCAATACGAAAATCGACAGCTCGACGAGGCGGAGGACCAGGAAGATCCTCAGGAAAAACAGAAGGAAACTCACAAACGATAGGAACATCACTTATGCTCGGACCTTTGTCTTTCTTTTCTACAACATGGGCGAGAAAGGCAAAGTACTCCTTACGCAAGTACTTGTTCGCTTTGATGCATGACATAAGCTTGAGACCTTTAGAAGGTTTCTTGCCATAGACGTGTAGAGAATCACCTTAAGGAAGAGGGATGCGAATGAACTTTTCGGAACAAACAACTTCGGCACGAACTCGCAAAAGCCAATCCATGCCTACTATGATGTCGAAACTACCCATTTGCATGGGAATGAGGTCAATGGAGAACGAATGATCGTTAAGAATCAAGGAAAAACCAGAAAGAATGGAATCAACGGAGATGGTTTTACCATTAGCGACTTCGACAGCGAAAGGATTAGGCATTTTATATCGTTCGCACTTAAGCAAAGGTTCAAATTCTAGCGATACAAAACTCCTATCGGCGCCAGTATCAAATAGACATGTAGCATAAATATGGTTCACAAGGAACGTACCAGTGATGACGTCGTTAGAGCTCTGGGCTTGAGTGGAGGTAAGCATGAAAGCTCGCCCCTTTGCAGGCTCAGGTTGCTGCTGTTGTTGGTGCTGATGTTGCTGGTTGAGAAGAGGACAGACATTGGTGAGATGATTGAGATCACCACACTTGTAACATGCTCGCACAGGAGCATTCTGACGCTGAGGTTGGGTTTGGTTCGGGTTAGGGTTAGGGACAATGGCTTGATTGCTTTGGCTTTGGCGACAATGGCTAGCTAAATGCCCCATCCTGTTATAGTTGGTGCATTTCCGACACGGGGTAGAAGGGAGATGGTGGTAGGTGCAGTGATCACACCTAGGCGAAGCGCCGGTGTAGCTTTGTTTGGGTGGATCGTTGTTTTGGGTAGATGAGATGGCATTCAAAGGTGTAGGGGTAGGCGGAGTGACGACCGCGTTGTTTTGAACACAAGCCTTCCGCTTCTTGTTCTTGATGGGGTTCTTTTTGGCTTGAGGGGGAGGTGATTCGGTAGTGGTGATGGTATTGGCACTGGCTTGGTGTGCATGCTTCGTAGGAACCTTGTCGTAGGCTCCCTGAAGGATGCAGTTGTGGTTAAGCTGGATGGTTATGCTATAGGCTTCTTTGAGGGTTCCTGGGTTTGCGGTGGCTACGTGATTCATGATCACAGGCGAAAGCGAACGAATAAGCTTAGCTATCGCTTAAGGAACCGTATCCACCTGTCCAAGTTAGACGATACTTAACTGCTTGAAGCGAGCGATCAGCCCCTCAGCATCGCTCCCCTTCTGCGTGAGATTCCATAATCCGCTTCTGAGTTTCTAGGTCTCGCGGGGAGGACAGAACTGATCCCTCATGAGCTGCTTGAGCTCGTCCCAAGTGAGAGCGTGAGCTGCTTCGTTGCCACGCTTATTGCGTTCCGTAGTCCACCACTCGAGGGCTCTCTGGCGAAAGACCCCGGTAGCGTTAAGGGTTCGAAGTTCATAAGGGACCCCTCCCTGAAGAAAGGTAAGCTCCATCGCGTCAAACCAATTGATCATGGCGGTGACACCGTCCATGCCAGTGAATTCTACCGGTTTACAAGCTATGAAATGCTTGAATTGGAAGGACGTTTTGGGGTTGTCGGTTTTTGAGTCGGCAGAGGATTTGGGTGTTTCGGTGTTGATGGTTTGAAGCTGGCTAACAATATCAGGGATGACACGGCCATTTGATCGGCCATTTGCCGGCGACAAGACCGACGAGCTCTTGCTTGGAATCCTCATTGTTGTTGTTGTTACCGTTGGACCTCTTGGACTTCTTATTCGAGATTGGGGAGTTCATCTAGAGGTTCAACATCAAAAAAGGGATGAGACTTGATCATAATATGGGAAAAACATGTTTTGTACGTATAAGCATGTATGAGGTTCAAGCATGGTTCATATAAGATTGCATGGGTTCATCAAGTATAGTTCACAAAGTTTGCATGAATTCATCAAGTATAGCATGTATAATCACGTATAAATGCGAATAAGGAGTATAAATTTAGTTTGTTCACGAGGATTTAATATTGTTTTGATTGCGATAATCGTGCGAAATGTGTAACGGTTCGGAATGAATACGGTAACAAGTATAAAATCACATAAAAATTGAGGTAACATAAAAGATTGTCTCAATAAAACATGAGATTGTTTCGGGTAGAGAAACGTCGACAATTCTAAAGTGAATCGAAGATTCTTTCTAATTAGAGAAACGCGCTTTGGCCTATAGGTAAAATACTCTCATCGAGAAGCGACTAACGATATTTTACCCTTCCAGTTACTACACGTCTCTAATCGATTATAAAATCAAAACTTTGGCTAGAGCGAAAATCGAGGAATGGGACTTAATCGACAAGGTGCGGGTTTCACCCCTAACTTGACGATTTCGTACCCTAGGTGTTGTTGTTTCTTACTAAACGAGGAGCATATTCCGACTCGTTTGTAAGATCCACTAGAGTATGATATGGAAGTTTCCATCAAGATGTGGATATCACTCCTAACTTGATGGTATAACTTCGTGAAAAATCGAATACGCGGAATGAGGGATTTCACCAAAAATTGTAAGTCATTGGACCTATTTTGGTGCAAATCGCCTCGTTTGCATCATGAATGTCTTCAAGTCTTCAAGGGTATTGTGTAAAATATCTTAGGAAAGACATTATGTAAATTTTAAGACAAAAAGATAAGGAAGAAGCAATGAGGAAGAATAAAGTTTTAAGCATAGCATAGGAATGGTTTAAATTGGACACTTAAACTATAGACTAGGTCGAACATGGCAATTCTACTAAATTCCCAATAGTTATGGCTCTGATACCAATCTTCCACACCCCAATCGATGGCGGAAACATCGAGGCGGGACGAAATAGATTGCTCATTGCTCATAAATACTAATTGGTGATAATATTTAAATAAAACCCATATTTCATTCATAATAACATTGTCATACAATACAAGGAATTTCAAATACAACAATAACAAAGGCAAAATTTGATACAAATTTTATAAACCTAACGTCTATATGTGTATCTAAGCATCATCACTACTCCAATTTCATGGCAAAATCTTCATCAACCTGTAACATGTTAAAAATATGAGTTCAATGCAAAAGCAAATGCGAGTACACAAGTTTGGTGATACATAGCATAAGTATAAAAGTGTAACTCGAATCCAAATGGTAATTGTAAGCAAAGTTCATACTAATCATGCAATACTAGATCAAACCCCGAGTTTCCACAAAAGTTTTAACGAGATCGAGCTTTCCTTGCCACAAAAGCGACAAGACTAAAATGAGAATGAATATCTTAACATAACCCCGACGGGTGGCGTGCTATTTTGATAGGTAACATGTTATAACCCAAAAGTGATTAAAACGGTAAATGGGTCGAGTGTACTCACGGTTTTAGTTGGGTCTTTTCTACAAGGTGAGTCCGTGAAGGAGGTTAAGTTGTGAGACGAACGCCGAGTTATCCTACAAGAGGAAACGAAGGCGTATAAGTAACGAGTTCAACGGTAGATTTAGAGTATTTGGGGATATGTAAAGAATAAAAGTATGAGAAAGTATCTTAACATAAAAATAATCACTAGACATAGCACTTGTCAACGACACTATAGCAAATCCCTAAGGATTGAATGTGTTTTCATAGGTTCAAGACCTATTAGAATCGTGACAAGGAACTATATACATTAGTGATGAAACTTATTAACTTGACGGATGGTTCATTAGTCATTTATCAAGAGTTCGGTTTCTAAGTTTATTATATGGTCCATATACTTAATAATTAACAATAGTATCATAGAAGTCATGGAGGAGGTAGCAGGAAGAACCATCCATTTAGAACCTTGAATAATGTTCACCATTACACAAGTTACCATTGGTAACAAGGAGGGTACAAGAACATGATGTACAAGAATGTAAATGGCATGAATGTAAAAAGGTGTCATCTTAGATACCAAGTAGCCAAGCGTAGCACAGCCCGACGAGCACACGAGGACACTTGTCAACGACTTTGCGGGGTTATGACACTTTAGGTCTAGCAAACTTGCTTGGATCTTGATGAAAATCATCAAGTGATGTGTGGTCTCAAAAGATTTAGGATAGCCCAAGCTAACCAAGGTGGACACACATGAACAAGTCTTAAACTTGCATCACTTGTGAGCTAAAAGCTCTATGAAAACAGAATTATTGTGAGGTTTACACCTCTTGTTTGAATGTCTCAACCTTGTTTTTAATCTTAACCAACCACAAGAAGTGTTGTAAGCATTAGGACATAGGTTTGAGATGAGATTAACTCAAGTTGTATGAACATAAACAAGTTTTGAAAAGTTTTGATTCAAATAGAAAGTTTATGGACATTTTCGGGGCATTTCCAGGTCTGGATTCTCTAGGGAGAACCTTAGGAATTCAACCCAAAGATTATCCAAGTAAGTAGGAAGAAGAATCATGTGAAAAGGCCAAGTTTTGAGCAAGTTATGCTCACTTTTGTGAAGCTTACACAATCTGCCCGAAAATTATGATGTTGCAACAATTTGAGAGTGCTTGAGAGTGTTTAGATTAAGATTGGAGAGTGTTAGAGGCTTGGGGAAGCTTGCTTTATATAGAGGGAGCATTAGGGTTAGTTAGGGGTGTGTTAAATGAGCTTTGGAGTTGATTGGAGGAGGTTGTAAGTGTGGGATTCGTGCAAAACGCGAGTTTTGAAAGTTTCTGCCCGCCCAGACGTGGATGTGGACCGAGTATGATGCACGTATAACGTATAATTGTCGCGTATTAATATGTATACCACGTATTCGAGTATGTGTATCAAGTGCATGTATTGTATGAACAAGTATAATAAGTATGAATGTGTATAACAATTATAATGATAAACATGTTTATTCCATTACAAATCAAGTCTCGATTACCATGTTTACAATGAAAAGATGAATACGAATACAAAGGTTTCCCAAAATAGAATTTCAACACTAGCTTGCCATAAGTAGAAAGTATCGAAACGCGAGGCGTTACAATACTTCTTTCTCTCCTTATCGGATCATTTAAACTTTGTGCTTCCAGATCATTTCCTTCACTTAGTATACCCGCAAAAGATTGAGAAACTTCAGGATTTTCCATTTTAATCACAAACTCACTTTCCTTTTTTAGTTTTAAAACTTTCAGGTTTTGAATTACAGGAATGTGATCGCAAATTTTGCTCATAAATTCATAAAGATGATTGATGTCAAATCTAAGTTTCTTTTTTGATTCTTTCAAGAAATCATCCCATTCTGATGGTAATGAATCTTACAATTTTGAAAACTGATCTTCAATACGAATTTCCCACCCGTAATTACATCGATTTAAACGATTAACCATGACACAAAAACGTATTACTAGCTCAATTACAGATTCATCCTTTTTGCATTTAAACATTTCAACTCTTTTATACCAGATAGTCCAACGTTTACAAGTATGCAAATCAGAAGGCAACTCTTCCCAATCATTCATTTTTTCAAAATCAATATCTTCCATTTCCGACGAAAATTTGGTTTTCAAAAACGTTATGCAAAAATTGACTTTTTACTCGACAATTTTAACGTATCGGTTTTCTAAAAACGTTTAAAATTTTTCCGAAAACCGTTTTTACCAGATTATAGCTTTAAAATCGTCTTGTCGATACGAATCTAACGATTTATAATGTTCGAGACGTTTTTCGGGATTTTCATGCCTTTTTTTCGAAACCTTACCTAACTTCGTCCGAACTTGTAATGGACAACTTCGCGCGAAGTTGTTCACTTTTGGACAAGTTCATGCAAACTTGTACACTTTTGTACAACTTCGAGCGAGCTTGTATACTTTTGGACAAGTTCGAGCGAACCTGTACACTTTTGGACAAGTTCGAGCGAACTTGTTTAGTAAGTTCGGACAGAATGAGTTTCCAAAACTTGATTTTTTTGTAAATTTCGACATGATTTTGATCGTTTTTAGCTCTGATCTTTTCAAGGGTTTTAGTATGATGGATTTTACGTATTATACTTGAAAATCAATCAATTTTATCTGTGTAATGTCCAAGAAAAGTTTAAAAAGAAAGAAATGAGTAGAAAATGAGATGTTTTATGTCCAATGTCTTCAAATTAGGCCAATCTTGCTCTGATACCACTTGAAGGTCCGTTGTACGGATCATTCAGGTCCTAATTTGGCAAACCTAAGGTAAACATGCGGAATCCGTTTGCATAGGCGACATTGTAGACAAGTTTGTTACTGTTTAACAACGTTTCATTGATTAGTAAACGTTACAAATCCTGGAACCACTTGGACAGAGCTTCGCCGTCCAGTACACAATATCTCTGAATGTTACAAATGAAATCACGACATATCTATTTATAGGAGAACAAGTTCACTTGAAATGTGTCATGGCCAAGTTGTGGCGAACTTGTCCTTCACAAGACAACTTCGGGCGAACTTGTCCATGTACTTTACAAGTTCGAGCGAACTTGTCTCACATCATACACAAACTTAACGTTTCGCTCCTAAACACAAACTCGACGTTATACGATGACGAAGGCAACAAACATATGCATCAACAAGGGGAGATTCATTCTGGCTAGGAGAATGATGGAGGCTATAAAAGAAGACACCTTTGTATGGATTCATAATCGGTCGAAGCTGTCCACGCCCAAATGGGATAATTGGGTGTCGTTTGATGTCTCGATTCTGTTGTAATTTTCTGCTATCTGCTCGTTGTGTACTGTTTTTTCTCGGTCCCTTACTGGGCTCTATATATTTAACCGATCATTTTTTATTAAACAGTTCGATTTATTCGTTATATTGTCAGTTTTTGATTCAATTGGGTTTATTTCGGTTAATAACCAAAACCAAACTTGGGTTAATATCATTGCTTAGAAATACATAAATTGGAGATATAACTACATGAAATGAATGTATAAATATATGAAATGAAGGTATAAAACATAATATAAATTAACTGAAGCTATAAAACATGAATGTATAAAAATTATGAATGGTTTGGTTTGGTTGATTTCGGTTAACCTAGAGTACAAAAAAGCAGATAACCGATTTTCGGTTAATTCGACTCTTGTTAAACAATTTTTGGTTAATTCCGTTTCCGATTTCTTCTTCTTTTTTTTTGGTTTGGTTTCAGTTAACGGTTCAATCATTGTTCACACATAAACACTGTTAATCACATAACATACCGATATTTTTTGAATTAAAAAAGCTATAACAATACTATACTCAATTCAAAGAAAATAAAATACTCGTTTTTGTGGCATTTTTTTAAGGGTTATTGGATTTTATCACCCACAGCTATTGGCTATTGGCCGCTGCCACCCTCAAATATTACTTTGACGCCCACCACCCCCAACTTAACACTTGGAGAGAGATAAAAAGAAAAAAAAGAAGTGCTTATGTGTTATTACCTATTGGACAATATGTTTTGAAGCACCAACTAAAACATACAAAAATTGAATTGTAAATTAGTGAGTGGAACCAAATTTACTAAATTATACGAGGTAAGCTAAAACCAAATCTAAGTGCATTTAATCAAAAGATCATCTGCATAAAAGATTTCAAAAGATTTGAACTAAAGTTTATCATGGCTCTTGATTTGAAAACACCTTACAACTACTTACCGTATCTTGTAAACACAGTAAAAGTTATAGCCGTTAAAATATCGTATGATAGTTATTTTAAAATAGGAGGGCTAAATTGTAACTATCGTTAAATCACCAAAAGTTGAATAAAGTTAAGGGGTAAATGCCTAAGTAATTTTTAAAAGACAAATGTACCCAAAACTTTTTTTTTTGAATATATGAAATTATAACTTAAGCCATCATGCTTGTATTATTTAGAGTAAACTTCCGTTTTGCTCCCTGTGGTTTGGTCACTTTAACGGTTTTGCCCCAATCGTTTAAAAATAGCCATTTTCCTCCAATAGTTTGCTATGTTTTCTCCATTTTGCTCCCCGCCTTTAACACCATCCAAATTGTGTACTAACTGAAAGGGTATTTTGGTAACTTTAAATACAAAATTAAGGGTATTTTAATAACACTATAAATAAATATAAATAAAGATTACATTATATAAAATACATAACAAAATCCAATCTGATTATCTCTCTCTATCCTTTCTCTGTCTTCTCCGTCACCAACAACCACCTCACCACCACCGTGTGCACTGCCCTCACCTGACCACCACCTTGAGCCTGCTCCATTGGACCACCACCACCAACCCTAAATTAGAAGATCATTATAATATACATATGAGTTAACTTCCACCAGCAACCAAAATACCACCACCACCCATCAGCAACCATCACTACCAACACCATCATCAGCCATACCACCACCCATGTTCCATCAGTAACCACCAACTTCTACCACAACAGCCACTGTCACCACCTGCTATCTCTCTTCCCCCTCCCCCCCTCTCTCTCACACACGCACAAAAAAATAAGAACACAACCATCTCAAACTAGATCTTGTGAGTGCTTAGGGTTCTGTCTCAAACCAAATCTGGCAATATCATCATTCACCACTACTAACCTGCTCCGCCTCGAAATCCGTCTGCCGCCGCCGTTTAGCGTCTTTTAGGGCTTCGATTGAAAGCTCAGACCACCATATTATGCGTGTGTAAGGCTCAGATTTAGGGTCACCGCTCTTCCATTACATCTGGGTTTGCGATGATTTGAGATTAGTGCTCAGAATAGATATGGTTAGGGTTTGTGATTGAACTCATGTGTGTGTGTAGAAATTTGGGGATAAGTATGTTGTTTGGGCTAGGGTTAGGGCTAATCTCAGTTCAATCGCCGTTTGGATCTGAGAAAAACAGGTGGGTGGGGAGGTGTCTGATGGTAGTGAATGTTTGGATCTGATGGCAGATTGGCAGGTGGTGGCGGCTGGACGGTGATGACGGGGTGGTCGAATGGGGATGGTTCCGGTGGTCATTGAAGATGGTTGTGGAAGTGTTTGTAGAAGGTGGTTGCGGTGGTTGTCCTAGGAGGTGGCTGTGGTGGCAGGGTATTTGAATAGAAATGGAGGTGAGAAAAAAAGAAGAAACAGATGAAAGATGTTCGGATGGTGATGATGATGATGATGATGAACTTTAGTTTTTATTTAATTGTTTTAGGAATAAAAGAATTAAATATTTATATGTAAAATTACAAAAATACCCTTTTAGTTAGTACACAATTTGGATGGAGTTAAAGGAGGGGAGCAAAATGGAGAAAACATAGCAAACTATTGGAGGAAAATGGTTATTTTTAAACGAATGGGGCAAAACCGTTAAAGTGACCAAACCACATGGAGCAAAACGGAAGTTTACTCTATTATTTAAATTTTAGGAAGTATTTGTGAAATGTATTATAATATAGTATAGATAAGATAGTATAAATAGATATAAATACACATAAGTTCTTGATTCAAAATAAGCAATTCACTTTTATATATATATGGTGTGACAATTTATTTTTAATCACTTTTATATTTATGGCATGACAATTTATTTTTAATCACACGATTCTTATCAAATGATTTTCCAAAATAACTAGTAACTAGTAGGTTACCTCTTCGTTGTCGCTTGAGAACCTGCACATATAGAGAACCAAAAAACGCGTACAACATTTAAATACATTTTTTTTACTAAATCTTAATTGACAATAGCTAACACTTTATGTACGAGCCCATCTTTTGAGCCTGGTATGATAAAACAAATAAGGTCATATTGTGTTGCCTTTCTCTCAAATCTTTAAGTAATACATTTATTAAAACATAAGCAACCGCCACTAAGCGACCTAGAAGCTAAAGTAAATCTTCATTTCTTTTCTTATGAGTTATAAAAGGAAACGTGGCCCATGACGTAACAACCCGCATTTTTGCGCTCGTTAATCTCGTTATGCTTAGCACCCGATATTCGGATCATAATGTGAACTATATCGCATACTACGCTACATCGCACACTTTCGCACTACATCGCTTAATTAAACACGATACATCGCACTTCACGACACCTTCACTTACAACGCCATCGCTTATACTAGGATAATCACGCGATGTTCCCAAGACTACTCGCTCACTTACACACCAACGCGACACCCTCAAAACTTGGGAACTAAAACATGTTTTATCTCGCTTAAACGCTTAATACTTAAAACGCTCCACACAACGCTCCTTCGCTCGCTCGCTAAACTCGGTTTAACGCATTATTACGCGACACAACACCTAACGCATCGCTAAACGACTTAACGTACTTAAACTAACTAATACGAACGAAGTCACCGAACAAAAACAACCAACACGCGCACCAAACTCACTCGTACGAGTCATCACTTGCACGACTGAAGCCTCACCAACACAAAATCTCACTCGCACGGAACCTCACACGCACGAAACCTCACTCGCACGAAACCTCACTCGTATGAGTCACTCGCCTGCCCTCTTCCCTCTTCTCCTATAAATACACCACTCGTGCATTCATGCTCACCTTGCTGTCACTCGCACTAAACGCTCTCAACACGCTCTCCTCCGTTTCCAAGTAAGAAACAACACTTTCCACGCGAATCACAACGATTTTTACACGAGTTTATCTCCGATTTCATCTTAACTTCTTCTGCTTACGAAAATCTTCATCTTTTCATAAAACCTTCTGTTTTTACCTCGGATTCACATTTAAACGAGTATGCTTGAGTTAGCTTGGGCTACTCAAGACTAGAAACCTTGTTGTTTCAAACTCACCAAGTGTTGATCCTAAGAAAACTGTTTTAAAAACTCGATTTTTACATAAAAAAGGACAAAACCGAGAGTTTTTACTACATAAGTGGGACGAGACGTAAGAACAGTCACTTGTGCAAACTAGGCTGCTCGCACGAATCACTATGGGTTCCTACGAGGAACCCTTATGGGCAGACAAGGTCCGCCGAAGAGCTCTCCGGACCTGCCTGGATCTGCGGAATCAACTAAATATCCGGCCGCTTAGTCCGCAGGTTATGACGCAAACTATAGACTATCAAATCTTGGTCGAGAGGGAAATAGAGAAGTACCTATTAGCCCAAGGGTACCACCGGGCTAATTTGGTGCGGAATTGGCTCGAGATACGACCCAGTTCGAGTTTCCACGAGAGACTAGCTCGCTCTAAAGACCTCTCCGGCTCAAGGTTCGATCAGTGGCCTAAGACTGGAGGTATGAACACTCGATTTCCCGAAGAAACGACGCAAAAACACTCGATTTTGGACTCGAAAACAGGTCACTCGCACGAGTAGTCGCTCGTACGAATGGTGACTCACACGAGGGTGATGCCTCGTACGAGCCATCTGTTTGTCCCGCACTAGTCTTCGTTCAACTATTCAGCACTCTGGGAAACTGATGCACTTTTGTTTCTACGCGCAGGCTGACCCGACGCTCTCCTCACCCCATCTCGCTCGTGATGTACTTGGTTTGTATGACATTAGTCTGCTATGAAATGAAATTAACTTATATTGTCGCAATTTAGTCGTTGTAGAATCTCTCGAGCAATCTCGTCGCTTAGTGCCGCATCTCGATGTTTCCGCCATCAGTTGAGGTATGACACATGAGAGTTTTCAATGCATTTTGTTAAAAATATCTATTCACTAGCGGTGTTCAATATTGGATTATCTAGTTTTCGGATATTTGAAACTTTCGGATAGTGAATATAACTCTCCAAATCCGTATCCGAAAATTTCGGATATTCGATTTTTCAAATATCCGAAATTTCAGATACAGATATATTAACAGATATCAAAATTTATATAAAAATCAAAGAAAACATTCGCGCATTGATTTAAACTGAACTTATCTATGATTTTTCAAATTTCTAAAATTGAAAATTAAAAAAAACATTCTTAAATAAACATCCAAATCTGATTATTTACTATTTTTTTTACTATATTTAAACTGAACATAATATATATATATATATATATATATATATATATATATATATGTATGTATATGTACTTTATGTTTTATTTTCGGATATCGGATAATGTGATTATCCGAACTTCTTAGAAATCCACATCCGAATTCAAAACTTCAGATTATCCGATTTTCGGATATTCGAAAATTCAGATATGGATTTTTGGATATTTTGGATTCAGTTTCGGATATAGATTTTTATTGAACACCCCTATTATTCAGCAGTTGAAATGGCAAAGGCAAGGCTTGATCACTCGTAAGCCTAGTGTGTTTAGTGTATAAAAAAGATAATTCAAATCTACTAACATACTGCTACTACCCACTACCCACTGGTTGAGCAATGCAACAAATGCAGATGTTTGGTCACACATTGAAACATGGAGATGTCCGCTCCAAGTTGTGTGATTCTTGCACTTGTCTGAGCACTGAGCAACTTTTCCACTAAGGTTAGGGTAAACATCAACTTATATGGCCTAAAACGCGTACCATGTGAACCTATTAATAAAGGGTTTACAAATGAGGAGAGAAATATTACCATAGCCCAGGCAATAATGTTTGGCAGGCTCACCAGTTGTATTCATAAACTTTGGGGGTAGCATGCAACATAAAAGAAAGCATATAATATTCATCTTCATTACAAATGAATGATTGTTGAAAACCTGTAAGTAATGGCTAAAGGAAATCGAAGAATCCGTTTTGTGGATACATTGAAGCTAAACCTGTATTCGATTTTCCAAATTTCTAACATTGAAACAAAAAAAACATTTATAAATACACTTCTAAATCCGATTAATTACTATTATTATTATATTAAAATAAAAAATACTAATATATTTTATATATATATATATGTACCTTATTTTTGTTTTTGGATATCACCCGAGCCTTTTAGAAATCCACATCCGAATCTGAAAATTCAGATTATCTGATTTTTCAGATATCCGAAATTTTGGATATTTCAAATACACGGATTTTTTTCTAATACTTTGGATTATGTTTCGGATCTTGATTTTTATTGAACACCCCTACTATTTGCCCATTGAAATGGCAGAGGCAAAGGCTTATCACCCACAAGCCTAGTGTGTTCGGTGTATAAAAAAGATAATTCAAATCTACTAACTTACTGCTACTACCCACTAATTGAGCAATGCAACAAACACAGAACGTTTAGTCACACATTGAAATTTGAAACATGGAGATGTCCACTCCAAGGTGTGTGATTCTTGCACTTGCCTAAGCACTGAGCAGCTCTTCCACAAAGGTTTAGGTAAACATCAACAATATATGGTCTAAAACGCGTACCATGTGAACATGTTCATAAAGGGTTTACAAATTTGGAGAGAAATATTACCATAGCCTGGGAAATACTATTTGGTGGGCTCAACAGTTGTATTCATAAACTTTGGGGAGAACATGCAACAAAAAAAAGAAAGCATATAATAATCATCTTCATTACAAATAAATGATTGTTGAAAACTTGTAAGTAATGGTTACAGGAAATCAAAGAATCTGTTTCGCGCATACATTAAAACTAAACTTGTATTCATATTTCTAAATTTCTAACAATGAAAATAAAAAACATTCATAAATACACATCTGAATCCAATTATTTACTATTTTTCACTATATTTAAACTAAAAATAATACACACACACATATATATGTATATGTACTTTTTGTTTTGTTTTCGGATATCAGATAATCCGATTATCCGAACCTTCTAGAAATCCACATCCAAATCCGAAAATACATGATTATCTGATTTTAGGATATCCCAAATTTCGGATATTTTGGATACGGATTTGTTGATATTTTGGATTCGGTTTCGGATCTATATTTATATTAAACACACATACTATTCACCCATTAAAATGGCAAAGGCAAAGGCTTGATCATCCGCGAGCCTAGCATGTTCAGTTTATAAAAAAAGATAATTCAAATCTATTAACTTACTACTACTACCCACTAGTTGAGCAATACAACAAATGTCGAATGTTTAGTCACACATTAAAATGTGGAGATGTTCGCTCCAAGGCGTGTGATTCTTGCACTTGTCTAAGCACTGAGCAGCTCTTTCACAAAGGTTTGGGTAAACATCAACAGCATATAGTCTAAAACACGTACCAGGTGAATCTGTTAATAAAGCAATTATACATTATATTATACATATAAAAAGAAAGAGCCCATGAACAGTGTTTAATTATTTTTTAATATTGTTTTTCCAAAGTTATTATTATTATTGTATCACTTAATTGATTTAGACAATTTTTTCCATATAACTTATAAAATATGTTCAAAGTACCAATTATCAAACAGAAAACCATAAAAAATAAATGTATAAAGGTACCAATGTTTTTCGGTGCGGTATGGTGGCGATATAGTATAAGGTTTTCAAAAGCAAAAACAATAAAAATAATTGCTGGTACCGAAACAGATGTTGTTCAATCAGTTTCGATTGGATTTGGTACGATAGCTACACAATATCCGTTTTCAAAAAAATAAATATATCGTAATATTGAAATAAAATAAACATGAAATGATGCAAATGAATCGAGCCGATATCAATTGAACAACATAGGTATGGTATCGATATGTGTTTTTTTTTGTTTTCATCGATGTAGTGTCTTCCCTTTCAATTACTATAGCGAGTACAAGTGTCGTAATAACCAAATTAATACCAACTTAAACGCGCCGCGAAGCGCGGTGAATATCACTAGTTAAATTATTAGTGAATAATATATGAAAATTGAGGAGAGAAATATTACTCTATCCCTTGGCAAGCTCAGTAGTTATATTCTTAAACTTTGGAGAAAGCACACAATAGAAAAAGAAAACATATAATAAGCTTCTTTATGAATCATTGTTGTTTACATGAGAATAATTGTTTACATTAGAATAATTAATAGAATAAATATAGTTACAAACCCGAACCCCTTCTCATTGATACAATATTAATATGAAATTAGCCTGTAATGTTTTTAGAAAAAAGAAACAAAGTTGGAGTCCAACAAGAATTTTACTTAAAAGTTGAAAAATGTGAATTTTGTGGTGGGTATCTCTTCATTGTGGGTCAATGATGTTACCGTTTTTACATTTGACTCTGCATTGTAGGTTAATATGTTATCGTGTTTTCTTGCATCTATACAACCGCTTAACAAAGACGGGAAAACCAGTCATGTCACAAAGATGTATTAGCATATGTTAGGCGCAATAGGTTTAATCGTGTAGCATAGAAAGAAAATTCTTGACATCGTATCTTTTTTAAAGTGATCCTAATAGTAGTTTGTCTTTAAATGTTTTGTGTTTTTATTGTAGCTTTTATAACAGTAATTAGACTTTCAATGTGTTGTGTTTAAAAATTGTCATTGTCCGTGCTGAACCACACCACATTACGGTGGGTACTAATTCTAGTTGATGAATAATTTAGGGGTGTTGATTAGCACTCATCTCTGATTTGCAATGGAACTAAGTGTGAATCTTATATTTTTATATAAAATCAATATGAACGAGTACACTTGTTTTCACATGTTGTCATGAATACTACCTGCTTAACCTAAAATTTTTTATTTTATTTACTGTATATTATATATATATATATTTATATATATAAAATCAAATATGAACACATGAACAGTACACTTGTTTTCACATGTTGTCATGAATACTACCTGCTTAACCTAAAATTTTCTATTTTATTTATTGTATATTAATTAAGTATACATATATATATATATATATATATATATATATATATATATAAGGGAATATTCATTGGAGAACACTAAAAAAATGAGGAACAATGGAGAACCGACTCAAACGAACTCCGGTTGGACTCATTCCAGCGGCGTTGGAAC
Organism: Scalesia atractyloides; assembly: GCA_947069175.1. Taxonomy (NCBI): domain Eukaryota; kingdom Viridiplantae; phylum Streptophyta; class Magnoliopsida; order Asterales; family Asteraceae; genus Scalesia; species Scalesia atractyloides. Next base: position 91,736,514 of record CAMTDV010000014.1, read on the forward strand.
CGGCTCGTCGAACCCTAACTAGGATCTCTTAACCCTAAACTCTAAATCCTAACCCCTAAATCCTAAACACTAAAGCTAAAAAATAAGGCTAAAACCTAAGCTAAATCGTAAAATCTAAGCTATAAATCCTAAAGGCTAAACTCTAAAGCTAAACCCTAAAACACTAAACCCTAAATACCAATGATTAACCCTAAAGCTAAACCCTAATATAAGACCCTAAATCCAAACCCTAATATATTTAGGTTTTAAGGGTTAGGATTTAGAGTTTAGGGTTAAGAAATCGTAGTTAGGGTTCGACTAGCCGGTTCCAACGCCGCTAGAATGAGGCAATCGGAGTTCGTTTGAGTCAGTTCCCCACTTTTTAGTGTTCCCCAATGAACCTCTCACTATATATATATATATATATATATATATATATATATATATATATATATAACAAAGTGATGAATAGTACTTATTTTGTCTTTTGTGTTTTTTTTTATTTTTTTACATAGTAAACTTTAAGATTTTATCTTTTAATGAAATTTGTTTTTGTTTTTATATAAGTTGTCACAAATGTTAAATGAGTTTAGGTTTTTTAATTAGTTTTTGTTTTACGTTTTTTATTAGATTTGGCCGTTGTTTGTTACTTAGCACGATTTATGGTAGTCACATTTGGTCCCTCGTGTTTTTACCCCCTCGACTTTCTATTACATGTCGATATAAATTCGATTGTCTACATTTTGTTTCATGTGAGTCACTAGGTGTTAGAAATTAGTATTTGTATTTTACGCTTTTTTCCGGTTTTGTTAGTCGTTCGGTTGCTACTTAACATGGTTTACACCCCCTCCCCCGCAATGCAACGCTGGTAGCACGGTTTTACGCCCCAGTCCCACAACGCTCGGGCTTAAAACTAGTTACAATAAAATTATAAATTTTAAGTATTAAGTATAAATGTGTATTTCTCCTTTAACTTTTAATTTATCAATCCGTTTCTTTAAAAAAATATATAAAAATAAGCCGGTTAAACATGGCAACTGATGGACCCAATCCATTTGGCTACATGCCCTAAATTAGAACATAACCCATTAGATCCCCAAATTTCGTATACGGTTTGTATCTTGTTAAAATCGTAAGGTTGTTCACTACCAAAGAAGAAGATATTACCAAACTAATGCTCACATGGGAATAACAAGACAATGACATTTATGTAACCTTGGGTCCATAAACTTTGTCTTTTAAGGTTGCATGTAAACAACTGAACATAACGAATTGTTGGCACCAAATCTTTGTTGACAATAGCTAACACTTTATGTACGAGCCCATCTTTTGAGCCTGGTATGATAAAACAAATAAGGTCATATTGTGTTGCCTTTCTCTCAAATCTTTAAGTAATACATTTATTAAAACATAAGCAACCGCCACTAAGCGACCTAAAAGCTAAAGTAAATCTTCATTTCTTTTCTTATGAGTTATAAAAGGAAACGTGGCCCATGACGTAACAACCCGCATTTTCGCGCTCGTTACTCTCGTTACGCTTAGCACCCGAGATTCGGATCATAATGTGAACTATATCGCATACTACGCTACATCGCATACTTTCGCACTACATCGCTTAATTAAACACGATACATCGCACTTCACGACACCTTCACTTACAACGCCATCGCTTATACTAGGATAATCACGCGATGTTCCCAAGACTACCCGCTCACTTACACACCAACGCAACACCCTCAAAACTTGGGAACTAAAACATGTTTTATCTCGCTTAAACGCTTAATACTTAAAACGCTCCACACAACGCTCCTTCGCTCGCTCGCTAAACTCGGTTTAACGCATTATTACGCGACACAACACCTAACGCATCGCTAAACGACTTAACGTACTTAAACTAACTAATACGAACGAAGTCACCGAACGAAAACAACCAACACGCGCACCAAACTCACTCGTACGAGTCACCACTTGCACGAGTGAAGCCTCACCAACACGAAATCTCACTCGCACGGAACCTCACACGCACGAAACCTCACTCACACGAAACCTCACTCGTATGAGTCACTCGCCTGCCCTCTTCCCTCTTCTCCTATAAATACATCACTCGTGCATTCATGCTCACCTTGCTGTCACTCGCACTAAACGCTCTCAACACGCTCTCCTCCGTTTCCAAGTAAGAAACAACACTTTCCACGCGAATCACAACGATTTTTACACGAGTTTATCTCCGATTTCATCTTAACTTCTTCTGCTTACGAAAATCTTCATCTTTTCATAAAACCTTCTGTTTTTACCTCGGATTCACATTTAAACGAGTATGCTTGAGTTAGCTTGGGCTGCTCAAGACTAGAAACCTTGTTGTTTCAAACTCAACAAGTGTTGATCCTAAGAAAACTGTTTTAAAAACTCGATTTTTACATAAAAACGGACAAAACCGAGAGGTTTTAACTACATAAGTGGGACGAGACGTAAGAACAATCACTTGTGCAAACTAGGCTGCTCGCACGAATCACTATGGGTTCCTACAAGGAACCCTTATGGGCAGACGAGGTCCGCCGAAGAGCTCTCCGGACCTGCCTGGATCTGCGGAATCAACTAAATATCCGGCCGCTTAGTCCGCAGGTTATGACACAAACTATAGACTATCAAATCTTGGTCGAGAGGGAAATAGAGAAGTACCTATTAGCCCAAGGGTACCACCGGGCTAATTTGGTGCGGAATTGGCTCGAGATACGAACCCGTTCGAGTTTCCACGAGAGACTAGCTCGCTCTAAAGACCTCCCCGGCTCAAGGTTCGATCAGTGGCCTAAGACTGGAGGTATGAACACTCGATTTCCCGAAGAAACGACGCAAAAACACTCGATTTTGGACTCAAAAACAGGTCACTCGCACGAGTAGTCGCTCGTACGAATGGTGACTCACACGAGGGTGATGCCTTGTACGAGCCATCTGTTTGTCCCGCACTAGTCTTCGTTCAACTATTCAGCACTCTGGGAAACTGATGCACTTTTGTTTCTACGCGCAGGCTGACCCGACGCTCTCCTCACCCCATCTCGCTCGTGATGTACTTGGTTTGTATGACATTAGTCTGCTATGAAATGAAATTAACTTATATTGTCGCAATTTAGTCGTTGTAGAATCTCTCGAGCAATCTCGTCGCTTAGTGCCGCATCTCGATGTTTCCGCCATCGGTTGAGGTGTGACACATGAGAGTTAAATGCATTTTCTTAAAAATATCTATTCACTAGCGGTGTTCAATATTGGATTATCTAGTTTTCGGATATTTGAAACTTTCGGATAGTGAATATAACTCTCCAAATCCGTATCCGAAAATTTCGGATATTCGATTTTTCAAATATCCGAAATTTCAGATACAGATATATTAACAGATATCAAAATTTATATAAAAATCAAAGAAAACGTTTCGCGCATTGATTTAAACTGAACTTATTTATGATTTTTTAAATTTCTAAAATTGAAAAAAAAAAAAACATTCTTAAATAAACATCCGAATCTGATTATTTACTATTTTTTACTATATTTAAACTGAACATAATATATATATATATATATATATATATATATATATGTATATGTACTTTATGTTTTATTTTCGGATATCGGATAATGTGATTATCCGAACTTCTTAGAAATCCACATCCGAATTCAAAACTTCAGATTATCCAATTTTCGGATATTCGAAAATTCAGATATGGATTTTTGGATATTTTGGATTCAGTTTCGGATAAAGATTTTTATTGAACACCCCTATTATTCAGCAGTTGAAATGGCAAAGGCAAGGCTTGATCACTCGTAAGCCTAGTGTGTTTAGTGTATAAAAAAGATAATTCAAATCTACTAACATACTGCTACTACCCACTATCCCTTGGTTGAGCAATGCAACAAATGCAGATGTTTGGTCACACATTGAAACGTGGAGATGTCCGCTCCAAGTTGTGTGATTCTTGCACTTGTCTGAGCACTGAGCAACTTTTCCACTAAGGTTAGGGTAAACATCAACTTATATGGCCTAAAACGCGTACCATTTGAACCTATTAATAAAGGGTTTACAAATGAGGAGCGAAATTTTACCATAGCCCAGGCAATAATGTTTGGCAGGCTCACCAGTTGTATTCATAAACTTTGGAGATAGCATGCAACATAAAAGAAAGCATATAATATTCATCTTCATTACAAATGAATGATTGTTGAAAACCTGTAAGTAATGGCTAAAGGAAATCAAAGAATTCGTTTTGTGGATACATTGAAGCTAAACTTGTATTTGATTTTCCAAATTTCTAACATTGAAACAAAAAAAAAACATTTATAAATACACTTCTAAATCCGATTAATTACTATTATTATTATATTAAAATAAAAAATACTAATATATATATATATATATATATATTATATATATATATATATATATGTACCTTATTTTTGTTTTTGGATATCGGATAATCTGATCACCCGAGCCTTTTAGAAATCCACATCCGAATCCGAAATTCAGATTATCTGATTTTCAGATATCCGAAATTTTGGATATTTCAAATACACAGATTTTTTTCTAATACTTTGGATTATGTTTTGGATCTTGATTTTTATTGAACACCCCTACTATTTGCCCATTGAAATGGCAGAGGCAAAGGCCTATCACCCACAAGCCTAGTGTGTTCGGTGTATAAAAAAGATAATTCAAATCTACTAACTTACTGCTACTACCCACTAGTTGAGAATGCAACAAACACAGAACGTTCAGTCACACATTGAAATTTGAAACATGGAGATGTCCACTCCAAGGTGTGTGATTCTTGCACTTGTCTGAGCACTGAGCAGCTCTTCCACAAAGGTTTAGGTAAACATCAACAACATATGGTCTAAAACGCGTACCATGTGAACCTGTTCATAAAGGGTTTTCAAATTTGGAGAGAAATATTACCATAGCCCTGGCAATACTATTTGGTGGGCTCAACAGTTGTATTCATAAACTTTGGGGAGAACATGCAACAAAAAAAAGAAAGCATATAATAATCATCTTCATTACAAATAAATGATTGTTGAAAACTTGCAAGTAATGGTTACGGGAAATCAAAGAATCTGTTTCGCGCAAACATTAAAACTAAACTTGTATTCAAATTTCCAAATTTCTAACAATGAAAATAAAAAACATTCATAAATACACATCTGAATCCAATTATTTACTATTTTTCACTATATTTAAACTAAAAATAATACACACACACATATATATGTATATGTACTTTTTGTTTTGTTTTCGGTATCAGATAATCCGATTATCCGAACCTTCTAGAAATCCACATCCAAATCCGAAAATACATGATTATCTGATTTTAGGATATCCCAAATTTCGGATATTTTGGATACGGATTTGTTGATATTTTGGATTCGGTTTCGGATCTATATTTATATTAAACACACATACTATTCACCCATTAAAATGGCAAAGGCAAAGGCTTGATCATCCGCGAGCCTAGCATGTTCAGTTTATAAAAAAAGATAATTCAAATCTATTAACTTACTACTACTACCCACTAGTTGAGCAATACAACAAATGTCGAATGTTTAGTCACACATTAAAATGTGGAGATGTTCGCTCCAAGGCGTATGATTCTTGCACTTGTCTAAGCACTGAGCAGCTCTTTCACAAAGGTTTGGGTAAACATCAACAGCATATAGTCTAAAACACGTACCAGGTGAATCTGTTAATAAAGCAATTATACATTATATTATATTATACATATAAAAAGAAAGAGCCCATGAACAGTGTTTAATTATTTTTCTAATATTGTTTTTTCAAAGTTATTATTATTATTGTATCACTTAATTGATTTAAACAATTTTTTCCATATAACTTATAAAATAAGTTCAAAGTACCAATTATCAAACAGAAAACCATAAAAAATAAATGTATAAAGGTACCAATGTTTTTCGGTGCGGTATGGTGGCGATATAGTATAAGGTTTTCAAAAGCAAAAACAATAAAAATAATTGCTGGTACCGAAACAGATGTTGTTCAATCAGTTTCGATTGGATTTGGTACGATAGCTACACAATATCCGTTTTCAAAAAAATAAATATATCGTAATATTGAAATAAAATAAACATGAAATGATGCAAATGAATCGAGCCGATATCAATTGAACAACATAGGTATGGTATCGATATGTGTTTTTTTTTTGTTTTCATCGATGTAGTGTCTTCCCTTTCAATTACTATAGCGAGTACAAGTGTCGTAATAACCAAATTAATACCAACTTAAACGCGCCGCGAAGCGCGGTGAATATCACTAGTTAAAATTATTAGTGAATAATATATGAAAATTGAGGAGAGAAATATTACTCTATCCCTTGGCAAGCTCAGTAGTTATATTCTTAAACTTTGGAGAAAGCACACAATAGAAAAAGAAAACATATAATAAGCTTCTTTATGAATCATTGTTGTTTACATGAGAATAATTGTTTACATTAGAATAATTAATAGAATAAATATAGTTACAAACCCGAACCCCTTCTCATTGATACAATATTAATATGAAATTAGCCTGTAATGTTTTTAGAAAAAAGAAACAAAGTTGGAGTCCAACAAGAATTTTACTTAAAGTAGAAAAATGTGAATTTTGTGGTGGGTATCTCTTCATTGTGGGTCAATGATGTTACCGTTTTTACATTTGACTCTGCATTGTAGGTCAATATGTTATCGTGTTTTCTTGCATCTATACAACCGCTTAACAAAGACGGGAAAACCAGTCATGTCACAAAGATGTATTAGCATATGTTAGGCGCAATAGGTTTAATCGTGTAGCATAGAAAGAAAATTCTTGACATCGTATCTTTTTTAAAGTGATCCTAATAGTAGTTTGTCTTTAAATGTTTTGTGTTTTTATTGTAGCTTTTATAACAGTAATTAGACTTTCAATGTGTTGTGTTTAAAAATTGTCATTGTCCGTGCTGAACCACACCACATTACGGTGGGTACTAATTCTAGTTGATGAATAATTTAGGGGTGTTGATTAGCACTCATCTCTGATTTGCAATGGAACTAAGTGTGAATCTTATATTTTTATATAAAATCAATATGAACGAGTACACTTGTTTTCACATGTTGTCATGAATACTACCTGCTTAACCTAAAATTTTTTATTTTATTTACTGTATATTATATATATATATATATTTATATATATAAAATCAAATATGAACACATGAACAGTACACTTGTTTTCACATGTTGTCATGAATACTACCTGCTTAACCTAAAATTTTCTATTTTATTTATTGTATATTAATTAAATATACATACATACATACATATATATATATATATATATATATATATATATATATATATTTAGGGAATATTCATTGGGGAACACTAAAAAAATGAGGAACAATGGAGAACCGACTCAAACGAACTCCGGTTGGACTCATTCCAACGGCGTTGGAACCGGCTCGTCGAACCCTAACTAGGATCTCTTAACCCTAAACTCTAAATCCTAACCCCTAAATCCTAAACCCTAAAGCTAAAAAATAAGGCTAAAACCTAAGCTAAATCGTAAAATCTAAGCTATAAATCCTAAAGGCTAAACTCTAAAGCTAAACCCTACTAAACCCTAAATACCAATGATTAACCCTAAAGCTAAACCCTAAGGCTAAACCCTAATATAAGACCTTAAATCCAAACCCTAATATATTTAGGGTTTAAGGGTTAGGATTTAGGGTTTAGGGTTAAGAGATCCTAGTTAGGGTTCGACTAGCCGGTTCCAACGCTGCTGGAATGAGGCAATCGGAGTTCGTTTGTGTCACACCCCGACCCGCAGCGGAAAAGGTGATCGGGGCATGATTGGGTTTTCATCAAAGCTCATGACATTTATTATAACGTTTCATATTTATTATCACAATTTTAAAGAAGATCACACAATCATATCATACAAGTTCAACATGTCCTATCCATTTTTCTAGGCTTCATTATTTTTCTTCTAAGGCACTTTCCTATGTTTTCCATGCTTCATCCTGTTCACCTGTATCATATGTAAAAATGGTTTTTGGATAAACAAAAAGTTGGCGAGTGAACCTTGTTAGAAAACATTTATTATTTATTTCATGTTGTGTTTAATATGGAAAAATTGTGCAATATTCATATATGAACAAACGTAAAGAATCATACAATAACAACAAATAGCATACAATAACAAACCAATAGCATACGATATCAAACAACAACAAACAATAACATACATTAACAAACCAATAGCATACGATAACATATCAACTTGCAGGAATATATAACATGAATGAAACTGTATATGTTGGCAACGTCACGTTCACGCTCATAATGTAATGGGGAACGGACGGCCTATGATAAATGTATGTACTGAAAATGATAAATGTCTGTGCGATCAAGGCTCAATCAAACGGAGCCGATCGTATGTTGGCAACGCCAGGTTCACGCTCATAATGTAATGGGGAACTGCTCAACGCTCATAATGTAATGGGGAGCGGCGGCCTATGATATTGCATGTACTGAAAATAATAAATTAAATCTAAACAATAACCACACAAGCAGTTGATACAAGCTGAGTACACATTTGTTCATGATATGATGTATGCACAATGATTTAAATATAATAAATGGTAAGACACATGATACACCCAAAAAACGTGATTAAAAACGGGGAATTTGTAGAGATTCACTCACCTTGGGTGCGCTCGGTGAATGATGTTGAATGCGCACGAGTTTAGAGGATTGATCGACGAGGAAAAATTAACCTAGTTAATAATGAAAAAATAATGTAAATAAATGGATTTTATCAACAATTTTAATAGTATTTTTGGATATATTTTTGTGAGTTTAAGGCTATTTTCTAACTTTAAAAATGTTATTTTTAAGTATTTTTAATTGATTTTTAATTTAAATAAATAAATAAAAATAATAAAAATATGTTGACTTTTGACCGTTGACCATAAGCGTTGACTGTTTGACCATAAGCGTTGACTATTTGACCGGTTTTATTGTGTGTATGTATGCACCGGGCAGGACTCGAACCCGAGACCTCCCGTACGCCTGCACGCAGCTCTACCAACTGAGCTACGTGTCTAACCAGAAAATTTCTGTTTTTAATTATATTTATATACTAATTAAGTTAATCCGAAAATTACTTTTTTTAAAATAAAGATTTAATGTATCAATCGGTGCTCTCCACAGGTCTCGAACCCGGGACCTGTGGTTTAGTTTGGCACACAGTCCACCGCTGGACTGTGTGTCTAACTTGGTAAATATTCTGATTTTTATTATACTTAACATCTTACTGAGTTAACCCGGTTCGGTTTCTATAAAAAAACATTTTTATTACAGAGGTTAAGGTTGTGATAGGAATCGAACTCGCGTCCTATGCATATTGTTTGCACACAGTCCACCGCTGGACTGTGTGTCTAACCCGTTCATAATATCGATTTTAATTAATCTTATAACATACACAACTTCGTCTTCTTCGTTCAAAACACAGACAACGGTTAACTAACTGTTATTTGTTAAATTAATTTAACGAACATTATGAGCAATCCTAATGTAATGAATAGAAAAAGGTTTGGGGATTGATTGTACCGAATTGATCGTCTTTCTTCAGAAGTCCGGCAAAGATCGTCGGCTCTGTTTTGGTGACCTTCGGCTGTTAGGATTAGTTAACAGATTGGAGGGATTAGATGTGAAATTGAACTACTGAGTAATGATTATCAGTAAGTTTAAATGATCATACCGGTTAACAGCAAGTTTCTGGAATTTCAGAAATTTTCCAGCGAAAACAGAAAATCCGGCAACTTCGTCTGGAATAGATTCTGGGTGAGGGATTGATATCAGAATTTGTCCAATAATGGAATGAAACAGAAAAATCGAGGTAATTACCGTGTAGATGAAAGTCCCGGTTTTCCGGCGACTTGCAGAGAATTCCGGCGAGTGAAATTTCTTTCGACAGAGATTCTTCAGAGGTTTAAGGTGAGTGTGGGTGATGTCAGTATAAGCTCTAAGATCTTATCTTAGAGTAAGAAGAAAGGATGGATTGAACTCGGTTTTCCGGTTAATTTACAGAGAATTCCGGGCACTTGCGGCGAAGTTTTCTGAGCAAAAATGGAGAGTGCAGGTTGGATAGATTCGTGAGCTTAACTGATGAACAAAGTATAATCCCGGATTTGAATTGTATTTTCGGTTTCGAATAGAAATTTAAGGTAATGAATGAAATTGATTAAGTTTTTCGGTTATAACCGATATGGCTGTTAATGTAAATGTTATGACTAAAAGAAACGGCAACGTTTAACGAATTTGTCGGGATTTCCGGCGTCAGCGGATTTGGGCGCGCTGTGTAACTGGGTTTGTTTTCCAGATTCATTTTATGTATTAATTGTTTCAATATGTTAACAAACATCACAAGTGGCGGAGCGGTTGGAAGGATGAGAGTTAAGGCTTGGCTGACCCGGTTCGAAACCCGGATCACTATTATATTTTTATTTCATTATTTTTAATACATTTTCAAATATAAATTTTATATTCTAATATACTTATTAATTATGTATCGTTTAAAATTAATTTGAGCAATAAATACGCAACGAAATTTTTAACTGATTGTTCGGTTAATAAACGAAGCGGGTTTGGTAAATCCGGTTTTTGACGGATGTTACAGTTTGAGTCGGTTCCCCACTGTTCCCCACTTTTTAGTGTTCCCCAATGAACCTCACACTATATATATACATACATATATATATATATATATATATATATATATATATATATATATAACAAAGTGATGAATAGTACTTATTTTGTCTTTTGTGTTTTTTTTATTTTTTTACATAGTAAACTTTAAGATTTTATCTTTTAATGAAATTTGTTTTTGTTTTTTTTATAAGTTGTCACAAATGTTAAATAAGTTTAGGTTTTTTAATTAGTTTTTGTTTTAAGTTTTTTATTAGATTTGGCCGTTGTTTGTTACTTAGCACGATTTATGGTAGTCACATTTGGTCCCTCGTGTTTTTACTCCCTCGACTTTCTATTACGTGTCGATATAAATTCGATTGTCTACATTTTGTTTCATGTGAGTCACTTGGTGTACTCCCTCGACTTTCTATTACGTGTCGATATAAATTCGATTGTCTACATTTTGTTTCATTTGAGTCACTTGGTGTACTCCCACTTGGTGTTAGAAATTAGTTATTTGTATTTTACGTTTTTTTTCCGGTTTTGTTAGTCGTTCGGTTGCTACTTAACATGGTTTACACCCCCTCCCCCGCTGGTAGCACGGTTTTACGCCCCAGTCCCACAACGCTGGGGCTTAAAACTAGTTACAATAAAATTGTAAATTTTAAGTATTAAGTATAAATGTGTATTTCTCCTTTAACTTTTAATTTATCAATCCGTTTCTTTAAAAAAATATATAAAAATAAGCCGGTTAAACATGGCAACTGATGGACCCAATCCATTTGGCTACATGCCCTAAATTAGAACATAACCCATTAGATCCCCAAATTTCGTATACGGTTTGTATCTTGTTAAAATCGTGAGGTTGTTCACTACCAAAGAAGAAGATATTACCAAACTAATGTTCACATGGGAATAACAAGACAATGACATTTATGTAACATTGGGTCCATAAACTTTGTCTTTTAAGGTTGCATGTGAACAACTGAACATAACGAATTGTTGGCACCAAATCTTTGGTTGGCCACCACCATATGATCATGAACCACAAACAAAGCACCTCATCTCATGCATGGACTTGCAGAAGTGGTCCATAACTCACACAAAGCTCTATGCAACCCATGCTTAAACACAAAGTTAGAATCCAAAGTTGTAGCCAATTGTGGCCAACAAAAGGTTGCATTATGGAATCTAGGTCTTTGTAACATGCCAATTATGAAATGTGAATCAAAAGATGTGTACAAAACCTAAGCGGCCCTATTTTTTAAAAGTCGCGGCCATGGTATGACACGTAATACATTAACCGAAAGAAAACAAACTGTAATAACTGAATCCAAAAAAAGAAAGTTCAAATCAGAAGAAGCCACTATTAAAAGGCCTAAGAGTACGTGAGTGTAACAACCCCGCAAGGAATCCTAAGGGACTACAGACAACAACTCACATGACATGATCATAAAAGATCATTTGAGCGCTTTGGTTTCTTTAAGGCGACATGAATTAGCATACATAATAAAGTAAACATAACAAGTAAATGACTTTAAACATAGGTCATTTTGTTTGTAGACCCCATTACCAAGTAGCATTTTGCCATTAGTGCAATAAGTGAATCTATAAAATCTTTAAACTGTGAGTTAGAGAGATTATGCCATTATGATGAGATGCAAAATCTCTTTAAGATAAAGAAGCTAAGAAACTATTACATGTCAAAGTTAAAAAGAGTTTATGCCACCAACAAACACAAGGTCAATAAGTTAGGTGAAAAACTGTACACCATTACAAAAAAAAAAAGCTAACAAAACATAGCTTCACAAAAAGATTGAAAAAAACCAACAAGAACACAATTCGAAGAACCAAATTTCTATTCTAAGTTTGATTCATATCTGTTCAAGATCTTTTAGAAGTCCAACTACTTGTTGCATACTCGGCCTCTTTGCTGGAAGATCGGCTGTACACAGATAACCAATTTTCAACGCCTCAACCATCTGACCCTCGGTTCCAGTCTCACGAATCTTCGGGTCTATAATCTGAGACCCACAATTCTTCTTCACTAATTTTCGCACCCAACTCACCAAGTTTGCATCTTTTGAGAAATTATCATCCGGGTAGTCGTCTTCAACAGGCTTTTTTCCTGTTATTAGCTCAAAAAGAATCACTCCAAATCCAAAAACATCTGATTTTGGAGTGATCACATATGGTGAAGAGCTTTCATCTTGAATTAGAAACTCGGGCGGGATGTATCCGGGGGATCCACGAGTGATCTCATCTTTAAGGTCATTACCGAAGATTTTTGAAAGTCCAAAATCCGATAATCTTGGTTCAAGATTGTAATCAAGATACACACTACTCGCCTTAACGTCTCTATGAAGGATGGGCGGTGAACATCCATGGTGTAGAAATGCCAATGCACGAGCCGTCCCTAATGCAACTTTATGCCTAAATCGCCAGGTGGTTAACAACCCTTCGGACCCCACGTTTTGAATCCTGTTATTGTTAGTTTCATCAACTTCCCATGTATCAGAAGTCCAATCTTCTGTAGTTTGAACTCCAAGAGGAAGATCATGAAGCAAACTATGCAAGTTTCCATTCTCCATGTAATCATAAATTGCAATTCGTTGCTCTCCCGCCAAACAATATCCTGTTAAAGGAACAAGATTCGGGTATTTTATTCTTCCAAGATGCTCGAGCTCTCTTGCTGCTTCTTGATCAGTCATGGTGGATCCATGGACCAAAACCTTAACCGCCACATGGATGCCACCCGGCAAGAATCCTCTATAAACGGGCCCAAACCGCCCTTCAGCTAAAAGGGTATCTCTATCAAAATTTGAAGTAGCCAAAAGAAGATCAGAGAAGGTGAAATTTAGCAAAGGCTTTTCAAAGATCAATACAGGCACTGAAGTTGCAACCTTTACATTGGCTTCCCAAGTGGTGGAATCTGTTTGGAACGAAAACGGGCCAGACATAACTTGCTCTTCTTTGCAAGAATCTTGTTTGACAGCCCACATTTCCGTTTCTTTCCGACAACCAAATATACAAAGTAGCAACGATACAAGAAAAAGGATTATTGAAATGGTTAAAGCTAAAGCAAACTCTAGTCCCCTATGGCTATGGGATTTTGTCTTCAACAGATTCGGGTTTGCAGCAATAGGGCAATGATGTGATGACCCATCGAATGCAGATTTAAGGGTCTCGGGTGAAAACTCAGAATCACAAAGGGTAAGATTATTGTAAGAAAAGTTGAATCTTTCCATCCATGGAAGCTTTTTCAGAAGAGAAATGGGTATCTCCCCAACTAAGTTATTGGATGAAAGATCAAGATTTTGGAGGGTTTTCAAGCTAAAAAGTGGGATTTTACCACTTAGATGATTACTGGAGAGATCGAGTGTTTTCAAACGAGTTAACAACGAGATTTCTTTGCTAATTCGGCCGATTAGATTGGTGTGAGACAAGTTTAAGTACTCTAAACTATGAAGTGAACTGATGTTGATCAACCTTTGCTCTAAAAATCTGTTCTTGGCAAGATTAAGGTGTTTGAGATTACGGGTTCGACTTAAACTAGTAAAAAATTTCCCACTAATCTTATTGTCAGATAAATCAAGATAAACTATATGAGAACAAAATTCACCTGAGAAATATGACCATCAAAGTGATTACTACTCAAATCAACAACTTCTAATCCCCCCTTAAAGATTTCAATAACTGAACCATGAAAAAAATTCTTGGAAATGTTAAGGTAAGCCAAAGATTCCAACTTTATAAAATCAGAACCCTTTCCTTTGAGTCCATTTCCAGCAAGATTCAAACTTTTAAGCTTAGAAAGTGAACCAAAACCATCAGGAAGAACACCATTGAACCTATTGCAAGAAAAGTCAACAAAAGTCAATGAATGGCACCTTATGATTCCCAATGGAACAGCGGAATCAAACCGATTTCGATTGAGATGAAGAACTTGTAAACTGGTTAATGAGCTAACGGAATCAGGGAGACTGCCAAAGAAACTGTTGTAAGAAAGATCTAACTTTTCAAGTGAAACAAAGTTTCCAATATTAGTTGGAAGATTCATGGAGATTTTGTTGTTTGAAAGATTAAGACTTTTGAGTGAACTCAAACTCCAAAAATCAGAAGGCAAACTAGTGATATTATTACTACTAAGGTCTAAAGATTGAAGCTTTTTGAGTTTGCCAATAGTGTTATCTGGGATTGGACCAGAAAGATCCAAATTATTAGCAATAAGACCAATAACATTTTCTTGATTGGCATCACAGAACACAACTTCCCATGAACAAACAGGTGCAGAAAGATTATAAACATGAGCAAAAGATGATGAATTTGAACCCATTTTGTACAAGAATTCAGAGATGAAGAACTCAACTGTATTGGGTATGGGATGTTCTTGTTGTTGACCAAGAGTTGACCTGAAGAATAAAGTTAGAACAACAATTGAGACAGATGAAGCAAAACCCATGTTCAGAATTTCAAGAAAATCCACCACCACCCACCACCACAGCTGCCACCACCAACCACCACCCTACTGAGTTGTGTGTTTTTTCAAGAAAGTTAAAAGGAAACATGCAAAATGGAACAAGTTTATATATTTGCAGGTAGGAGAAAGCCAACAGAGAAAACAAGAATATTAAAGGGCATTTTGTCTTTGTATTGAAAGCCATTAAAGGGGGGGAAAGGTTTGATTTTTATACATTTTTTAAATGAAAGTAAATTGGGGTGAAATGAATTTGATTGTGAAGAATGAGTTAAATATCATTTTGTCCATGTGATTTGTTTAATTATGTTGTCAAATCTTAAATTTGTATTATTACCGTCCCTAACATTCTTGAAACATGCAAATTCCGTCTAAAAAACTAAAGTTACATCGAATGATTAGACAAACCAAAGGGACGCCAGTTAACTTAAAAAAAAGGAATTGCGTTCCAAAAGGGAATTAAGAAGTGAGTGGGGAATGTTGATTCTGTGGGTGAAATCATAAGTACAAGACTACAAGCTTTAGTGCAGTTCAATGATAGTCTTGTGAGGCACTATGCATCATTTTACCACAAGTTGAACATGTTTTACATGATCAAATTTTGGAAGTGATTACAGATTCATTTGTACTTTTTAGAAAGCCAAAAGAAAAGTTACTTTAAAAGATTAAATCTTTTTAGAAGAAATAAAAAAAAACTTTGTTTTTATAATTTTACTAAGTTTAAGTAGAAAGGTATCTTGTTCGAATATTTTTTTAAAAGAAAACTTTGTTTTCTTAAGGCTATTAGGTGTGTAGGAAGGTAGTCTTTAAAGGATAATCTGTTACGTAGGCGTCCACGTAAGCGGGTGTGGAGAATGGGCCTAAAGAGATGAACCTCAATATATATATATAGGGGAAGGTCCATTGGGGAACACTAAAAAAGTGAGGAACAGTGGGAATCGACTCAAACGAACTCCGATTGGACTCATTCCAGCGGCATTGGAACCGGATCGTCGAACCCTAACTAGGATCTCTTAATCATAAACCCTAAATCGTAACCCCTAAACCCTAAACCCTAAAGCTAAAAATAAGTCTAAAACCTAAGCTAAATCGTAAAATCTAAGCTATAAACCCTAAAATCTAAACCCTATAGGCTAAACCCTAAACCCTAAAGCTAAACCCTAACTACTAATGATTAACCCTAAAACTAAACCCTAAAGCTAAACCCTAATATAAGACCCTGAATCCAAACCCTAATATATTTAGGGTTTAGGGGTTAGGGTTTAGGGTTAAGAGATCCTAGTTAGGGTTCGACGAGCCGGTTCCAACGCCGCTGGAATGAGTCCAATCGGAGTTCGTTTGAGTCGGTTCCCCACTGTTCCCCACTTTTTTAGTGTTCCCCAATGAACCTCACACTATATATATATATATATATATATATATATATATATATATATATATATAGGGGAGGGTTATCTTGAGAACGCTAAATATTGCGAGAACCGTGAGAACGAATGAGAAAACCAATCAAACCATTTTTTTAATACAAACCTCATTGTAATTAAAATACAACATCAAAATAAGAATTTACAAATCAAATAATTCATTTCTTTCCTCAAAATAACTCTTATTAGATTTTTTATACATGTGTAAATATAACAAATTTACACATGTGTAAATGACAAACTTACACATGTGTAAAAAAAATTATTTACGAATTCACGTAAATTTAAACGTGTAAATTAAATTTTAACATTGTATTCGAATAATAATGATAAAGTGTAAAAAGAAATTTTAAATTTGAATTGTTTTTGACCAAGTTTTCGTGATTTTTTATTCGTTCTCACGGTTCTCGCGATATTTAGCGTTCTCATTTAAACTCTTCCCTATATAGGTATGTATGTATATGTGTGTGTGTGTGTGTGTGATAGCCCGTCGCAGGCGGCCAAGGGGAGACGGAGCTGATGCTGATGGGCAGAAGGGCATGGGCGAAGCTTTTAAGGGGCGGGAGGGGGCGGCCGACCCCCCAAACTTATCGCTCAGTAGTGGAGAGTATGTAGTGTTCGTATAGAAATTTTTGGCTATATACGTTTTCGACCTCCTGGTTTTATAGAAATTTTTAGGTCCAATGACTTCTGCCCCGATCGGAAATCTCAAGCTTCGCCACTACCGAAGGAGGGTGGTTTGCTGGACCTTGCCGGACGTCACTGGCCCTGGGACGAGCCCCACACTGCTCGGTCTAATTTCCAAGTTTAAGTTCAAAGCTATCTTGTTCGAAAAAATTTTAGTATTGGTTTTTTTCTTTTTCATATTTATATTGCATATTTAAGATACGAACCCAACTTTGAGCATGAATTAGAGAATATGTGACAAATCAGTTTGGCACTTATACGAACCCAACTTTGATCATGGATTAGAGATTATGTGTCAAATCAGTTTGGCACTTATATTTATATGTATGAGCTTGAGCCTGGTTTCATCCGAACTCGGTATACCTATTTGTGCTACATTATATCCGCTTCTTAAAGCTCAATTACGTGTTCATTTGCAAGGATGAGAAAAAACAAGACGATGATATTTGTATGGCATCATGTTCCTAGCCTTCTCACTAGTCTTGGGTTGTAGAGAGGATACGTTGGAAAACAGATGTTTTTTTTTTAATTTCTGGGTTTATAGAATTTATTTTGATGCCTAACGTTAGTTTAGGCATCACCAACTTATAGGTACAAGAATGCCTTTTAGAACAAATCAACAAAAATAATTTATTGTGTAACCGATGTATGATGTGTCTCTAAAATACTCATGTTGTGTCGTAGACAACATTGATAGATTTCCAGAAAGGCTCTATCTATTTAGACATCTTTAAAATCTATTTGGACACCTCTATCACACATATAGGTCCAACCTTAAGCGATCAAAACTGATAGCTGTTAATTCTGGTCATGGTGCCCATACGCTCCATATTGGGCAATATGGACAACATACAGAAGTTATGTAATTTTTCCCTCACGGACTTGGATGATTTGACAAAGTTTTGAAGACTATACGTATCATATTGATCAATATGAGGTGTAAAGGTGTACAATATTTTATTATTAAATTTTGTTTAAAAAATAGTTTATTTATAAAAACAGATTTATTTTAGTGTTTATGTTTATTTTTTATTTACAAAAAATAGAACTTATTTAAAAAAAAGAACTAGATTACTGTATGGTTTATTGTACAAGCCGATACGCCTCGCAGATGTGGCAAGTGGCATCTCATACCAATGCCCGCCAAATGAATCTGAACTTCTACGAACGGATGGTCCGACAACCCTCGTCATACGTAGCTTCTTGCACTGACACCACGTGATGGTGCTTGCCTCAAACTCTAAATACGGGTGACCTGGTTGTGGGTCAATCTCAACCATCCCTTGATGTACTTCCTTGGCCTCGTCATGTATGCGGTAGGCAAGATGATGCGTATCACCGAACTTATATGGACCATGATATGCATAATATTAGGCAATATGATGTGTATCAAGTTTTTTTAAACACAAAATAAATTACAAAAAATGCAAATAAATTGGGCTAAATTGGGTGTATGTGTCCGTATGGGGTAGAGAACATGATGTATATCACCCTTATATGCACCATGATATGTATCATATTGTTCAATATGATGCGTAGAACAATATGATGCATATTATGATTGTTTTTTTAAGGGTTAAGATATAATAGAAAGTTTATTTAGATAGGAAGGATATGAAGTAATATTGTTCATTATATAGTAATTAAGGGTTAAGATTAAACGGGTGAAATTGAATAAAAAAGAGGAGGCGCATTGTAGGGGCATTCTATTCAATCCAAAGCAATAATTTATCTCTCCTCCAGTCCCCCACGTTTTTTAAACGTTAATAACTCTTTCATACGACAATATTTTTTTTAAATTGCACCATAAAACGAGCGTTTTTTATGTTTAAAACGAGCACACTATTGCTATACTTTTGAAAAAAAATTTCGATAACCCAGATGCGTAAAACGCAATGCCCAAAAAACACAAAAAAATGATTTTTTTTCTAAAACGCAATGGAAAAAACACAAAGAAATGTCTTGTTTCTAAAACGCAATAGACAATAAACACAAAAAATGTGTTATTTCTAAAACGCAATAGCTTAAACACAAAGAATAATTTTTTTTTTGTAAAACGCAATCGCTAAAAAACACAAAAAATGTCTTTTTCTAAAAATCAATGGCCAAAAAACACAAAGAAATGTTTTATTTTTTTCTAAAACGCAATGGCCTAAAACCACAATTTTTTTTCCTAAAACGCAATAGATAAAAGCACAAAGAAAGAAGCTGTTTCTAAAACGCAATTGACTTAAAACACAAAAAACTAAGTTGTTTTTAAAACGCAATAAACTAAAAACACAAAAAATATATTTTTTTTTCTTTCTAAAAAGCAATAAACAAAAACGCAATGGATAATCAAACACAGTTCACACCCATATATTTAAAGTTCAATGAAGAATTAAAAACACAAATAATAATAATGCATAAAATAATTTAATATCAAAAGTTCAATGATATTGACATTTTGTTTTCTTATCCAAACTACACACCAATTCCCATATATAAAAGTCTCTGGCGATATAAACAAAACAAATTATATTAGGGATTGTGATTTCAAATAAAAAAACCAAAATGAGCTCAGAGAACTGTGAACAAAACACTTTTCATGCATTTTGACTTTGTTGCTTTTTATCTTTTTGCACTTCTTTATTATAAAACACAATAAATAACCAAAATTTGTTGAATATTAGACCACACAGTGTGGGGCCGGCTTAGCCCGGCACCACCCCCAACACCATTGTCCCCCTCCGGCAGCGTCGTGCCCGGCATCCAAAGGACGAACAAGAAAAAAACAAAAAATTGTAGCCGTTGGGTGATGACCGTTGTGGGTTAAAAAATTTAAATTCAATTAAAAAATATACAAAGTTTTTAAATACATACCACCCCTTCACTCCATTTTCCACACACCTCAACCTCACCTCTCTCACAACCTTCACACTTTTATAAAAAAATATTCAAGGATTCATCTTCGTCATCGTGGTATTTGTCATCTTCGGGTGAGAACGAAGCGTTTTTTGCAAACGTCATTATGCACGCAGCTCAGATGTTCATCAAGGAGTTCATCGAGGAGGACGAAGACTCTGATACGTCGTCTCAACGGCAAACTAGGAAGGCCGCCTTAAACCGAGACCGAGAAGGTATTGAATTTAATTTGCTTTAGAGTCTGTTTATTCAATTTTAATATTGAATTTAATTTGCTTTTTTTTAATATACAGCTGGTCATGATCATTTGGTGGCCGATTATTTTGCCGACGTACCTGTATACACGGAGGAGATGTTTCGACATCGGTTTCGAATAACCCTTATGGGCAGACGCGGTCCGCCGAAGAGCTCTCCGGACCTGCTTGGATCTGCGGAATCAACTAAATATCCGGCCGCTTAGTCCGCAGGTTATGACGCAAATTATAGACTATCAAATCTTGGTCGTTTCAGAGGGCGAACGAATTTCAGAGGGCGACTTAGGTGCAATCCAATTCTTCACAGCTTCTATCTTTGTAGGGTCAACATGAATACCAAGTTCATTGACGGTGTGACCTAAGAATTGAACCTCTTGTAGCCAAAATTCACACTTGGAGAATTTGGCATAAAGACGTTCGGTTTGCAAAAGCTGAAGAATAAGACGCAAATGTCGTCCATGTTCTTCTTTCGTCTTGGAGTAGATTAGGATATCGTCGATGAATACAATGACGAAATGATCGAGAAAAGGCTTACACACACGGTTCATGAGATCCATAAACACTGCAGGAGCGTTGGTCAAACCAAAAGGCATGACCACGAACTCGTAGTGTCCATAACGTGTGCGAAATGCGGTTTTGGGTACATCTTCCTTGGAAACCCGAAGTTGATGATAGCCAGAACGGAGGTCAACCTTTGAAAAGCACTTCGCGCCTTGCAATTGATCGAAGAGATCGTCAATACGAGGAAGTGGGTATCGGTTTTTGACTGTAAGTTTATTGAGCTCACGATAATCAATGCACATCCGAAAAGACCCATCTTTCTTCTTGACGAACAACACGGGAGCGCCCCAAGGGGAAGTACTAGGGCATATAAAGCCTTTATCAAGAAGCTCTTGAAGTTGGCTTGATAGCTCTTGCATCTCCGAGGGTGCTAAACGATAGGGAGCCTTCGCAACAGGAGTTGCGCCAGGAATGAGGTCAATACGAAAATCGACAGCTCGAGGAGGCGGAGGACCAGGGAGATCCTCGGGGAAAACAGAAGGGAACTCACAAACGACATGAACATCATTTATGCTAGGACCTTTATCTTTCTTTTCCACAACGTGGGCGAGAAAGGCAAAGTACTCCTTACGCAAGTACTTGTTCGCTTTGATGCATGACATAAGCTTGAGACCCTTAGAAGGTTTCTCACCATAGACGTGTAAAGAGTCACCTTGAGGTAGGGGAAGACGAATGAATTTCTCAGAACAAACGACTTCAGCATGAACTTGCTTAAGCCAGTCCATGCCTACTATGACGTCAAAGCTACCCATTTGCATAGGTATGAGGTCGATGGAAAACTTATGATCGTTTAAGATTAGGGAGCAACCAGAAAGAACAGAGTCAACGGAGATGGTCTTACCATTAGCGACTTCGACGGCAAAAGGATTAGGCATTTTAGTTCGTTCGCACTTAAGCAAGGGTTCAAATTCAACGGATATAAAACTTATATCCGCGCCAGTATCAAACAGATAAGTAGCATAGATATGGTTCACAAGGAACGTACCAGTGATGACGTCATTCGAACTTTGGGCTTGAGCTGAGGTGAGAACGAAAGCTCGTCCTTTCGCAGGTTCGGTTTGTTGTTGTTGTTGGTTGTTGGTGCGTTTCGGGCAAACGTTGGCAAAATGGTTAGGATCGCCACAATTGTAGCAGGTTCGACCAGGTGTAGCTTGGGTTTGGCGGTTTGGGTTAGGATTAGGTAAAAGGGCTTGGGTTTGCTGGTTCTGGGGTAGGCGACAGTAGTTGGAGAGGTGTCCCAACCTATTACAGTTGGCACATTTTCGGCATGAGGTGCCAACAGGGTGATGGTAGTTGCAAGTGGTACACTTGGGGTGAGAGCCAATGTAACCTTGTCCAGGTTGGTTGGTGTTTTGGGTAGGCGGAGTGACGATAGCATTGTTTTGAGAAGAAGCCTTCCGCTTCTTGTTCTTGTTGTGGGGCTTCTTGGCTGGAGGGGTAGGTGATTCGGTGGTGTTGGCAATGGCTTGGTGCGCATGCTTCGTAGGGACCTTGTCGTAGGCCCCCTGAAGGATGTAGTTATGGTTGAGTTGGACGGTTATGGCATAGGCTTCCTCGAGGGTTTTCGGGTTGGCTGCGGCTACATGGTTCATGATCACCGGTGAGAGGCAACGGATGAGCTTGGCGATTGACTTGGGAACAGTATCGACTTGCCCAGGGAAAATGATACTTAACTGTTTAAAGCGCGCAATCAATCCTTCAGCGTCCCTCCCCTGTTGTGTGAGATTCCAGAACTCGTTTTAAAGTTTCTGGGTCTCATGGGGAGGACAGAATTGCTCCTTCATGAGCTCCTTAAGCTCTTCCCAAGTCATCGCATGGGCTGCTTCGTTTCCACGCGTGTTTCGTTAAGGGTTCGGAGTTCCTCAGGGCAGCCGCCCTGAAGGAAGATAAGCTCCATTGAATCAAACCAATTGATCATGGCGGTAACACCGTCCATGCCAGTGAATTCCACTGGTTTACAAGCCATGAAATGCTTGAATTGGTAAGATGGTTTGGGGGTATCGGCTTTGGAATCAGCGGATGATTTAGGTGTGGCTTTGGCGTGTATGGTGTGGATTTGGCTAACAATGTCGGGTATGATCTTAGCCAATTGCCCGGCCATTTGCTCCAAAACGAGCCCAATCAGTTCTTGCTTCGATATCGAGTCCTCGTTGTTGAATTCCTTATGGGAATCCGTCTTCTTGGACTTCTTGAGGCGGTTCAACGAGTTACGGAAAGGAGGCATCTAGAGATTGTAAACAAGACAAAAGCATGAGACTTGATTGTAATAAAGAAAATAGGTTTTGCATGCATGAGTATTAATAAAATTCACATAAGTTTCACATAAGAAGCATGTGTTCATCAAGTATGGTTCACATAGTTTGCATGAGTTCAACAAGTATAACATGTATACTCACGTATGAATACAAATAAAGAGTACAAATTTAGTTTGTTCACGAGGATTAGTATTGTTTTTTATTGCGATAAACGTGCGAGTGTGTAACGGTTTGAAATGAACGAGGTAACAAGTATCAAAACACATAAAATTTGAGTCACATAAAAAGAATAGGCTCGTAAAACATGGGAATGATTCGGGTAGAGAATCGTCGACAATTCCAAAGTGAATCGAAGATCTTTTCGAATTACAGAAACGTGTTTTGGCCTATAGGTAAAATGCTCTCATCGAGAAGCGACTAACGACATTTTACCCTTCCAGTTACTACACGTCTCTAACCGATCGGAAAATCGAGACTTTGGCGAGAGCGAAAATCAAGGAATGAGACTTAATCGACAAGGTGCGGGTTTCACCCCTAACTTACCAAACGAAGAGCAAATTCCGAGTCGTTGGTAAGGGTCCACTAGAGTTTTGAGTTGGAAATTTTCCATCAAGGTTTGGATTTCACTCCTAACTCGATGGCATAATTGCGTGCAAAAAGAATAAGTATAGCGGATTGAGAGTCGTTCACCAAATTTCGGTTTTCACACATATTTTAGTGAAGTCGTCTCGTTTATATTACGAGTGTCTTCAAGCGTCCAAACGTGTATTCTGTAAAAGTGTCTTAGGAAGACACCATGTATATGTATTAAGACCAAAAGGAAAGAGAGAAGCAAAGTAGGAAGCATAAAGTTTTAAGCATAATCAAGAATGGTCACAACGGGTACTTAGAACTATAGACTAGGTCGAACATGGCAATTCTACCTAATTCCCTATAGTTATGGCTCTGATACCAATCTGTCACACCCCAACCGATGGCGGAAACATCGGGATGAGACGAAAACGAGATTGCTCATTGCTCACAACATTATTAAGTGACAATAATTAATCAAACCATATTTCATTTCATAAGAATTGTCAAATACATCAATGTAACAAAACAAAGAACAACATAACATTTGCAAAGTCATAACAAAATTGATACATCGACATTAAACTTAACGTCTAATTTGTGTGTATCTAGTCCTTGCTATATTGTTTTCATAGCATCATCTCCTTCAACCTGTAACATGTTTTAAAATAATGTCAATGCGAAAGCAAAGGCGAGTACACAAGTTTAGGCATAGCATACGTATACGAATAAGTTTAAACAATCCACATGGCAACCAAATCTATACAAGAGCAATATCAAGGCATGCAATACTAATAATCAAACCCTTAACGCATTCACGATGTTTTAACATGACCTCACGAATAACACGATGGAGGTGGATGCGTGAATTCCTATAGCGCTAAGCATGTCAAACGAAGGCTAAAAATAGTTACTGACTAAAGCATAGCAATACGAATATCCAAGACAAGCATCAAGTATAAGATTCAAGCTTTCATGTATATGGGATCGTTTGTGTGTTTCATAAAGTTTAAGTGTTCGTGATTTTGTATATGGAAACATGTTACACCCGAAAAGTGTTATAAACAAAGTGGGTCGAGTGTACTAACGGTTTTGCTAAGTCTTTTCTACACTTGACAATCCATGAAGACGTTGGTTCGAGGATGACGCCGAATTATCCTACAAGAGGAAACGAGGCGTATGAGTATAGAGTTTCAACGGGAGATTAGGAGTATTCGAGCATGATTAAAAATGAGTTTGATAAAGTATTATGATACGAAAGTATTCACTAAGATGTAACACTCGTTCTTGACACTATAGTAACTCTTACGAGTTGGGTGTGATTTCATAGGTTCGGGTCCTATTAGAATCGTGACAAGGAATTACATACTTTAGTGTTAAACTTAATAACTTGATAGGTGATTATAAGTTCATTATCAAGGTTTCGGTTTTAGAATTATAATATAGTTATATATATCATTATAATCATGTAGGAGGTGGGAGGATGAACCATCCACTTTGTAACCTCTAGTGTCATGTATGTCAAGTATGAGGTGGGAGGTTAAACCATCCACTTTGAACCTCGGATTATGTTCACCACTACACAAGTTACCATTGGTAACAAGGAGGGTACAAGAACTATACACGATACAAGAATGTAAAGACAAGAATGATAAGGTGTCATCTAGATACCAAGTATCCAAGTATTCAACAACCCGACGAGCACACGAGGACAATCGTCAACGGCTTTGTGGGGTTGTGACACTTTAAGTCTAGCAAACTATCTTGGGATCTTGATGAAAAATCATCAAGTTATGTGTGGTCTCAAGTTAGGATAGCCCAAGCTTCCTTGGTGGACACACATGAACAAGTTTAAGAACTTGCATCACTTGTGAGCTCAATGCTCTTCAAAAACAGAAAGTTTAGGGTGTTAAAACAGCCCTTAGTTCATGTTAACAAGCTTGGTTAGGCTTTACTAATCATAAGCTTGATTGTAAGCACAAGAACACAAGTTTGTTGAAGTTAAAACACAAGTTTGATAAAAGTTTAGACAAAACAGAAAGTTTGTGGACATTTTGGGGCATTTCCAGGTCTGGATTCTCCATGGAGAACCCTAGGAATTCAACCCAAAGTTTATCCAAGCAAGTAGGAAAAAGAATGGAGTGATTTCATTAAGAAATGAGTGAGTTACACTCACTTTAGTGAAGATGAGTAATTCTGCTCGAAAATTCTGATTTTGCAAGGATCTTGAGGTGATTTGAGAGTGATTTAAGAGAGATTAAAGTGTAAAAATGTTTGGATTAGAGTGGGTTTTATAGGGGAGGGATTAGGGTTAGTTAGGTGAAGTTTAGGTGGGTAATTAATGGCTTAAAAGTGATTGAAACTCAAAAAAATACAAAAAACCCGCCCATAAAAGGGCTGTTTGCCCGCTGGTCACGATCAGCTCAGCCGGAAACAGTGGTTAACTTATTTGATGTCTGGGTTCCTTTCAAATATTGGAGTGTGGCGGAGTGGTTAAGGCATGAGTATGTGAAACGGAGGTCCCGGGTTCGAAACCCGGGGACCCGGTTTTGGCATTATTATTATTTTTTGATTAAAAACCAATAAATTCAGTTTTAAACATGACAGGAATGGTCCCTATGGTTCAAGGTTTCAATACTCTTTAGACTTTGGACTTATTTAAAGAAGATATATGTATTAACATTATATTCTAAATGTTAATATATTTACAAAAAATTAGCATTTTAGTTTTTTGTAAAATAACTCAATTAGTTTTATTAACTAATTTAATTAATTCATTAAATAATTAATTTGAATTAATTCACTTAATAAATGAATCAGTAATTATATTTTCGTAACGAGTTTAGTTTAACGATTACGAGTTTCACGTTTAAGTCACGATTACGCATACATACCATGTTTACAAGTTATCACACGTTTACGATTGAGAGTACCACGAATACGTTTACATGTTTAAAGTATGAACAAGTATAAGTCTAACATGACTATAATTAACATAATATTGTTAAATTACGAGTTTCTTATTACAACTCAAGTCTCGGTTTTCTACGTTTACAACGAAAGACAAATACAAGATACAACGCTTACTAAAAATAGAAGTATGATACAAAGTTTTAAAATATAGAAAGTATAGAAACGCGGGGCGTTACACTCGTTGCTTAGTGCCGCATCTCGATGTTTCCGCCATCGGTTGAGGTGTGACACATGACAGTTAAATGCATTTTGTTAAAAATATCTATTCACTAGCGGTGTTCAATATTGGATTATCTAGTTTTCGGATATTTAAAACTTTTGGATAGTGAATATAACTCTCCAAATCCGTATCCGAAAATTTCGGATATTCGATTTTTCAAATATCCGAAATTTCATATACAGATATATTAACAGATATCCAAATTTATATAAAAATCAAAGAATATTCCGCGCATTGATTTAAACTGAACTTATCTATGATTTTTCAAATTTCTAAAATTGAAAATATAAAACATTCTTAAATAAACATCTGAATCTGATTATTTACTATTTTTTTACTATATTTAAACTGAACATAATATATATATATATATATATATATATATATATATATATATATGTATATGTACTTTATATTTTATTTTCGGATATCGGATAATCTGATTATCCGAACTTCTTAGAAATCCACATCCGAATTCAAAACTTCACATTTTCCGATTTTCGGATATTCGAAAATTCAGATATGGATTTTTGGATATTTTGTATTCAGTTTCGGATATAGATTTTTATTGAACACCCCTATTATTCAGCAGTTGAAATGGCAAAGGCAAGGCTTGATCACTCGTAAGCCTAGTGTGTTTAGTGTATAAAAAAGATAATTTAAATCTACTAACATACTGCTACTACCCACTACCCACTGGTTGAGCAATGCAACAAATGCAGATGTTTGGTCACAAATTGAAACGTGGAGATGTCCGCTCCAAGTTGTGTGATTCTTGCACTTGTCTGAGCACTGAGCAACTTTTCCACTAAGGTTAGGGTAAACATCAACTTATATGGTCTAAAACGCGTACCATGTGAACCTATTAATAAAGAGTTTGCAAATGAGGAGAGAAATATTACCATAGCCCAGGCAATAATGTTTGGCAGGCTCACCAGTTGTATTCATAAACTTTGGAGATAGCATGCAACATAAAAGAAAGCATATAATAATCATCTTCCTTATAAATGAATGATGAAAACCTGTAAGTAATGGCTAAAGGAAATCGAAGAATCCGTTTTGTGGATACATTGAAGGTAAACCTGTATTCGATTTTCCAAATTTCTAACATTGAAACAAAAAAAATATTTATAAATACACTTCTAAATCCGTTAATTACTATTATTATTATATTAAAATAAAAATAATACTAATATATATATATATATATATATATATATATATATATATAAATCCGTTAATTACTATTATTATTATATTAAAATAAAAATAATACTAATATATATATATATATATATATATATATATATATATATGTTCCTCTTATTTTGTTTTTGGATATCGGATAATCTGATCACCCGAGCCTTTTAGAAATCCACATCCGAATCCGAAAATTCAGATTATCTGATTTTCAGATATCCGAAATTTTGGATATTTCAAATACACAGATTTTTTTCTAATACTTTGGATTATGTTTCGGATCTTGATTTTTATTGAACACCCCTACTATTTGCCCATTGAAATAGCAGAGGCAAAGGCCTATCACCCACAAGCCTAGTGTGTTCGGTGTATAAAAAAGATAATTCAAATCTACTAACTTACTGCTACTACCCACTAGTTGAGCAATGCAACAAACACAGAATGTTCAGTCACACATTGAAATTTGAAACATGGAGATGTCCACTCCAAGGTGTGTGATTCTTGCACTTGTCTGAGCACTGAGCAGCTCTTCCACAAAGGTTTAGGTAAACATCAACAACATATGGTCTAAAACGCGTACCATGTGAACCTGTTCATAAAGGGTTTACAAATTTGGAGAGAAATATTACCATAGCCCTGGCAATACTATTTGGTGGGCTCAACAGTTGTATTCATAAACTTTGGGGAGAACATGCAACAAAAAAAGAAAGCATATAATAATCATCTTCATTACAAATAAATGATTGTTGAAAACTTGTAAGTAATGGTTACGGGAAATCAAAGAATCTGTTTCGCGCAAACATTAAAACTAAACTTGTATTCAAATTTCCAAATTTCTAACAATGAAAATAAAAATATTCATAAATACACATCTGAATCCAATTATTTACTATTTTTCACTATATTTAAACTAAAAATAATACACACACACATATATATGTATATGTACTTTTTGTTTTGTTTTCAGATATCAGATAATCCGATTATCCGAACCTTCTAGAAATCCACATCCAAATCCGAAAATACAGATTATCTGATTTTAGGATATCCCAAATTTCGGATATTTCGGATACGGATTTGTTGATATTTTGGATTCGGTTTCGGATCTATATTTATATTAAACACACATACTATTCACCCATTAAAATGGCAAAGGCAAAGGCTTGATCATCCGCGAGCCTAGCGTGTTCAGTTTATAAAAAAAGATAATTCAAATCTATTAACTTACTACTACTACCCACTAGTTGAGCAATACAACAAATGTCGAATGTTTAGTCACACATTAAAATGTGGAGATGTTAGTTCCAAGGCGTGTGATTCTTGCACTTGTCTAAGCACTGAGCAGCTCTTTCACAAAAGTTTGGGTAAACATCAACAACATATAGTCTAAAACACGTACCAGGTGAATCTGTTAATAAAGCAATTATACATTATACATATAGAGCCCATGAACAGTGTTTAATTATTTTTTTAATATTGTTTTTTCAAAGTTATTATTATTATTGTATCACTTTATTGATTTAAACATTTTTTTCCATATAACTTATAAAATATGTTCAAAGTACCAATTATCAAACAGAAAACCATAAAAAATAAATGTATAAAGGTACCAATGTTTTTCGGTGCGGTATGGTGGCGATATAGTATAAGGTTTTCCAAAGCAAAAACAATAAAAATAATTGCTGGTACCGATACAGATGTTGTTCAATCAGTTTCGATTGGATTTGGTACTATAGCTACACAATATCCATTTTCAAAAAAATAAATATATCGTAATATTGAAATAAAATAAACATGAAATGATGCAAATGATCGAGCCGATATCAATTGAACAACATAGGTATGGTATCGATATGTGTTTTTTTTTGTTTTCATCGATGTAGTGTTTTCCCTTTCAATTACTATAGCGAGTACAAGTGTCGTAATAAACCAAATTAATACCAACTTAAACGCGCCGCGAAGCGCAGTGAATATCACTAGTTAAAATTATTAGTGAATAATATATGAAAATTGAGGAGAGAAATATTACTCTATCCCTTGGCAAACTCAGTAGTTATATTCTTAAACTTGGGAGAAAGCACACAATAGAAAAAGAAAACATATAATAAGCTTCTTTTGTAATGAAACATTGTTGTTTACATGAGAATAATTGTTTACATTAGAATAATTAATAGAATAAATATAGTTACAAACCCGAACCCCTTCTCATTGATACAATATTAATATGAAATTAGCCCGTAATGTTTTTAGAAAAAAGAAACAAAGTTGGAGTCCAACAAGAATTTTACTTAAATTTGGAAAATGTGAATTTTGTGGTGGGTATCTCTTCATTGTGGGTCAATGATGTTACCGTTTTTACATTTGACTCTGCATTGTATGTCAATATGTTATCGTGTTTTCTTGCATCTATACAACCGCTTAACAAAGACGGGAAAACCAGTCATGTCACAAAGATGTATTAGCATATGTTAGGCGCAATAGGTTTAATCGTGTAGCATAGAAAGAAAATTCTTGACGTCGTATCTTTTTTAAAGTGATCCTAATAGTAGTTTGTCTTTAAATGGTTTGTGTTCTTATTGTAGCTTTTATAACAGTAATTAGACTTTCAATGTGTTGTGTTTAAAAATTGTCATTGTCCGTGCTGAACCACGCCACATTACGGTGGGTACTAATTCTAGTTGATGAATAATTTAGGGGTGTTGATTAGCACTCATCTCTGATTTGCAATGGAACTAAGTGTGAATCTTATATTTTTATATAAAATCAAATATGAACACATGAACAGTACACTTGTTTTCACATGTTGTCATGAATACTATCTGCTTAACCTAAAATTTTCTATTTTATTTATTGCATATTATATATATATATATATATATATATAATCAAATATGAACACATGAAAAGTATACTTGTTTTCACATGTTGTCATGAATACCTGCTTAACCTAAAATTTTCTTATTTTATTTATTGTATATATATATATATATATATATATATATATATATATATATATATATATATATATATAAGGGAAGGTTCATTGGGGAACACTAAAAAAATGAGGAACAATGGAGAACCGACTCAAACGAACTCCTATTGGACTCATTCCAGTGGCGTTGGAACCGGCTCGTCGAACCCTAACTTGGATCTCTTAACCCTAAACTCTAAATCCTAACCCCTAAAGCTAAAAAATAAGGCTAAAACCTAAGCTAAATCGTCAAATCTAAGCTATAAACCCTAAAAGCTAAACCCTAAACACTAATCCCTAAAGCTAAACCCTAAATACTAATGATTAACACTAAAGCTAAACCCTAAGACTAAGACCCTAAATCCAAACCCTAATATATTTAGGGTTTAAGGGTTAGGATTTAGGGTTAAGAGATCCTAGTTAGGGTTCGACTAGCCGGTTCCAACGCCGTTGGAATGAGGCAATCGGAGTTCGTTTGAGTCGTTTCCCCACTGTTCCCCACTTTTTAGTATCCACTATTGAACCTCACACCATCTCTCTCTCTCTCTCTCTCTCTCTCTATATATATATATATATATATATATATAACAAAGTGATGAATAGTACTTATTTTGTCTTTTGTGGTTTTTTTTATTTTATTTTTTTACATAGTAAACTTTAAGATTTTATCTTTTAATGAAATTTGTTTTTGTTTTTTTATAAGTTGTCACAAATGTTAAATGAGTTTAGGTTTTTTAATTAGTTTTTGTTTTACGTTTTTTATTAGATTTGGCCGTTGTTTGTTACTTAGCACGATTTATGATAGTCTCATTTGGTCCCTCGTGTTTTTACCCCCTCAACTTTCTATTACATGTCGATATAAATTCGATTGTCTACATTTTGTTTCATGTGAGTCACTTGGTGTTAGAAATTAGTATTTGTATTTACGTTTTTTTTCCGGTTTTGTTAGTCGTTCGGTTGCTACTTAACATGGTTTACACCCCCTCCCCCGCAATGCAACGCTGGTAGCACGGTTTTACGCCCCAGCCCCACAACGCTGGGGCTTAAAACTAGTTACAATAAAATTATAAATTTTAAGTATTAAGTATAAATGTGTGTTTCTCCTTTAACTTTTAATTTATCAATCCGTTTCTTTAAAAAAATATATAAAAATAAGCCGGTTAAACATGGCAACTGATGGACCCAATCCATTTGGCTACATGCCCTAAACTAGAACATAACCCATTAGATCCCCAAATTTCGTATACGGTTTGTATCTTGTTAAAATCGTGAGGTTGTTCACTACCAAAGAAGAAGATATTGCCAAACTAATGCTCACATGGGAATAACAAGACAATGACATTGATGTAACCTTGGGTCCATAAACTTTGTCTTTTAAGGTTGCATGTGAACAACTGAACATAAGGAATTGTTGGCACCAAATCTTTGGTTGGCCACCACCATATGATCATGAACCGCAAACAAAGCACCTCATCTCATGCATGGACTTGCAGAAGTGGTCCATAACTCACACAAAGCTCTATGCAACCCATGCTTAAACACAAAGTTAGAATCCAAAGTTGTAGCCAATTGTGGCCAACAAAAGGTTGCATTATGGAATCTAGGTCTTTGTAACATGCCAATTATGAAATGTGAATCAAAAGATGTGTACAAAACCTAAGCGGCCCTATTTTTTAAAAGTCGCGGCCGTGGTATGGCACGTAATACATTAACCGAAAGAAAACAAACTGTAATAACTGAATCCAAAAAAAGAAAGTTCGAATCAGAAGAAGCCACTATTAAAAGGCCTAAGAGTACGTGAGTGTAACAACCCCGCAAGGAATCCTAAGGGACTACAGACAACAACTCACATGACATGATCATAAAAGATCATTTGAGCGCTTTGGTTTCTTTAAGGCGACATGAATTAGCATACATAATAAAGTAAACATAACAAGTAAATGACTTTAAACATAGGTCATTTTGTTTGTAGACCCCATTACCAAGTAGCATTTTGCCATTAGTGCAATAAGTGGATCTATAAAATCTTTAAACTGTGAGTTAGAGAGATTATGCCATTATGATGAGATGCAAAATCTCTTTAAGATAAAGAAGCTAAGAAACTATTACATATCAAAGTTAAAAGAGTTTATGCCACCAACAAACACAAGGTCAATAAGTTAGGTGAAAAACTGTACACCATTACAAAAAAAAAGCTAACAAAACATAGCTTCACAAAAAGATTGAAAAAACCAACAAGAACACAATACGAAGAACCAAATTTCTATTCTAAGTTTGATTCATATCTGTTCAAGATCTTTTAGAAGTCCAACTACTTGTTGCATACTCGGCCTCTTTGCTGGAAGATCGGCTATACACAGATAACCAATTTTCAACGCCTCAACCATCTGACCCTCGGTTCCAGTCTCACGAATCTTCGGGTCTATAATCTGAGACCCACAATTCTTCTTCACTAATTTTCGCACCCAACTCACCAAGTTTGCATCTTTTGAGAAATTATCATCCGGGTAGTCGTCTTCAACAGGCTTTTTTTCTGTTATTAGCTCAAAAAGAATCACTCCAAATCCAAAAACATCTGATTTTGGAGTGATCACATATGGTGAAGAGCTTTCATCTTGAATTAGAAACTCGGGCGGGATGTATCCGGGGGATCCACGAGTGATCTCATCTTCAAGGTCATTACCGAAGATTTTGAAAGTCCAAAATCCGATAATCTTGGTTCAAGATTGTAATCAAGATACACACTACTCGCCTTAACGTCTCTATGAAGGATGGGCGGTGAACATCCATGGTGTAGAAATGCCAATGCACGAGCCGTCCCTAATGCAACTTTATGCCTAAATCGCCAGGTGGTTAACAACCCTTCGGACCCCACGTTTTGAATCCTGTTATTGTTAGTTTCATCAACTTCCCATGTATCAGAAGTCCAATCTTCTGTAGTTTGAACTCCAAGAGGAAGATCATGAAGCAAACTATGCAAGTTTCCATTCTCCATGTAATCATAAATTGCAATTCGTTGCTCTCCCGCCAAACAATATCCTGTTAAAGGAACAAGATTCGGGTATTTTATTCTTCCAAGATGCTCGAGCTCTCTTGCTGCTTCTTGATCAGTCATGGTGGATCCATGGACCAAAACCTTAACCGCCACATGGATGCCACCCGGCAAGAATCCTCTATAAACGGGCCCAAACCGCCCTTCAGCTAAAAGGGTATCTCTATCAAAATTTGAAGTAGCCAAAAGAAGATCAGAGAAGGTGAAATTTAGCAAAGGCTTTTCAAAGATCAATACAGGCACTGAAGTTGCAACCTTTACATTGGCTTCCCAAGTGGTGGAATCTGTTTGGAACGAAAACGGGCCAGACATAACTTGCTCTTCTTTGCAAGAATCTTGTTTGACAGCCCACATTTCCGTTTCTTTCCGACAACCAAATATACAAAGCAGCAACGATACAAGAAAAAGGATTATTGAAATGGTTAAAGCTAAAGCAAACTCTAGTCCCCTATGGCTATGGGATTTTGTCTTCAACAGATTCGGGTTTGCAGCAATAGGGCAATGATGTGATGACCCATCGAATGCGGATTTAAGGGTCTCGGGTGAAAACTCAGAATCACAAAGGGTAAGATTATTGTAAGAAAAGTTGAATCTTTCCATCCATGGAAGCTTTTTCAGAAGAGAAATGGGTATCTCCCCAACTAAGTTATTGGATGAAAGATCAAGATTTTGGAGGGTTTTCAAGCTAAAAAGTGGGATTTTACCACTTAGATGATTACTGGAGAGATCGAATGTTTTCAAACGAGTTAACAACGAGATTTCTTTGCTAATTCGGCCGATTAGATTGGTGTGAGACAAGTTTAAGTACTCTAAACTATGAAGTGAACTGATGTTGATCAACCTTTGCTCTAAAAATCTGTTCTTGGCAAGATTAAGGTGTTTGAGATTACGGGTTCGACTTAAACTAGTAAAAAATTTCCCACTAATCTTATTGTCAGATAAATCAAGATAAACTATATGAGAACTAAAATTAACCTGAGAAATATGACCATCAAAGTGATTACTACTCAAATCAACAACTTTTAATCCCCCCTTAAAGATTTCAATAACTGAACCATGAAAAAAATTCTTGGAAATGTTAAGGTAAGCCAAAGATTCCAACTTTATAAAATCAGAACCCTTTCCTTTGAGTCCATTTCCAGCAAGATTCAAACTTTTAAGCTTAGAAAGTGAACCAAAACCATCAGGAAGAACACCATTGAACCTATTGCAAGAAAAGTCAACAAAAGTCAATGAATGGCACCTTATGATTCCCAATGGAACAGCGGAATCAAACCGATTTCGATTGAGATGAAGAACTTGTAAACTGGTTAATGAGCTAACGGAATCAGGGAGACTACCAAAGAAACTGTTGTAAGAAAGATCTAACTTTTCAAGTGAAACAAAGTTTCCAATATTAGTTGGAATTTTCATGGAGATTTTGTTGTTTGAAAGATTAAGACTTTTGAGTGAACTCAAACTCCAAAAATCAGAAGGCAAACTAGTGATATTATTACTACTAAGGTCTAAAGATTGAAGCTTTTTGAGTTTGCCAATAGTGTTATCTGGGATTCGACCAGAAAGATCCAAATTATTAGCAATAAGACCAATAACATTTTCTTGATTGGCATCACAGAATACAACTTCCCATGAACAAACAGGTGCAGAAAGATTATAAACATGAGCAAAAGATGATGAATTTGAACCCATTTGTACAAGAATTCAGAGATGAAGAATTCAACTGTATTGGGTATGGGATGTTCTTGTTGTTGACCAAGAGTTGACCTGAAGAATAAAGTTAGAACAACAATTGAGACAGATGAAGCAAAACCCATGTTCAGAATTTCAAGAAAATCCACCACCACCCAACACCACAGCTGCCACCACCAACCACCACCCTACTGAGTTGTGTGTTTTTTCAAGAAAGTTAAAAGGAAACATGCAAAATGGAACAAGTTTATATATTTGCAGGTAGGAGAAAGCCAACAGAGAAAACAAGAATATTAAAGGGCATTTTGTCTTTGTATTGAAAGCCATTAAAGGGGGGGAAAGGTTTGATTTTTATACATTTTTTAAATGAAAGTAAATTGGGGTGAAATGAATTTGATTGCGAAGAATGAATTAAATGTCATTTTGTTCATGTGATTTGTTTAATTATGTTGTCAAATCTTAAATTTGTATTATTACCGTCACTAACATTCTTGAAACATGCAAATTCCGTCTAAATAACTAAAGTTAAATCGAATGATTAGACAAACCAAAGGGACGAAAATAACAGTTAACTTAAAAAAAAGGAATTGCGTTCCAAAAGGGAATGAAGAAAGAATGTTGATTCTGTGGGTGAAATCATAAGTAAAAGACTACAAGCTTTAGTGCAGTTTGTGAGGCACTATGCATCATTTTACCACAAGTTGAACATGTTTTACATGATCAAATTTTGGAAGTGATTACAGATTCATTTGTGCTTTTTAGAAAGCCAAAAGAAAAGTTACTTTAAAAGATAAATATTTTTAGAAGAAATAAAAAAAAAACTTTGTTTTCTTAATATTACTAAGTTTAAGTTGAAAGGTATCTTGTTCGAATATTTTTTTAAAAAGAAAACTTTGTTTTCTCAAGCTATTAGGTGTGTAGGAAGGTAGTCTTTAAAGGATAATCTGTTACGTAGGCGTCCACGTAAGCGGGTGTGGAGAATGGGCCTAAAGGGATGAACCTCAATATATATATATATATATATAGGGAAGGTTTATATATATATATATATATATATATATATATAGGGGAAGGTTCATTAGAGAACACTAAAAAAGTTGGGAACAGTGGGGGATCGACTCAAACGAACTACGATTGGACTCATTCCAACGGCGTTGGAACCGGCTCGTCGAACCCTAACTAGGATCTCTTAACCCTAAACCCTAAATCCTAACCCCTAAACCCTAAACCCTAAAGCTAAAAATAAGGCTAAAACCTAAGCTAAATCGTAAAATTTAAGCTATAAACCCTAAACCCTAAAGGCTAAACCCTAAACCCAAAATACTAATGATTAACCCTAAAACTAAACCCTAAAGCTAAACCCTAATATAAGACCCTAAATCCAAACCCTAATATATTTAGGGTTTAGGGGTTAGGATTTAGGATTTAGGGTTAAGAGATTCTAGTTAGGGTTCGACGAGCCGGTTCCAACGCCGCTGGAATGAGTCTAATCGGAGTTCGTTTGAGTCGGTTCCCCACTGTTCCCCATTTTTTTAGTGTTCCCCAATGAACCTCACACTATATATATATATATATATATATATATATATATATATATATATATATATATAGGTAGGGGAGGGTTATCTTGAGAACGCTAAATATTGCGAGAACCGTGAGAACGAATGAGAAAACCAATCAAAACCATTTTTTTTAATACAAACCTCATTGTAATTAAAATACAACATCAAAATAAGAATTTACAACATTAAATAATTCATTTCTTTCCTCAAAATCACTCTTATTAGATTTTTTATACATGTGTAAATATAACAAATTTACACATGTGTAAAAAAAATTATTTACGAATTCACGTAAATTTAAACGTGTAAATTAAATTTCTAACATTGTATTCGAATAATAATGATAAGTGTAAAATGAAATTTAAAATTTGAATTGTTTTTGACCAAGTTTTCGTGATTTTTTTATTCGTTCTCACGGTTCTCGCGATATTTAGCGTTCTCATTTAAACCCTTCCCTATATAGGTATGTATGTATATGTGTGTGTGTGTGATACCCCGTCGCAGGCGGCCAAGGGGAGACGGAGCTGATGCTGATGGGCAGAAGGGCATGGGCGAAGCTTTTAAGGGGCGGGAGGGGGCGGCCGACCCCCCAAACTTATCGCTCAGTAGTGGAGAGTATGTAGTGTTCGTATAGAAATTTTTGGCTATATACCTTTTCGACCTCCTGGTTTTATAGAAATTTTAGGTCCAATGACTTCTGCCCCAGATCGGAAATCTCAAGCTTCGCCAATTCCGAAGGAGGGTGGTTTGCTGGACCTTGCCGGACGTCACTGGCCCTGGGACGAGCCCCACACTGCTCGGTCTAATTTCTAAGTTTAAGTTCAAAGCAATCTTTTTCGAAAAAAATTTAGTATTGATTTTTTTCTTTTTCATATTTATACTTTTATATTGCATATTTAAGATACGAACCCAACTTTGAGCATGAGTTAGAGATTATGTGACAAATCAGTTTGGCACTTATACGAACCCAACTTTGAGCATGAATTAGAGATTATGTGTCAAATCAGTTTGGCACTTATATTTATATGTATGAGCTTGAGCCTGGTTTCATCCGAACTCGGTATACCTATTTGTGCTACATTATATCCGCTTCTTAAAGCTCGATTACGTGTTCATATTGCAAGGATGAGAAAAAACAAGACGATGATATTTGTATGGCATCATGTTCCTAGCCTTCTCACTAGTCTTGGGTTGTAGAGAGGATACGTTGGAAAACAAATGTTTTTTTAATTTCTGGGTTTATAGAATTTATTTTGATGCCTAACGTTAGTTTAGGCATCACCAACTTATAGGTACAAGAATGTCTTTTAGAACAAATCAACAAAAATAATTTATTGTGTAACCGATGTATGATGTGTCTCTAAAATACTCATGTTGTGTCGTAGACAACATTGATAGATTTCCAGAAAGGCTCTATCTATTTAGACACCTTTAAAATCTATTTGGACACCCCTGTCACACATATATGTCCAACCTTAAGCGATCAAAACTGATAGCTGTTAATTCTGGTCATGGTGCCCATACGCTCCATATTGGGCAATATGGACAACATACAGAAGTTATGTAATTTTTCCCTCACGGACTTGGATGATTTGACAAAGTTTTGAAGACTACGTATCATATTGATCAATATGAGGTGTAAAGGTTTACAATATTTTATTATTAAATTTTGTTTAAAAAATAGTTTATTTATAAAAACAGATTTATTTAGTGTTTATGTTTATTTTTTATTTACAAAAAATAGAACTTATTTAAAAAAAAAGAACTAGATTACTGTATGGTTTATTATACAAGCCGATACGCCTCCGAATCAGTGTGTAAAGTGACGTCACTGTCTCTGACTCATTGTACAAGCCCGTACGCCTCGCAAATGTGGCAAGTGGCATCTCATACCAATGCCCGCCAAATGAAACTGAACTTCTACGAACGGATGGTCCGACAACCCTCGTCATACGTAGCTTCTTGCACTGACACCACGTGTGGTGCTTGCCTCGAACTCTAAATACGGGTGACCTGGTTGTGGGTCAATCTCAACCACCCCTTGATGTACTTCCTTGGCCTCGTCATGTATGCGGTAGGCAAGATGATGCGTATCACCTAACTTATATGGACCATGATATACATAATATTAGGCAATATGATGTGTATCAAGTTTTTTTAAACACAAAATAAATTACAAAAAATGCAAATAAATTGGGCTAAATTGGGTCTATGTGTCTCTATGGGGTAGAGAACATGATGTATATCACCCTTATATGCACCATGATATGTATCATATTGTTCAATATGATGCGTAGAACAACATGATGCATATTATGATTGTTTTTTAAGGGTTAAGATATAATAGAAAGTTTATTTAGATAGGAAGGATATGAAGTAATATTGTTCATTATATAGTAATTAAGGGTTAAGATTAAATGAGTGAAATTGAATAAAAAAGAGGAGGCGCATTGTAGGGGCATTCTATTCAAATCAAAGCAATAGTTTCTCTCTCCTCCAATCCCCCACGTTTTTTAAACGTTAATAACTCTTTCATACGACATTATTTTTTTTAAATTGCACCATAAAAACGAGCGCTTTTTTATCTTTAAAACGAGCACACTATTGCTATACTTTTGAAAAAAAAATTTCGATAACCCAGATGCGTAAAACGCAATGCCCAAAAAACACAAAAAAGATGATTTTTTTTTCTAAAACGCAATGGAAAAAAAACACAAAGAAATGTCTTGTTTCTAAAACGCGATAGACAATAAATACAAAAAATGTGTTATTTCTAAAACGCAATAGCTTAAAAACACAAAGAATAGTTTTTTTTTTTTTTTTTTTTGTAAAACGCAATGGCTTAAAAACACAAAAAATGTTTTTTTTTCTAAAAATCAATGGCCAAAAAACACAAAGAAATGTCTTATTTTTTCTAAAACGCAATGGCCTAAAACCACAATTTTTTTTCCTAAAATGCAATAGATAAAAGCACAAAGAAGAAGTTGTTTCTAAAACGCAATTGACTTAAAACACAAAAAATAAGTTGTTTTTAGAACGCAATAAACTAAAAACAGAAAAAATATATTTTTCTTCTTTCTAAAAGCAATTAACTAAAACGCAATGGATAATCAAACATAGTTCACCTCATATATTTAAAGTTCAATGAAGAATTAAAAACACAAATAATAATAATGCATAAAATAATTTAGTATCAAAAGTTAAATGATGTTGACATTTTGTTTTCTTATCCAAACTACACACCAATTCCCATATATAAAAGTCTCTCGCGATATAAACAAAACAAATTATATTAGGATTGTGATTTCAAATAAAAAAAACCAAAATGAGCTCAGAGAACTGTTAACAAAACACTTTTCATGCATTTTGACTTTGTTGCTTTTTATCTTTTTGCACTCCTTTATTATAAAACACAATAAATAACAAAAATTTGTTGAATATTAGGCCACACGGTGTGGGGCCGGCATAGGGCCAGCTTAGGCCGGCACCGCCCCCAACACCATTGCCCCCCTCCGGCAGCGTCGTGCCCGGCATCCAAAGGACGAACAAGACGGGCGAATAAAACAAAAAAAATTTGTAGCCGTTGGGTGATGACCGTTGTGGGTTAAAAAAAGTTAAATTCAATTTAAAAATATACAAAGTTTTTAAATAAATACCACCCCTACACTCCATTTTTCACACACCTCAACCTCACCTCTCTCACAACCTTCACACTTTTATAAAATATATTCATGGATTCATCTTCGTCATCGTGGTATTCGTCATATTTTGGATTCGGTTTCGGATCTATATTTATATTAAACACAGATACTATTCACCCATTAAAATGGCAAAGGCAAAGGCTTGATCATCCGCAAGCCTAGCGTGTTCAGTTTATAAAAAAAAGATAATTCAAATCTATTAACTTACTACTACTACCCACTAGTTGAGCAATACAACAAATGTCGAATGTTTAGTCACACATTAAAATGTGGAGATGTTTGCTCCAAGGCGTGTGATTCTTGCACTTGTCTAAGCACTGAGCAGCTCTTTCACAAATGTTTGCAAATAAATTGGGCTAAATTGGGTCTATGTGTCCGTATGGGGTAGAGAACATGATGTATATCACCCTTATATGCACCATGATATATATCATATTGTTCAATATGATGCGTAGAACAATATGATGCATATTATGATTGTTTTTTAAGGGTTAAGATATAATAGAAAGTTTATTTAGATAAGAAGGATATGAAGTAATATTGTTCATTATATAGTAATTAAGGGTTAAGATTAAATGAGTGAAATTGAATAAAAAAGAGGAGGCGCATTGTAGGGGCATTCTATTCAAATCAAAGCAATAGTTTCTCTCTCCTCAAATCCCTCACGTTTTTTAAACGTTAATAACTCTT
This sequence comes from Scalesia atractyloides, assembly GCA_947069175.1. NCBI lineage: Eukaryota > Viridiplantae > Streptophyta > Magnoliopsida > Asterales > Asteraceae > Scalesia > Scalesia atractyloides. The sequence continues at coordinate 91,778,390 of CAMTDV010000014.1, forward strand.
TCATACGACATTATTTTTTTTAAATTGCGCCATAAAAACGAGCGCTTTTTTATCTTTAAAGCGAGCACACTATTGCTATACTTTTGAAAAAAAAAATTCGATAACCCAGATGCGTAAAACGCAATGCCCAAAAACACAAAAAAAAATGATTTTTTTTCTAAAACGCAATGGAAAAAAACACAAAGAAATGTCTTGTTTCTAAAACGCAATAGACAATAAACAAAAAAAATGTGTTATTTATAAAACGCAATAGCTTAAAAACACAAAGAATAGTTTTTTTTTGGTAAAACGCAATGGCATAAAAACACAAAAAATGTCTTTTTTCTAAAAATCAATTGCCAAAAAACATAAAGAAATGTTTTATTTTTTTTTTTAAATGCAATGGCCTAAAACCACAAATTTTTTTTCCTAAAACGCAATAGATAAAGCACAAAGAAAGAAGTTGTTTCTAAAACGCAATTGACTTAAAACACAAAAAAATAAGTTGTTTTTAAAACGCAATAAACGAAAAACACAAAAAGTATATTTTTTTTCTTTCTAAAAAGCAATAAACTAAAACACAATGGATAATCAAACACATTTCACCTCATATATTTAAAGTTCAATGAAGAATTAAAAACACAAATAATAATAATGCATAAAATAATTTAATATCAAAAGTTCAATGATGTTGACATTTTGTTTTCTTATCCAAACTACACACCAATTCCCATATATAAAAGTCTCTAGCGATATCAAAACAAATTATATTAAGGATTGTGATTTCAAATAAAAAAAAAACCAAAATGAACTCAGAGAACTGTGAACAAAACACTTTTCATGCATTTTGACTTTGTTGCTTTTTATCTTTTTGCACTCCTTTATTATAAAACACAATAAATAACCAAAATTTGTTGAATATTAGGCCACACGGTGTGGGGCCAGTATAGGGCCGGCTTCGGCCGGCACCGCCCCCAACACCATTGCCCCCCTCCGGCAGCGTCGTGCCGGCATCCAAAGGACGAAGAAGACGGGCGAATAAAAACAAAAAAAATTTGTAGCCATTGGGTGATGACCGTTGTGGGTTAAAAAAAGTTAAATTCAATTCAAAAATATATAAAGTTTTTAAATAAATACCACCCATACACTCCATTTTTCACACACCTCAACCTCACCTCTCTCACAACCTTCACACTTTTATAAAAAATATTCATGGATTCATCTTCGTCATCGTGGTATTCGTCATCTTCGGGTGAGAACGAACCGTTTTTTGCAAACGTCATTGTGCACGCAGCTCAGATGTTCATCAAGGAGGACGAAGACTCTCGTCTCAACGGCAAACTAGGAAGGCCTCCTTAAACCGAGACCGAGAAGGTATTGAATTTAATTTGCTTTAGAGTCTGTTTATTCAAATTTAATATTGAATTTAATTTGCTTTTTTTTAATATATAGCTGGTCATGATCATTTGGTGGCCGATTATTTTGCCGACGTACCTGTGTACACGGAGGAGATGTTTCGACGTCGGTTTCGAATGAGCCGCCGACTTTTTTTACGTATCGCAGACGACTTGACCCAGGCTAATCCTTTTTTCACGTTGCGATACGACGCCAGGGGCCAAAGAAGATTTACTACTATACAAAAATGTACGTCCGCCATTCGTCAACTAGCGTATGGGTACGCACCCAATGCATTGGGCGAGTATTTGAGGATGTCCACAGAACGGCACGTGCATGTTTGCACAAGTTTTGCGAATGGATAGTGAATTATATAGCAAGAAATACCTGCGAAAACCGAACGCAGACGATGTTCAAAAACTATATCAAGCTCACTTGCAGAGACATGGTTTTCCAGGAATGCTTGGGAGCATTGATTGCATGCACTGGGCGTGGCAGAACTACCCTTTTGCCTGGCAAGGTCAGTATACACGAGGAGATCATGGTCATCCAACTATAATTCTATAGGCTGTTGCGTCACAAGATTTCTGGATCTGGAATGCTTTTTTTGGTTTACCTGGTTCACTTAATGATCTTAACATCATCTACCAGTCACAGGTATTTGACAATGTAGTGGCAGGTACAGGTCCAGACACCAGTTTTACGGTATCGGGGGTGGAATACCGGCAGGGTTACTACCTTGCGGATGGAATATATCCAACGTACTCTACTATCGTTAAAACTATTCAGCACCCAACGCACGAAAAAGAAAGAAATTTGCGAAGTTTCAAGAGGGTGCCAGAAAAGATATTGAACGATGTTTTGGGGTTCTACAAAAAAATGGCATATCATTGAACATCCAGCAGGATCTGCTACACCAAAGAGGTTGCGACACATTATGTACGCTTGTATCTTGCTGCATAACATGATCACAGAAGACGAGGGTAGAGCAATTTGTGAGTACGATGAAAACGCGTCTAACGGAAATACTGTTCCGGTTAGTTTGGAACAACAAGACTTAAACGAATTCTCTCTACGAAACGAGTACACGCATCATAACCTACAAGCCGATTTGGTGGAGTACATTTGGAACAACGCACATAACGACCACATTACGGACGAAGACTAGTAGCCTCAGTATTTTTATTATTATTATGTAATTTTAATATTAATTTTAGGTTAATGTAGTATTTGGTTTAAATTTAATGTAGTGTTTGTTTTTTTAATATTAATGAATTTAGTTTTATATCCTATTTAAAATGTTTAAAAAATAGATAAAGTTTAAAAAATATAAAAATAAATTTGGTGGGATAGGCTCATCATCCAAAGGAGGTCCATCATCCATTTCCAACAATTCTAGCTTGGAGAGACATCATCCATGATGTCCTATGTGACGCCTGAGTGGAAGGCCATCCTCTAAGGGAGGATAGACACAATACCATGTAGCCTTACGAATTTAATATTCAAATTGCAGTCCTTTATCTGCTAGAAAGCAATACATTCTCTAAAAAGTAAAGGGACACAACAAACCCAACATAAACACAACACATCCTTAAAACGCAATAAAGATAAAAGCACCGTCGCTGGAAACCCGTTGCCACCATATCTTCGCTTCTTGTCACAAAAATAAACCCACCGTCGGAGCTCCACATAAGTACGCTGTCGTCAACCACAACCACCATCTTTCGGAACTCCGGTGTTCTCCATCGTACACATACAAGGACCGTTGAGGAGAGTGAACGAGGCTTTCAGGTGGTGTGGTGTTGCTTGAGATGGTGCAGGTGGTTGTTGTCGGAAGTTGGGGGTGATAAATGGTGGTCAGGGTAGTGGGTGGTAGTGCAACGACGATGGTACTACCAGAACTTAGAGAGAAGATGGAGAGATGGAGTTCTAGAGAGAGAAAGCTTGAATCAATTTGGGGTTCTAGAGAGAGAGATATTGGTGTGCAGGAGGGTGGGTGCTAGGTGGTATTGATGGAGGTTGGACCAAAATGCCCTTTCCACTTGTATTTCTACTTTACCACGTGAATGGCTAAGATTACTTCCTACTATTCCTATCAAAATTAAACTTCTTATTTGATTCTTTCCCTGTTTTTTAAATACAGGCTTTGTGTAGCACCACATATATAAAAAATGAAGTACATAATAATTATATAAAAGGTTGAGAGTGTTACAAAACCATCAACTGTACAATGTTTCGAAGGTTTAATATATTCACCATGTTTCATTTTCACATTCCACCACCTCTGAGGCCTATTATCCACATCACAAACATGTTCTCACCACCTATGATACAAAAATCATGGTTAAATACACCATGACAATCTCTGCAATATCATTTACATTCGGAGCAAGAAATAAACTTCAAAATGCACTTTATAGAAGTCTAATCATGGTGTTATTTACATAACAAAAGACTATATATTAGTCTCTGGTAGAGTCAAACATCTTTACCTTGTAAGTGTCTTTAATCTAAGAATCAACTTTGATACAGTAGTAGGGGTTTTAATATTATAATCAGGATGGTTGTGGTTATACTAGAGTGAAACCAAAGATAGAAGGTTAAAAGCCTTGAGCAGTATAAATACTTCAAAGCTTGATAAGTAATTCTTGAATAAAAAAAGGCTTTGTGGTGTGTAGGTTGTGAATGGCAAACTCGGTATGAACAAGAATGCTTCATAAAAAATAGAGAACCCAAAATTTATTGAAGTCTTTATTCAATTAAGAATATCGCTGGCATATCTAAGTTATATCTTCTTGTCATACACATACGAAAGAAATGGGAGGGATGTACATTTGGTTGACCAATAGAGAAACCATATATATTATTTTATTATTACGGTTGATTTCTTTATTGAATAAATAAAACTTATATATATATATATATATATATAGGATCAAGATCAAAGGAAAATTCATCTGAGTTGTAAGAACTTAGAGAAGTAGGTCTTCCCGTGCGAGTTTTGCCCTCAACTTTTCACACCCCTATATTAAAATGTTTAGAAAGACTACCATAAAAAAATCGAAGTGATGTTTTCGGCCCTTTACAACAATTGTAAAAAGCTGATGACATCACTTTTTACAATATTTACAGCTACCGTAAATGAAAAATAAAAAAAAAACTAGTTTTTTTTTGGAAAATTGTTTTTTTTTGGTAAAAATCGAAAAGACCTTTCGTAAGACTGAGTTCTCTAAGTTCTCACAACTCGTATAAATTTTCATTTTACCATAACCCTAAATATATATATATATATATATATATATATATATATATATATATATATATATATATATATATATATATCATTTTCGTTATTGAACGAATATATGTTCACATTAGTTATATTTTAGAATTTATGATAAAATTATACATGTATAATTCAAAAATCTCATTTCCTTTATTTACTAAATACATGTACGTGTTCAATATACACAAAATCAATTAATTATATCAACACTTAAATTATTTAATTAGAACATACAAGCCTACCTGTTGTAATTTATGTTTAAAATAATAACAATAATAAAGTATAAAATTTAATTATAAACTTAACATGAAAATAAAGGTTATTTTGTATATAATATTTTAAGACAATGCATATATTCACAATTTAAAGTAATCATGAAAAAATATATAGAGGAAGTGGACGAGTATCGAGCCAGTCATTTAAAACACCAGTTAAACAATTATCTAGCAAAGTGAGTTTCATGACAAATCCCCTTTTTTCCTTTATAACTATTTGTTGGGTGAAATACATATGGTAAATGTGCATCAAGTTAAATGTTTTAAATATATTTTGCGAAATATTGTTGTTGTTTAAAGTAATCACATGCTTGTCATTAACTTAAATAACTCGGGACATATATAAGTATAGTGAGTATCGTTACTCTAAAAAATACATTCTTGCATAGCTTGTTGTATGGTTATGTTACAGTGGTAATTAAATGGGTGTCGTGAACTGGACATAAAAGTATATATGTTAGCATACATTTATGCGGGTATGAGAATTGAATTAACGGCATGTTTTTATACTTTACAAGATGATTTACTATGTTATTACTAAAAAAATCATCAACTCACCAACCATATGTTGACACTCTATATTTGAGCATGTATTTTAGGGGAAAGTTAAGTGAATCCGCTTAAGGAATAATCATGAGAAGTAGGAGTTTGACTTAAAGATATCAGAAGCGTTGTTTACTTTTGTGAACTAAAAAGTTTGTAAAACTTTAAGTTTCTTTGTATTTTTTTATTACACTTTATATTATAAATAAAAATCGTATATCTGTGGCATACTTTGATATCAATCGGTCACTGAAAGTCCCGTCTGGGCGGGGTGAACAGATTGGTATCAGAGTCATAAGTTTTTGCGAATTAGGTGTAATACCTAAGCTTTAACCACTAATTATTCAAAAGATTTCGATTTAGATACAACCATTTCTTTGATTATAGGCAAGGAAAAATGGCAGGAAGTAGAAGAAGCAGGAAAAGTGACGAGTCTAGAAACAATGATGCAACATCAACAATTTATAGAGATTTGGCGAACATACCGAAACCTAATTACCAACAACCAAATCCATATGATCAAAACATGTTGCCTATAGATCCATATAACCAACCTATACAAGATGTAATGTAACAATCCTAAAAAAAATTCCCGACGACACGTGATTAAAATCCCAAAGTGCGCACGATGAGACTTGAAAAATAAGTAAAAAACTTAGCGGTTAATAAAACTTAATAGCTAAGGAAACTTAACAGCTAAGTGAGCTGGACAGTTAAAAAACTAAGTAAGTTAAGCAGTTAAACAGCTAAGTAAACTCAACAGCTAAACAACTAAGTAAACTTAACAAATAAATTGCTAAGTAAACTCAATAGCTAAACAACTAAGTAAACTTAATGAGTAAGGAAACTTCCTAGCTAAGAAAGAAATCTGCCTTGCCTATAAATAGGGAAGCCATGGACTTCATTTCCTTGTTCATTTCTTGAGTTTCTCTATCTCTCTATACGTTGGTGTTTTAACCAATAATCGCTAATACGATACTCTGCCTGATCGATAAAAAAACCAACCAATGAACGCCGAAGCTCTGCCTGAATAAGGCGAGACTTTGTGAACAAACATTGTGGTTCTGATCTCGTGATCATTGTTAGGTTTAATTTGGTTTTTACACTAATATATATTAAACTTTGTTAATCTAGATGCTTAGTTATCAGAACGCTTAGAACCCGGAGGCCTGTTAAATCAGAACTATAGACTTACAATGTGAGTCATTCTCTTTTTCCTCACAACATTATGAGTCATTCTCCTTTACCAAATGTTGTCAAAACCCTAAATGTTTTCCAGTTGTTACTTATATTTACAGTAATTTATTATTTGTATTATTACTGGAAAACTACTATCACATAAGCTTCACTAGTTGGAGAATTGACCAACAGTGATATGACCATAATCATAGGAACTTTCGAGTAACAAATAACTTTGGGTAGTAAGATATAAACAAATGTAAAAACTCTTAATGTTGTAATTATAAGAAATATGCCTTTCCATACAAATGAATGTACTCAACAGTATTTCCTACTGATCAAATATTTTTAAACATGTTTCAGGTGATTTACTGTAAATCTTAATAGGAGTTGTTACGCGGCACCAAAAGGCTTAAAGGAGTGGCTTGTTTTATCAATTGAATTAAGAAACATTGTTTTAAATTTTAGGGTTTATCCCCTAATAAAAGCTTTTATGTAAAACATGGATTTTATCCCCATTTGTTATAAATAAATTTCGGTGTTTATAAACTCTGATGTTTATTTCCTAACTCAACGATCCTGATGAAATTTCCGCTGCAATGTTTTCAAAATAACCACTGGTACCACTTGAACCGTCACGACTCCCGTCCAGGGTAGGGTTGAGGGTTGTGATATTTAACTGACTCTTACCGCCCTAAAGTTCCTATGTATTAGTCAATGGATCTAGATGAGAACAACTATCAAATCTATTCATGAATGTTTCCCCCTTAAGAAACATTTCAAAATATATTAGAAGAGCCAAGATTTTGGCAAATTTCAGCACCTTTACAATATGTATAAGAACCTTTACCATATATCCAAAAACATGCCCCAATAGAACCTAAACCATTCCATGGAAGCAAAGTGGGTAGGATTAAAACTTTATCCGACATCATCCGAACACAACGATCAAAGATCAGTGAATCAAAATGTTCCTTCCAAGAATTAAGAAGGGTTGTTGATTCATGTAATCAAATAATCTCTACACCACATATGGACCTAGATGCCAGACCAAGTAGGCCCAACAGTCCAAAGCAACCAAGAATCTTTGATGAATGATTAAGTTTTATACAAAATTTGGACCCAAGCAAGATGAAGCCTTTAAAATTTTAAAACAAAAACTCAACAGCGCTCCAATCTTAGCATTACGGAAGGAACTAAAGATTTCGTTGTTTACTAGGATGCCTCACATCATGGTCTTGGATGTGTTTTGATGCAAAAAGGAAAAGTTATAGCCAATGCATATAGAAAACTAAAGGTGCATGAAATGAATTATGCTACACACGATTTAGAATTAGGCGTCGTAGTCTTTGCCCTAAAACTTTGGAGACATTACCTTTACAACACTAAGTGTGTAATATATACTAATCACAAGAGTTTAAAGCATATTTTTGATCAAAAAATGTTGAATATGAAACAACAGAGATGGATGGAATTATTAAGTGATTACAATTGTGACATCCGTAGGTAAAGCCAATTTTGTTGCAGATGCTCTAAGCAGAAAGGAAAGATCTAAACCAGTTGGAGTTCGTGCTATGAGGTTAGATATTAAAGTAAATTTAATTGATGAGATAAAAATTGCACAACAACAAGCGATGAATAATGATAACATCAAAGAAGAACAGATAAATAACATAACCCAACAATTAATACTAGGAAGAGATGGCATTTTAAGAATAAATAATAGAATTTGGATATCTATGTTTGGAGGATTACAAATTAAAGTACTTCAAGAAGCTCATACATCCAAGTATATGATGCACTTTGGCAGTGATAAAATGTACCAAAATTTAAAGAATGATTACTGGTGGCCTAGAATGAAAAAGTCAATTACGACTTATGTAGAGAAATGTTTAACATGTTTGCAAGTTAAAGCTGTCACACCCCCAAATTTTCACCGCAGAGTTTTACCGCGAGGCGTGTGACGTACCAGGATCTAGCCACTAATCATGTCGAACTAACGCTAGGTAATATTAAACAAAGTCATCATAACCAACATGAAAAGTGACTTTTAAATTAAACAATTCAAAATATTATTTGTTCAGCGGAAACAAGTGTAAATATCTCAAACAATTGGAATCAAAATATTTTAAAGCGTAAAGTTTTATTGTTTGCAACCAAGTAACGCGCCCCATGACACTTCAAGCTCCCTCGACTGCAAGTTCTCATACATGAATCATCAAACAACCTACAAGCATGCAGAAAAAGTGTATCAGCGATTAAGCCGGCGAGTTCACAGTTTTTGTTTAACATAAACCGGCTGGTGTTTAGTTTAAAGACATGTTGACAATAACTCGATACCGCAGTGACGTTAGTTTGTTTGCCCTTCCCCAATGCCTATCAACATTGGTCATGTGGTTAAGGTCATTGGTTCATGCCCGTACTCCCATGTATGGTGTGAGTTTGTCAAGCCTAATAGCGCTATCAACTAATACCCCGTTGCCCTCTAAGCAACTAGTTCGGTAGTAAGATGGGACTTAAAGTGATAGATTTGAGTGTATTATCCAACATTGAAATTAAACAACAGTTTTAACGCATCCCCTCCAGGGATAAAAGTTTGCAAAATACCCCCTCCATGGATATAATTTGTTTGTTTGTTTGTCTCCACTGGACGCATGCTTGTAAAAGAGTTGTGAACTCACATTTGTTTTGCTCGGTAAGAAATAAAGTGCAGATAGTAGCGAAGACGATCAACCGCGTCCTAAGATGCTTATCAAGAATATTAGGGGTTGTTTATATAATTCACGCAAGTCCTACACGCATATAGCAAATAACATATGTACAAGTTGTCACAAATATATGCCGAGTGTGTAACGCCTCGCGTTTCCATACTTTCTATTTATAGCTAGCTCGTATTGTATTTCTATTTTCAGAAAGCATTGTATCTCGTATTCAATTTGTCGTTGTAATCGTTATATTCTGAGACTTGGATCATAATGAAAACTCGTATTTTGTTCATATATTTCTTATTCATAACCATTTTATACTTATACATATGCATACACTTGGAACATATTCGTGATACTCGTAATCGTGTGACAAACTCGCAAAATGTGATGATTATACTTATTCGAGACTTAAACGTGATATTCGTACTTAATCATATTCATTTTATACATACCCATACCTTGTGACATGTTAAATATGCTTATAATGCCATATCTTAACTTAAAATACCTTAAAAAGGCATGTAAACCCGTAACATTTGAACAAAACAACAAAATGCAAAACCTTGTCCCGGACCCGGTCCGTGAGGCACGCTGGGCGGGACAGCAGGTTTCAAACCCCCGGGTTTGTACGAATCTACACATCTTTTACCCCACCAATCACCTTCTAACCTCCTTTAATCACCTCCTATCAACCCTAAACACTTCCACTATAAATACACACCTCTTCCAAGCTATTTTACACTTTCACAACTCTCTAATCTCATCAAAATCACTCTCAAATTGTTCCAAATCAGTTGCAACATCAAAATTTCAGGCTGATTCATACACCCTCACAAAAGTGAGTATAACTTGCTAATTCTTGTTCTTTTTGCTTGATTCTTCTTTCTAAATACTTGGATAAACATTGGGATTGAATCCAAGGGTTCTCCATGGAGAATCCAGACCTGGAACTGCTCCCAAAGTGTCCAAAAATTTCTGTTATGTTCCAAATCTTTTCAAAACTTGTTTAAACTCACCATTTCCTCATCCAATCTTGTGTTCTTGAGCTCCTAATCAAAGCTATGATTAGTGAGACTAACCAAGGTTGTAGTACATGTAAAAAAGAGTGTTTAAACACTCCAAACATTCTGTTTCGGAAGAGCTTTAAGCTCACAAGTGATGCCAAGCCAAGAGTTTGATGATAGTGTGTCCACCTTGGTTAGCTTGGGCTATCCTAACTTTGAGACCACACATCACTTGATGATTTTCATCATTATCCCAAGTATTTTGCTAGATTCAAAGTAACACAACCCCGCTTAGCCTTCGACTTGTGTCGACGTCGGCTCCCCGGGTTGTAGCTTACTTGGCTAACTTGGTATCATGGTGACACTTTACATTCTTGTCATTTCCATTCTTGTCATATTATTGTTCTAAGACCCTCCTTGTTACCTATGGTAACTTGTGTAGTGGTGAACATCATACGAGGTTCCAAAGTGGATGGTTAATCCTCCCACCTCCTACTTGACTTACATGATACTAAGAGGTACCAAAGTCGATGGTTCATCCTCCCACCTCCTACATGATTATATAACTATATATGTATATATGGACTATAATATAATCCTTAAAACCAAACCCTTGATAATGACTAAATAATCATCTATCAAGTTAATAAGTTTATCACTTATGTGTATAGTTCCTTGTCACGATTCTAATGGGTCTTGAACCTATGAAACCACATTCAATCCTTATGGATTATTAGACAAGTGCTAATACATTTGTGACTACTTTCGTATCAAATACTTTGTCACATATTGAATCTTAAATCCGAATATCCCATCTTCCTCCCCAAAATACTCATACGCCTCCGTTTTCCTCTTGTAGTATAACTCGGCGTTCATCCCATCAACAACTACCTTCATGGACTTGTCAAGTTAGAAGACTTAGCAAAACCGTGAGTACACTCGACCCACTTTTCGTTTATAACAGTTTTGGGTGTAACATGTTCTCATATACAAAAATCACAACACTTAAACTTTATGAAATGCAAACAATCCTATAATCATGAATACATGAATCGTTTACCTGATGCTTATATCTTGGATATTCTTTATGTAATACCTTACTCATTAACTATTTTAGCCTTAGTTTGACATGTATAGCGCTATAGGAAGTAACACATCCCCCTCCTCATGAAACCTAGAGGCCATGTTAAAATATCGTGTTTGCATTAAGGGTTTGACTAGTAGTATTGCATGCCCTGTATATGCTCTTGTAAAAATCATAGTTGCCATGAGGATTTGTTTAAACTTTATTCCTATATGTATGCTATGCTTAAACTTGTGTACTCGCCTTCGCTTTTGCATTGAATTTTTATTTTAAAACATGTTACAGGTTGATGGAGATGATGCTAAGAAATCAAAGTAGCAAGGACGATAGATACACATTTAGACGTTTAGGTTTAATATTGCTGTATCAAATTTCGCCAAGTTTATGTTGTAATTTGAATTTCCCTTGTAATGTATTGAATTTTATTATGAAATGAAATCCGGTTTTATCTAAATATTGTCGCAATTAGTATTTATGAGCAATGAGCAATCTATTTCGTCCCGCCTCGATGTTTCCGCCATGGGTTGGGGTATGACAGATTGGTATCAGAGCCATAACTATAACTATAGGGAATTAGGTAGAATTGTCAAGTTCGACCTAGTCTATAGTTTAATTGTCCATTTTTTACCATTCTTGCCTTATGCTTAAAACTTTATTTGTTGGTGCAGAATGTCTATGTCTTAGTCTTATATCGAGTCTGTATAGATTAGATGTGAACAGGCTAGAAACATGAAGTATTTATGTATCTTTGGGACAAGTTCGCTTGATATTGTGTGTGAGAAGTCAAGTTCGGCCGAACTTGACTATGTCAAGTTTGGGCGAACTTCATCCTCCTCCAGCGAACTTGTGGCCCTATATATAGCTAGCTTGTCTCATTCATTTGTAACTTTGCGCATTTTGAGGCGGAGCTCTGTCAAATTGGAGACTTGATGTTATATCAATAAAATTGATGTTTAACTGATTAATTCTTGTTGTTTGGTAATCATGTCGTAATATTTCCGCTATTATGAACATTAGATATCAAATCTAGGTTCCTATGCTATCAGGATCGGTCCTACAAGTGGTATCAGAGCTAGAATAGCCTGATTTGATTGATATCAAGACAAGAACACTTCTAATTCTACTCCATTCTTCTTATTTTCTTAATTTTTACACAAAAATGAAGAATTCACGGGCAAATTCTGTCCACTTTTGTATGACATGTTAAATACATCACAGATAGACTCCTGAGAGTTTGGAGACTAAAATCAAACGAATTGGTGTCAAAATTGTTGCACAACCATGTTTTCCAAACACATGTTCATCGAACTTATAAGCCAAGTTCGACCGAACTTGACTTAGAAATCCACTTTTTAAGTGATTTTGTTTCAAGTTCGACCGAAATTGAGGGTTTTTTTAGAGTAATTTTGCTAAGTTCGCTCGAACTTACTAAGGATTCATTGATATTTTATCAAGTTCGACCTAACTTGATAAAAAATCAAGAAAACTTTAGCTAAGTTCGCCCGTACTTGTAAAATTCTTATAAAATACAAATAGCAAGTTCGCTCGAAGTTCTCAAGGGACATTTTCAAATCAAAATTCATAAGTTCGACCGAACTTGTGATTAAATCTGAAATTCTTCATTTACCCACTGCAAGTTCGACCGAACTTGTAGTAAATCTAACAATTTTCAAAGTCTTAACGTGTTTTCAGCGTACGTGTCTCGATATTCGCGATGGATGATCTATAGAGAGCGTTTATGTCATACCCCGACCCGCATCGGAATAAGAGTCGGGGCATAATTGGGTTATCACCAAAGCTCATGATGTTTACTAAAATGTTTCATATTTATTAAATTCAAATTACAACTTAAATATCCAAATCAAAATTCATACAATTACAAGGAAATGAAACTATGTAAATAATCCAAAGCTTAAACTGGTTTATTCTTCTAGGCCTTCCTATGTGTTTCTTGCCTCAGCTGGATCACCTGTATCATGTGTAAAACGGGGATATTTTGGGTCAACAAAAGTTGGCGAGTGAACCCTGATAAAACATTGTTATTAATTTCTTGTTTTATTTAATATGGAAAATTTGTGCAATAATCACATGTGAGCAAACATATATAAGTAAACAAACACAAACCACTTTGGATGAGTATATGATATGAATGATGATGAATGTGAGATCAAGGCTCAATCAAACGGAGCCGATCTTATGAGGCACCTGATGCTCAACCCGTCTCCCACGGGGAACTGATGGGCCTAATGAAATGCGTGCACTGAAAATGATAAATCCAAACTACATATAATCCACACAACAATTGATACACATTTGTTCACGGATATGATGTATGCACAAGTGTTTAAATATAATAAAGAATTAAACGACACATGATACACTCCAAATCATGATTAAAACGGGGAATTGATAGAGAATCACTCACATTGGGTGCGTTCTTTGATGACGTTGGATGCGCATGAAATTTAGGATTTGATCGACGAGGGAAAAACTAACCTAAAATAATAACGAAATGATTCGGTAAATAAATGGATTTTATTTGAGATTAATACTTTTAATTCATACTCTTAATGGGATTTTTAGATTTATTTTTGTGAGTTTAAGGAAATTTTCTAACTTTAAAAATCTTATTTTTAAGTATTTTTAAACAATTTTCTAATTAATAAATAAATAAAAAGAAATAAAAAATTTGACTTTTTGACCGTTGACCGTTGACCGGTCGGACTGTGTTTTTATATGCGCTGAGTGAGGTTCGAACTCGGGACCTCTCGTATACGTGCACGCAGCTCTACCAACTGAGCTACGTGTCTAACCCGAAATATTCTCTGTTTTAATTATATTTATACACTAATTAATTTTAAACTTATTTGATTTTTTATTAAAAATGATTTATATGTGCACACAGTCCACCGCAGGACTGTGTGTCTAACCCGTTCGAATATCCAGTTTTAATTATATTTATACCTATACTCGACTTCATCTTCTTCGTTTACAAAAACACAGAACAGTGAAGTCCGACTGTTCTGTTTAAATCGATCATCAAGACTTATAATTGGTTGGAATGAAATAGATAAAGAAGATTATGGAATAAAATGTACCAAAACAGAATGTTTTCTCAGATTTCCGGCAAGAGTCGTCGGCTCTGATTGGTGACTTCCGGCTGAGTGAATTGATTAACAGTTTTGATCAATGTGTTGTGCAATTAAGTTACTAAACAAGAGATATCAAGAGGGTTTAGATGATTATACCGATCGACAATGAGACTTCGGATTTTCAGTGATATTCCGGTGAGTGTGGGTTTTTCCGGCGGCGTAGTCTGAGACAGATTCTGGTTGAATGATTAAAGTTAGGACATGCCGAATAATGGATTACAAACAAAAGAGTCGAGAATTTTACCGAATTGAAGTAAGTCTCGGTTTTCCGGTGAAAGTCCGGCGAATGCAGAATATCTCCGGCGACGTGTTTAGGGATGAATAAAGCTTCGGAAACGATCGTGGTTCTGAGCGAAAGGATTTCCAGAGTGTTCAAGTGGGTATTTATAGTGGAAACAGGCTGAATTGGGTTTGAATTGAGTCAAGGTTCGTGATTGACGATTTCCGTCGGTTATGATGGAAATTGACTGCCGGCAACGGTTATAACCGACGTCGACATCAATTTGTGCGGTTTAGTAAAAAAGGATTTGGCCAAAATCGCAGATTGCCGGATTTTCCGGTGATTGCGAGTTCTGGCGCGCTGATGTCCGGTTTTGATTTTCCGGTTTTACCTTAAGTGTCATTTGTTTCCTTGTTTATCACAAGTGAAGTGTGTGGCGGAGCGGTGTGTTGTGTGTTTGAGTTTGTGGGTAACCCGGGTTCGAAACCCGGCGTCTTCATATTTTTTTAATTCATTATTTTTTTGTTATTTAATAATTATGTTTTAAAATTCTAATATATATATATATATTAATTATGTATTTGTTTAAAATTCACCTGAGCAATAAATACGCAACGAAAAATTATAACATTTGATTTATAAACGAAGCGGGTTTGGAAACCAGTTTTTCGACGAATGTTACAGTATCCCCTACTTTTAGAAATTTCGTCCCGAAATTTAAGTAGTGGTAGCAGGAAAAAGATGCGGGTATTTTTCGCGCATTGAGTCTTCACGTTCCCAAGTAAACTCAGGTCCTCGTTTCGACTCCCAACGTACCCTGACAATTGGAATACGACTTCGTCTTAGACGCTTCTCTCCGAAGTCCATGATTTCTACTGGTCTTTCAATGAAGTGCATAGATTCATCGATCTGAATGTCTTCTAGAGGAATATGGAGGTTTTCATCGACGAGGCACTTCTTCAAGTTTGATACGTGGAATGTGAGATGAATTCTGTTGAGCTCTTCTGGTAGGTCAAGCTTGTATGCTACAGGACCTACTCTTTCGAGTATCTTGAAAGGTCCTAGCCCTTCTGGCCAAAACGAATCACTCCCTTCCACGGTGATACTTTTAAAAGTACTTGATCACCAATGCCAAACTCCAAGGGCTTTCGTCGTTTGTCTGCATAACTCCTTTGACGACTTTGAGCCGCTAGAAGATTGTTTCGAATTTGAATGACCTTGTCGGTTGTTTCTTGAATTAACTCTGGACCGGTGATTTGTGATTCCCCAATTTTGTGCCAACATACTGGAGATCGGCACTTACAACCATATAAAGCTTCGAAAGGAGCCATGCCGATACTTGAATTATAGCTATTGTTGTACGAAAATTCAACTAATGGTAGATGAGCGTCCCAATTCCCTTTGAAGTCTATGACACATGCTCGAAGCATGTCTTCAAGAGTTTGGATGGTGCGTTCAGATTGTCCATCAGTTTGAGGATGAAAAGCGGTACTGAGGTCTAATCGTGTACCCAAGGCGGTTTGTACGGCTCGCCATGTTCGTGAAGTGAAACGACCATCACGGTCTGAAATGATGCTTAAAGATACACCATGATGGCTTACGATCTCGCTGATGTAGATACGAGCTAACTTCTCGTTTTTGAAGTCCCTCGCGAATTGGAATGAAGTGAGCTGATTTTGTAAGACGATCAATGATTACCCATATGGTGTCATACCCACTGGAGGTGCGAGGTAACCCGGTAATGAAATCCATGGTTATGTTTTCCCACTTCCATACAGGTATTTCGGGTTGGACTAGGAGTCCTGATGGTCTTTGATGTTCAGCTTTTACTTTGGAACAGGTAAGGCACTTGGAAACAAAAACAGCGATATCCTTTTTCATGCCAGGCCACCAATAGGTGTATCGTAGGTCTTGATACATCTTGTCGGCTCCTGGGTGTACAGAGTATTGTGTTTTGTGCGCCTCATTCATAAGGAAATCACGAAGGTTATCGCGATCGGGAATCCATATGCGATTTAAATAGTATAGAATACCGTCGGATTTGGTTTCGATTTTGAGTTCAGCTCCACATGACAGCTCATCGCGTACGTCATTTTCTGTTACAGAAACATGTTGAGCTGCTCGAATTCGATCTTTGATGTCGGTTATGATTTGCGAACAGAGAAGACGAATGGAGTTCGCATAACCTTTTCGACTGAGCGCATCGGCCACTACGTTTGCCTTGCCAGGATGATACCGAATTTCACAGTCGTAGTCGTTGAGAAGTTCGACCTATCTTCGTTGCCTCATATTCAACTCCTTTTGGTTGAAGATATGTTGGAGACTTTTGTGGTCAGTGTATATTTCACACTTGGTACCATAGAGGTAATGTCTCCATATCTTGAGAGCGAACACAACGGCTCCAAGTTCCAGGTCGTGGGTGGTGTAATTCTTCTCATGAACTTTGAGTTGCCTAGAAGCATAGGCTATCACTTTTCCTCTTTGCATTAATACACAGCCTAGCCCTTGCCCTGATGCGTCGCAATATACTACAAAGTCATCGCAACCCTCAGGGAGTGTGAGGATAGGTGCGTCACAAAGTTTTTGCTTTAGAGTTTGGAAGGCTTCTTCTTATTTAGGTCCCCATATGAAGGGTTTTCCTTTATGAGTCAAAGCCGTGAGTGGTACAGCAATACGGGAAAAATTGGCGATGAAGCGGCGATAGTAACCAGCCAAACCAAGAAATGACCATACTTCGGTAGGGGTACGTGGCGCTTGCCATTCCTGTACTTCCTTGATTTTTGAAGGATCGACATGTATTCCCTTGTCATTGACGACATGTCCAAGGAATTGTACTTCTCTTAACCAGAATTCGCATTTTGAGAACTTAGCGTAGAGATTTTCAGTCCTTAAGAGTGTAAGGATGAGTCGAAGGTGTCGTTCATGATCGGATTTAGACTTGGAGTAGATAAGGATGTCGTCGATGAAGACTATGACAAAACGGTCGAGGTAGGGTTTGCATACCCTATTCATTAGATCCATGAAGACAGCGGGGGCGTTGGTTAAACCGAATGGCATGACCATGAATTCGTAATGACCATAACGAGTCCGGAAGGCGGTCTTTGGGACGTCTTCTTCATGTACTCTGAGCTGATGATAACCAGAACGAAGGTCAATTTTTGAAAAGCAGGTGGCACCTTGAAGTTGGTCTAGGAGGTCATCGATGAGAGGTAGTGGATAGCGATTTTTAACCGTTAGCTTGTTGAGTTCTCTGTAGTCGATACACATGCGAAACGTTCCATCTTTCTTCTTCACAAAAAGAACAGGTGCACCCCAAGGCGATGAGCTAGGACGTATGAATCCTTTGTCAGTCAGCTCTACAGTTGACTGGCCAGCTCTTGCATTTCGGATGGGGCTAACCTATAAGGAGATTTTGCGACTGGTGTAGCGCCAGGTACAAGATCGATGCGGAATTCGACTTCTCTCACAGGAGGGAGTCCTGAAATGTCGTCGGGAAAGACTTGTGGGAATTCTTTTACAACTGGAATATCTTCGAGTTTCCTTTCCTTGTTTCCCTTTTTGACGATGTGAGTTAGGAATGCGACATAGTTCTTGCGGAGATATTTTCGGGCTTGAAGGCAAGACATTAATTTGAGTCCTTTCGAAGGGGTTTCTCCAAAAATACGTAGGGTCTGACCATCTGCAAGGGGAATGCGAATGAACTTAAATATCCAAATCAAAATTCATACAATTACAAGGAAATGAAACTATGTAAATAATCTAAAGCTAAACTGGTTTATTCTTCTAGGCATTCCTATGTGTTTCTTGCCTCAGCTGGATCACCTGTATCATGTGTAAAACGGGGATATTTTGGGTCAACAAAAGTTGGCGAGTGAACCTTGATAAAACACTGTTATTAATTTCTTGTTTTATTTAATGTGGAAAATTTGTGCAATAATCACATGTGAGCAAACATATATAAGTAAACAAACACAAACCACTTTGGATGAGTATATGATATGAATGATGATGAATGTGAGATCAAGGCTCAATCAAACGGAGCCAATATTATGAGGCACCAGATGCTCAACCCGTCTCCCACGGGGAACTGATGGGCCTAATGAAATGCGTGCACTGAAAATGATAAATCCAAACTACATATAATCCACACAACAATTGATACACATTTGATACACATTTGTTCACGGATATGATGTATGCACAAGTGTTTAAATATAATAAAGAATTAAACGACACATGATACACCCCAAATCATGATTAAAACGGGGAATTGATAGAGATTCACTCACATTGGGTGCGTTCTTTGATGACGGGATGCGCACGAAATTTAGGATTTGATCGACGAGGGAAAAACTAACCTAAAATAATAACGAAATGATTCGGTAAATAAATGGATTTTATTTGAGATTAATACTTTTAATTCATACTCTTTATGGGATTTTTAGATTTATTTTTGTGAGTTTAAGGAAATTTTCTAACTTTAAAAATCTTATTTTTAAGTATTTTTAAACAATTTTCTAATTAAATAAATAAATAAAAAGAAATAAAAATTTTGACTTTTTGACCGTTGACCGTTGACCGGTCGGACTGTGTTTTTATATGCGCTGAGTGAGGTTCGAACTCGGGACCTCTCGTATACGTGCACGCAGCTCTACCAACTGAGCTACGTGTCTAACCCGAAATATTCTCTGTTTTAATTATATTTATACACTAATTAATTTTAAACTTATTTGATTTTTTTATTAAAAATGATTTATATGTGCACACAGTCCACCGCAGGACTGTGTGTCTAACCCGTTCGAATATCCAGTTTTAATTATATTTATACCTATACTCGACTTCATCTTCTTCGTTTACAAAAACACAGAACAGTGAAGTCCGACTGTTCTGTTTAAATCGATCATCAAGACTTATAATTGGTTGGAATGAAATAGATAAAGAAGATTATGGAATAAAATGTACCAAAACAGAATGTTTTCTCAGATTTCCGGCAAGAGTCGTCGGCTCTGATTGGTGACTTCCGGCTGAGTGAATTGATTAACAGTTTTGATCAATGTGTTGTGCAATTAAGTTACTAAACAAGAGATATCAAGAGGGTTTAGATGATTATACCGATCGACAATGAGACTTCGGATTTTCAGTGATATTCCGGTGAGTGTGGGTTTTTCCGGCGGCGTAGTTTGAGACAGATTCTGGTTGAATGATTAAAGTTAAGACATGCCGAATAATGGATTACAAACAAAAGAGTCGAGAATTTTACCGAATTGAAGTAAGTCTCGGTTTTCCGGTGAAAGTCCGGCGAATGCAGAATATCTCCGGCGACATGTTTAGGGATGAATAAAGCTTCGGAAACGATCGTGGTTCTGAGCGAAAGGATTTCCAGAGTGTTCAAGTGGGTATTTATAGTGGAAACAGGCTGAATTGGGTTTGAATTGAGTCAAGGTTCGTGATTGACGATTTCCGTCGGTTATGACGGAAATTGACTGCCGGCAACGGTTATAACGGACGTCGACATCAATTTGTGCGGTTTAGTCAAAAAGGATTTGGCCAAAATCACGGATTGCCGGATTTTCCGGTGATTGCGAGTTCTGGGGCGCTGATGTCCGGTTTTGATTTTTCGGTTTTACCTTAAGTGTCATGTGTTTCCTTGTTTATCACAAGTGAAGCGTGTGGTGGAGCGGTGTGTTGTGTGTTTGAGTTTGTGGGTGACCCGGGTTCGAAACCCGGCGTCTCCATATTTTTTTAATTCATTATTTTTTTGTTATTTAATAATTATGTTTTAAAATTCTAATATATATATTAATTATGTATTGTTTAAAATTCATCTGAGCAATAAATACGCAACGAAAAATTATAACTGAGTATTTGATTTATAAACGAAGCGGGTTTGGAAACCCGTTTTTCGACGAATGTTACAGTTTATGACAGCAGTGGGAACATCCAATGCCAATGTGATTCATCAAGTCAATTTAGACAACGAGATGGGCACGTCCGTTAAACCGCCGAAATTAATGAGCACGGACGAATCGAAGGATGGAAGGAGAAGTTCAGCTACTGGGTTCAGGCCATGCATTTCCAAAGCTGGGTAGCTATCGAGAGAGGTTATACTGTTCCGTTGGACGAAAATCAGCAAGCTTTGGAGAAGTACAAGTACTCCACAATTCAAAAGGATGAGTACATTGCTGAGAAAAAGATGATCAGCCTCATTCAACAATCTGTTAAAGAAGATATACTGGTTTTGTCGCCCGAATACACGACTGCGAGAGAACTCTGGCTATCATTGCAAAAGAAATACCAAGGAAGCGCATAGATAATCAAGAACAAGAAAGCTCTCATCATGAAGGAGTTCGATATTTTTAACATGTTGAAGGGCGAGACAATGAAACAGATTATTGAGCGTTTCTGTCATCTGAAAGTCCAAATGAGAAGACGATATCCAAGGGGGAGTCTGTTGGTGCAGAATGTCTATGTCTTAGTCTTATATCGAGTCTGTATAGATTAGATGTGAACATGCTAGAAAAATGAAGTATTTATGTATCTTTGGGACAAGTTCGCTTGAGATTGTGTGTGAGAAGTCAAATTGGAGACTTGATGTTATATATAGCTAGCTTGTCTTATTCATTTGTAACTTTGCGCACTTTGAGGCGAAGCTCTGTCAAATTGGAGACTTGATGTTATATCAATAAAATTAACGTTATTAATTCTTGTTGTTTGGTAATCATGTCGTAATATTTCCGCTATTATGAACATTAGATATCAAATCTAGGTTCCTATGCTATCAGGATCGGTCCTACATTATTCTTCCTCATTGCTTCTCCCTTATCTTTTGGTCTTAATACTTACATAACGTCTTTCTTAAGACATTTACACAATACACTTGAAGACTTGAAGACACTCATGATCCAAACGAGGCGATATGCACCAAGATAGGTCCAATGACTTACAACTTTTGGTGAAATTCCTCATTCCGCATATTCGATTTTTCACGAAGTTATCCATCAAGTTAGGAGTGATATCCACACCTTGATGGAAACTTCCATTTCATACTCTACTGGATCTTACAAACGAGTCAGAATATGCTCCTCGTTTAGTAAGAAACAACCTCACTTAGGGTACGAAATCGTCAAGTTAGGGGTGAAACACGCACCTTGTCGATTAAGTCCCTTTCCTCAATTTTCAATCTCGCCAAAGTCTCGAATCGACTAGGGACATGTAGTAACTGGAAGGGTAAAATGCCGTTAATCGCTTCTCGACGAGAGCGTTTTACCTATTAGGCCAAAGCATGCTCCCTAACTCGAAAGATCTTACGAATCACTTTGGAATAGTCGACGTTTCTCTACCCGAAACAATCCCATGTCTTATTGAGCCAATCTTTTATGTTAACTCAATTTTTATGTGATTTTATACTTGTTACCTTATTCATTTCGAACCGTTACACAACTCGCACATTTATCGCAATCAAAAACAATACTAATTCTCGTGAACAAACTAAATTTATACTCCTTATTCGTATTCATACGTGATTATACATGCCATACTTGATACATTCATGCAAACTTTGTGAACCATGCTTGATGAACCCATGCAATCTTATGTGAACCATACTTGAACCTTATACATGCAAAACTTGTTTTTCTAGATTATGATCAAGTCACATCCCTTTTTACTTCTATGTTAAACCTCTAGATGAACTCCCCAATCTCTAACAAGAAGTCCAAGAGGTCCAACAAGGGGTCCAACAGCAACAACAACAATGAGGACTCTATCTCCAAACAAGACCTCGTTAGTCTTGTTGCCGAACAAATGGCCGATCAAATGGCCCGTGTCATCCCCGATATTGTTAGCCAACTTCAAACCATCCATACCAAAACACCTAAATCCTCCGCCGATTCGAAAACCGAAACCCCAAAACGTCTTACCAGTTCAAGCACTTCATGGCTTGTAAACCCGTCGAATTCACTGGCATGGATGGGGCCACGGCCATGATAAACTGGTTTGACGCGATGGAACTTACCTTTCTTCAAGGCGGGTGCCCTGATGAACTTCGAACCCTCAACGCTACCGGGGTCTTTTGCCAGAGAGCCCTCGAGTGGTGGACTACTGAACGCAACAAGCGTGGCAACGAAGCAGCCCATGCCCTACCTTGGGACGAGCTTAAGCAGCTCATGAAGGATCAGTTCTGTCCTCCTCACGAGACCCAGAAGCTCGAGAACGAATTCTGAATCTCACGCAACAGGGGAGCAACGCCGAAGGTCTGATCGCACGCTTCAAACAACTTAGTATCCTCTATCCTGGACAGGTTGATACCGTTCCCAAGGCGATCACAGAACCATGTAGCCGTCGCACGCCCAAAACCATCGAAGAAACCTATAACACCATCATAGAGCTTAACCACAACTGTATCCTTCAAGGGGCCTAAGACAAGGTTCCTACGAAGCATGCGCACCAAGCCATCACCGATACCACCACCACTACCGAATTCCTCCCTCCTAAACCAAGAAAAACAACATCAACCGGAACAAGAAGCAGAAGGCTTCTGTTAAAAAATATGCGGTCGTCACTCCGTAAAACCCTCAACCTCTCCAAACCTTGCAACCATAACCCCCGCTACCACCGATCAACCCCAGCGTGGCTACAATAGACCTCATCCCCAGTGTGCTAACTGCTCCTACCACCATCCCGTTGGCACGCCATGTCGCAAGTGTGCGCAATGTCAAAGGTTAGGACATTTTGCTAACAGTTGCCAAAACTTTCCTCCACCCAAAACCAGCAAGCCCAAGCCATCATGCAAAAGCCTAACCCTAACCCGAACCAAGCTCAACCACAACGACAAAATGCTCCTATGCGAGCGTGTTTCAAATGTGGCGATTTAAACCATCTCGCCAATATTTGTCCTCTTCTCAACCAGCCACGCCAACAACGGCAGCAGCAACAGCAGCCTGAGCCTGCTAAAGGATGAGCTTTCATGCTTACCTCCGCTCAAGACCAAAGCTCAAACAACGTCATTACTGGTACGTTCCTTGTGAACCATATTTATGCTACATTTCTATTTGATACTGGTGCGGATAGAAGCTTTGTGTCCTTAGAATTTGAACCCTTGCTTAAGTGCGAACGAACTAGAATGCCTAATCCTTTCGCTGTCGAAGTCGCTAATGGTAAAACCATCTCCGTTTATTCCATTCTTTCCTGTTGCTCTTTGATTCTTAACGATCATATGTTCTCCATCGATCTCATTCCCATGCAAATGGCTAGTTTTGATATCATAGTAAGCATGGATGGCTTAGGCGAGTTCGTGCCGAAGTTGTTTGTTCCGAAAAGTTAATCCGTCTTCCTCTTCCTCAAGGTGATTCCCTACACGTCTATGGCGAGAAACCTTCTAAAGGTCTCAAGCTGATGTCGTGCATCAAAGCGAACAAGTACTTGCGTAAGGAGTACTTTGCCTTTCTCGCCCACGTTGTGGAAAAGAAAGACAAAGGTCCTAGCATAAGTGATGTTCCTGTCGTTTGCGAGTTTCCCTCTGTTTTCCCTGAAGATCTTCCTGGTCCTCCACCTCCT
This sequence comes from Scalesia atractyloides, assembly GCA_947069175.1. Taxonomy (NCBI): domain Eukaryota; kingdom Viridiplantae; phylum Streptophyta; class Magnoliopsida; order Asterales; family Asteraceae; genus Scalesia; species Scalesia atractyloides. The sequence continues at coordinate 91,802,770 of CAMTDV010000014.1, forward strand.
CGAGCTGTCGATTTTCGTATTGATCTTATTCCTGGCGCAAATCCTGTTGCAAAAGCTCCCTACCGATTAGCACCTTCGGAAATGCAAGAACTATCAAGCCAGCTTCAAGAACTTCTTGATAAAGGCTTTATACGCCCTAGTACTTCTCCTTGGGGCGCTCCCGTTCTTTTCGTCAAAAAGAAAGATGGATCATTCTGCATGTGTATTGACTATCGTGAGCTCAACAAGCTTACAGTAAAAAACCGCTATCCACATCCTCGTATTGACGATCTCTTCGATCAATTGCAAGGTGCGAAGTGCTTTTCAAATATTGATCTCCGTTCTGGCTATCATCAACTTTGAGTTTCCGAGGAAGATGTACCCAAAACTGCTTTTCTCGTACATGTTATGGACACTACGAGTTCGTGGTCATGCCTTTTGGTTTGACCAACGCGCCCGCCGTATTCATGGATCTCATGAATCGGGTGTGTAAACCTTTCCTCGATCATTTCTTCATTGTATTCATCGACGATATCCTAATCTACTCCAAGAGGAAAGAAGAGCATGGATGACATTTGCGTCTCATTCTTCAACTTTTGCAAACCGAACGTCTTTATGCCAAATTCTCCAAGTGTGAATTTTGGCTAAAAGAGGGTTCAATTCTTAGGTCACACCGTTAATGAACTTAGTATTCATGTTAACCCTGTAAAGATAGAAGTTGTGAAGAATTGGATTGCACCTAAGTCGCCCTCTGAAATTCGTTCGTTTCTTGGCCTAGCTGGGTATTATCGTCGTTTCGTCCCGAACTTCTCAAAGATTGCCGTTCCTTTGACTTCGTTGACTCAGAAAGATAAACCTTTTGTTTGGGGTCTCGAACAAGAGGAATCTTTCCAAACGCTCAAGGACATGCTTTGTAATGCTCCTATCCTCACTCTCCCCGATGGGAACGATGATTTCGTCATGTATTGCGATGCCTCTAACTAGGTTCTTGGTTGCGTTCTCATGCAACGAGACAAAGTAATCGCTTAAGCATCAAGTCAACTCAAAATACATGAGAAAAACTATACTACTCACGACCTTGAACTTGGTGCAGTTGTTTTTGCATTACCTTTATGGTACAAAGTGTACGGTCTTCACCGACCATAAGAGCCTCCAACATATCTTTGATCAAAAGGAACTCAACATGCGTCAACGTCGTTGGGTAGAATTGTTAAACGACTACGACTGTGATATTCGCTACCACCCTGGTAAAGCGAATGTCGTGGCCGATGCACTCAGTCGTAAAAGTCATGTTAAGAGTGTTCGTTGCTACCAAATCGTGGGAAAACTCAGCAAGTTGATTCGATAAGCACAATTTACCATCATTAACAAGGGTAACCTCGATAGTGAATTGAATCGTGGAGTCGAGAACCCACTCGAAGCTAAGCCTGAAGGTATTCTTTACTACCATAGTCGCATTTGGATTCCCGATCGTCTCAATCTTCGGACTACTTTGATGGATGAAGCCCAAAATCCCGATACTTCGTTCCTCCTGGAGCTGATAAGATGTACCATGATTTGTGTGCATCCTATTGGTGGCCTAGAATGAAACATGATATCGTTCTTTACGTGTCCAAATGCCTTACGTGAAAAGTCAAGGCAGAACATCAACGTCCCTCTGGTTTGCTCGAACAACCAGAAATTCTTTTCTAGAAATGGGAAATCATAGCCATGGATTTCATCACGAAATTGCCTCATACTTCATCTGGTCATGATAGCATTTGGGTCATCATTGACCGGTTGACCAAGTCCGCTCATTTCCTCGCCATTCGTGAAGATTATGCTATGAAATCAAAGTAGCAAGGACGATAGATACACATTTAGACGTTCAGATTTAATATTGTTGTATCAAATTTTGCCAAGTTTATGTTGTAATTTGAATTTCCCTTGTAATGTATTGAATTTTATTATGAAATGAAATCCGGTTTTATCTAAATATTGTCGCAACTAGTATTTATGAGCAATGAGCAATCTATTTCGTCCCGCCTTAATGTTTCCCCCATCGGTTGGGGTGTGACAGAGTAGGTTTCAAACACATGTTCACAATATAACCTACGACGTGCGACTACACCATTTATACAATTATTTAGCATATGTGAATGTAAAATGTAACAAGTTCGACAATTATACACTTATAGTCATGCATAGCAAAATTCTTTGAAAATAGGCTGTTTTGGGGGGTCCGTTTACCATACTAACGAAACTGCAAAAATTATCATATTTTTATATGACATGCCGCTCAGAGGGGTTGGTCTTGTGTTAAATTTTTAGAGTCTAACTCTTTACAAAAATTTATAAAATTCTTTTACTAAGCAGCAATCAAATTCATCACTTTCTGACTGCTGCTCACGGAAAAATTCATTTAAAAACTTTCAGTTATTCGATTGACGAAATTCTAGTTGGAGATTTGCACCGACACCTAAGATCATCTACAGTACAAATTTCATGATCTAACTCTAATTGTACAAAACGTTATGACTTAAAACATAACACGTAAAATCTGTAGAAAAACGTAGCTTTAATTGCTGAAACGAAATTATTTATTTAGAATAGCAAATGATGTCCAAAAATCATGATTCCAACGGCATTAGAAGCGTACTTCGAAATTACACATCATAGTCTCAAGAAATTCCAGTTTTCGTTAAGTTATGACCCGGTTACAGCCGGTTAAAGTTGGTTGTAACTGTCGATCACATTCTGATTTCACTACCCGACCTTCTCAACCGATTTTTAACGAACCCGTGATCCATAAGTATTAAGCCCAGCAGGTTATGAGTCATTTGTATCATATTTACTGTACAATATCATCAAGATCATCGAGCATGTCAACTCTAAACAAAGCTATATGTGTACCATACATAAATAAACCATAATATGAGTCCTCATATACGTTTATCATGATTTCTAGTCTACCAACTAATATCATAACATCAAGTTCATCAATGACAATCACCAATGCATCCATGTGTCCACAGAACTTAAAAGAATCAAAACATGTAACATTAACCGTACGAGGGAGAGATATGCGAGCGAGAGAGAGTAGCGAGAGGAGAGAGAGCCGCGACCGGAGGGGAAGAACCACTTGCTGCCGTCGATCTTGAGGGAGGAGAGTTAGGGTTTGTATTAGAGTGTTATAATATAATCATGCATACATCCGTAATACAATAAAAGGAGTTCAGATGTTGGCGTTTTGGCTTAGGAGTGGGCCGCAAGTAAAGAAAAAAATATAGATAAATGGAACTTGGGGTTGGGCCGTATAGTTGTGGGATATGGGCTGCTCTCATGAAAGGTAACAAGGGGAGTGGGGTTGGGTTATATGGCAACGAAATGTTGTTATAATACATACATATATTGTTTTTTTAATCATAACTAATAATTAAAGTATAATTAATTAACTATACAAAAGAATAATTAATTAAATAATGTAAATACATAATATTCATGCTAAGGTTCGGGCCTCATAGGTTTCGGGTTATGCGAGTAGATTGGGCCGACTAGCGAGACATTGGCTTCAGTTCAAATAGTTCAAGTCGGTTCAAAAAGGATAAGGATTCGGTTTCTTGTTAATCGCTTTTATGATATAAACTTATAATATAATTTAGTTATACTTAGTTAACTCGTCAAACAAAATAAGTATAATCTTCATTCGTCAAATAAAATAAGTTCACAAATGGATTTATAAAAGCGAACTAACGACTTTTACCTCGAGAATTACGGCTTGTCACATAATCGCCAAGTTAAAAGAAATTTCGTCCCGAAATTTGATAAGTAGACACAGGAGAGTGAAAGACGAGTTAAGATGACTGTGGATTTTCCCCGGCTACCACATCATCCCCAAGTTGAAAGGGAATTTCGTCCCGAAATTTGCTAAGCGGTCACGGAAGGGTGAAAGGAATGCGTTAAGATGACTGCATCAAAACTACTAAGAATAACAGGAAAGAGGTCAATGTCAACCACCTGACCTAAAGATCGAGTTTGCACCCAACATAAAATATGGGATGTTTCACTCTGCTGACCGCCAGTCAATTCTTCAATGTGTTTGGTTTTCAATAGAGGTTTAAAGTAGACCCTAACAGTCTACTGAACTTCAAGGACCCGAAACTCAAATCGGCAGTAGAATCGAATAAAACAGAAAGGAAAGATTGCTTACAGAAAACTTACCGATCACAAAGATATTCTAAATCTACAAAATACCAACATGAGAAAAATATGTAACGCATATTATTTTCATATTCAGTACATGTAGACAAGAAAAGATAAAAGTATAGTTTGGGTAGGAGTCCATCATTGCCATGGCTCCCATGTATATCTGAATCCCCAATTATGTCGGATAATGGGTCCGAATCACTTTACACACGCTTGGTCTCACTGGGACTCACATGCACTCCCAATTATTATTACGTGTGCACCCGTAATGATAATTCGGTTTGTATGCTCACCCCAATTCCTCCTAACTTGTATCAAGAGATCCTCATATGCGATTGTCAAAAGAAAGTGTTTTCAAAACGATGGAGATCACAAAAGATTTAAAAGTAAAATCATACTAATGATTTATCATTGTATAAATAGATAACACATGAATTCGTACTATAATGCGGTGTGTGTGTGGCTATATGCAATGCAATGCCTATGTATATGCTAAATGTATAGTGCATGCGATATTTAAAATACGAACCTTACAATCTGGAGCGTAGTGTCATGGTCACTTTCGGAATTTATTCGGTTATAGTCTGGTTTTACAAAAACTTTTTAAAACCTAGTTTACTATAACTAGTGGCTCCGATACCAAACTGACACACCCCCAAATTTCCACCACAGAGTTTTACCGCGAGGCGTGTGACGTACCAGGATCTAGCCACGAATCATGTCGAACTAACGATAGGTAATATAAAACAAAGTCATCATAACCAACATGAAAGTAAATTTTAAATTAAACGATTCAAAATATTATCTGTTTAGCGGAAGCAAGTGTAAATATCTCAAATAATTGGAATCAAAATATTTTAAAGCGTTAAGTTTTATTGTTTGCAACCAAGTAACTCGCCCCATGACACTTCAAGCTCCACAGACTGCAAGTTCCCATGCATGAATCATCTAACAACCTGCAAGCATGCAGAAAAAGTGTATCAGGCGATTAAGCCGGCGACTTCACAGTTTTTGTTTAACGTAAAGCGGTTGGTGTTTAGTTTAAAGACATGTTGATAATAACTCGATACCGCAGTGACATCAGTTTGTTTGCCCTTCCCCAATGCCTATCAACATTGGTCACATGGTTAAGGTCATTAGTTCACGCCCGTCCTCCCAGGTACGGTGTGAGGTTGTCAGGCCTAATAGCGCTATCAACTAATACCCCGTTACCCTCCAAGCAACTAATGCGGTAGTAAGATGGGGCTTAAAGTGATAGATTTGAGTGTATTATCCAACATCGAAATTAAACAACTGTTTTAACGCATCCCCTCCAGGGATATAAGTTTGTTTGTTTGTTTGTCCCTACTGGACGCATGCTTGTAAAAGAGTTGTGAACTTACATTTTTTTTGCTCGGTAAGAAATAAAGTGCAAATAGTAGCGAAGACGATCAACCGCGTCCTAATATGGTTATCAAGAATATTAGGGGTTGTTTATATAATTCACGAAAGTCCTACACGTATATAGCAAATAACATACGTACAAGTTGTCACAAATATATGACCGAGTAGGTTTCAAACACATGTTCACAATATACCTACGACGTGTGGCTACACCATTTATTCAATTATTTAGCATGTGTGAATATAAAATGTAACAAGTTCGACAATTATACACTTATAATCATGCATAGCAAAATTCACTGAAAATATGCTGTTTTGGGGTGTCCGTTTACCATACTTACGAAACTGCAAAAATTATCATATTTTTATATGACGTGCCGCTCAGAGGGCTTGGCCTTGTGTTAAATTTTTAGAGTCTAACTCTTTACTGAAAATTTATAAAAATTCCATTACTAAGCAGCAATCAGATTCGTCACTTTCTGACTGCTGCTCACGGAAAAATTCATTTAAAAAATCCTCGGTTATCCGATTGACGAAATTCTAGTTGGAGATTCGCATCGACAACTAAGAACATCTACAGTACCAATTTAATGATCTAACTCTAATTGTACAGAAAGTTATAACTTAAAAGATAACACATAAAATCTGCAAAAAAATGTAGCTTTAATTGCTGAAACGAAATTATTTCTTTAAAATAGCAAACGATGTCCAAAAATCATGATTCCAGCACCATTAGAAGCGTGCTTCGAATTACACATTATAGCCTCAATAAATTCCAGTTTTCGTTAAGTTGTGACCCGGTTACAGCCGATTAAAGTTGGTTGTAACTGTCGATCAGATTCTGATTCACTACCCGACCTTCCCAACCGATACCGATACCGACTACTGAGAGATTAACATGGACCATTGTGACACTCTAGGCAAATCCCACATCGGCCGTGGCCAGGAGAGATCTTGGATCATAAGGAATGTCCAGCCTCTTATATCACCAACTTGTTTTGGGCTTAATGCTAGTGGATGAGAGGAGAACTCCACAGTTAAGCGTGCTCAGTTGGGAGTAGTACTTGTAACATCCGTCAAAAACGGATTTTACCAAACCCGCTCCGTTTATTAACCGAACAATCAGTTTAAAAATTTCGTGGCGTATTTAATGCCCAAATTAATTTTAAACGATACATAATTAATTATTATATTGGAATATATAGTTTGTTTTTGAAAAACTGTAAAAATAAGAAAATAAAAATAATTTGGCACTGCCGGGTTTCAAACCCGGGTCAGTCAGCCGGTTCAACAAACTTAACGCACACACACTCAACCACTGCGCCACTTGTATTCTTTGTTAATTATTAGAAGCATTTAATTCATAACATGTTTTCCGAATTCAAAACCGGCGCCCAAATTTCAGTCGTCGGAAATCTCGGCGAACTCGCCAAGAAATTACGATATCTTCAGTTATAACGTAAACATTTACTAGGGCATCGGTTATAACCGACGCCTGAGTCCGCGACACAAACTATAACCGCCGGAAAACGTAATGACTTTGAATCAAGTCGGAAATTGGACCAAGTTCATCGATAACCTGCCTTATAAATACCCCCTCGAACCTCTGCTAGCTTTTTCGCTCAAAACCCCACCTTTACCCGACGTAAATCCATTCGCCGGAAAACTTCTGTACCTCGCCGGAAAACCGAACCCTCCACTTCTAAGCCTTACTAAACCCCCTGAGCTTATACCGAAGTCACCCACATCCTTTTCAAGCTTGCTGAAGACTCTCTGCTGCAAGACACACGTCGCCGGAAGTGTTTGCTGTCGCCGGAGTTTCGCCGGAGAAACAGAGGAGTCCAGTCGATATATCTTACGCTTAAATCTTTCTTTCTTTTTACATATCTCATCTGTAATTAACCTCAAAACACTAAAGAACATGATTTAATCATCGAACCAGTCGGACTTCCGATTCTGGTTAAAACTGACGAAGAAGATGAAGTTTATGTAACATATAAGTATAATTAAAATCAAGTTATAACTCGGGTTAGACACACAGTCCAGCGGTGGACTGTGTGCACAATAAACACGTAAACGTCTCGAGTTCGAATCTTGTCCCACGCATGCTGCCTTAATAAAAATGGTTTTTTTGTTAACCGAACCGGAGTCACGCTGTACATGTTAAGTATATTAATAATCGGAATAATAACCAAGATAGACACACAGTCCAGCGGTGGACTGTGTGTATGTTTAATCACAGGACACGAGTTCGAGTCCGGACTACCGCACCGGTCCGAACAATTATCAAACTTTTTATTTAAGTCAGAAATGAAAATACTTAGTTTGTATTTAAGAATAATAAAAATCAGTTTAGTTAACAAGTTGGACACACAGTCCAGCGGTGGACTGTGTGTTAGCATAAGCCACAGGTCCCGGGTTCGAGACCTGTGGAGTGCATCGAGTCTTGGATTAAAATCGTTTTTAAAAATAAAGGATTTTCTGTTTAATCTAATTAATATATAAATATAATTAAAAACAGAAATATTTCGGGTTAGACACGTAGCTCAGTTGGTAGAGCTGCGTGCACGCGTACGGGAGGTCTCGGGTTCGAGCCTCACTCAGCGCACACATACACGCATACGAACCGGTCAAACAGTCAAGGTCAAAGGTCAAAGGTCAACGGTCAAAAAAGTCAACTTTTTATTATTTTTATTTATTTATTTTAATTAAAAATACTTAAAAAAACATTTTTAAGGTTAGAAAATAGCCTTAAACTCACAAAAATACACCCAACAATCCTACTAAAATGGATTAATAAAATCCGTTTACTTACCGAAACATTATGTCATTATCTAGGTTAATTTCACTCGTGGTTAAAACCACTTCGCGTGCATTCAACATCATCAACCGAACGTACCCACTGTGAGTGAATCTTACAACTCCCCCTTTTTAATTACACGTTTTGGGGTGTGTCATGTGTCATAAAATAATTAACTCGTTTATTTAAACTTGTGCCATACCATATCGTGATCTAAACTTAGATTGTTATTATTGTTGTAATTATGTATTTCATTTTGTCCACTTATACGCAATTCATTCATTAAGCCCATCAGTTCCTCGTGGTAGACGAGTTGAGCAACGCGTGCCTCAAAACAAATCCATTATTGTTCATGTGTGTAGCATTGAGTTTATATTGTTTGTAGTTATGTCTTTCATATTATCATGTTTATGCAATTCATTCAATAGGCCCATCAGTTCCTCGTGAGAGACGAGTTGAGCAATGCGTGCCTCTAAACGATCCATTATTGTTCATGTGTGTATTGTTTAATATTAAATTGAATTATGAATAAGTTTACATCTATTTTTACTCATGTGTGGTTGTGCACTTTATTTCATAATCAGTTAAATAAACTTGTTCAAATGTTTTCCATATGATTCACTCGCCAACTTTTTGTTGATCCAAAAAACCCTTTTACACATGATACAGGTGAACAGGATGAAGCAAGGAAAACATAGGAAATGCCTTAGAAGAAAATAAAGAAGCTTAGAATGATGTTTAGGTCATTGATGTAATTATGATTGTAAATTTCCATTAAATTGTATTAATGAATATGAAACGTTAAAATAAATGTCATGAGCTTTGATGATAACCCAATCATGCCCCGATCACCTTTTCCGCTGCGGGTCGGGGTGTGACAGTACTAGGATGGGTGACCTCCTAGGAAGTCTCCATCGGGGAAACCCAAAATCCGTGAGTTCCTGGATGGGCAACCCATCGAGGCAAAGCGGACAATATTGGTGGTGCGAAGGGCCGGATGTTACAAAAGCAAAGCATCAAAACCATTAGGATATCTACAACAATTACAATTACCCGCGTGGAAGTGTGAGTTTGTAACCATGGACTTTATTACTAAACTTCCTAGGACTAGCTATGGGAATGACGTGATTTGGGTGATAGTTGACAGACTAACAAGTCTGCACATTTGTTACCAATTAAAGAAAGCTTTGATATGGAAAGATTAGCAAAAAAATATATGGATGAAGTTGTTTCAAGACACGGTGTACCGTTATCTATTGTATCAGATCGAGATAGTCGTTTCACGTCACGTTTCTAGCAGAGTTTTCAACGAGCAATGGGAATTCATTTGAATTTAAGTACTGTCTATCATCCACAAACTGATGGGTAAAGTGAACGAACCATCCAGACTTTAGAAGATATGCTAAGGGCATGTGTGATAGATTTTGGTGGTAGTTGGGATAATCACATGCCATTGGTAGAATTTTCCTATAATAATAGTTATCACACAAGTATTTAAATAGCTCCTTTTGAAGTTTTTATACAACTAGAAAATGTAGAACTCATGTGTGTTGGTCTGAAGTAAGAGAAAATCAATTATCAGGTCCAGAGATTGTACAAGAAACAATTGACAAAATTTTGCAAATCAGAGAAAGATTAGCGGCACGTGATAGATAGAAAAGTTACGCCGGCAAAAGAAGAAAACCCTTGGAATTCAAATTTAGTGATAAATTAATGTTAAAAGTGTCATCATGGAAAGGTGTGATTAGATTCGAAAAAAGAGGAAATCTCAGTCCACGTGATATTAGGCCATTTAACGTAACATCAAAAGTTGGAACTGTTGCATATCGATTCAATTTACCAAGCAAGCTAAATGGTATTCATAACACATTTCACATATCAAACTCGAGAAGATGCTTAACAGACGAATCTTTAGCAATACCACTAAATGACGTACATGTTAATGAAAAGTTTCAATTTATTGAGGGATCGTTACAAACAGTAAATAGACAAATTAAGAGGTTGAGAAGAAAACGAATACCCTTTGTTACAATTATAAGGAATTCTAGAAGAAGTCCCGAGTTCACATGGGAATGGGAAAGTGATATGAAAGAAAAATACCCGCATCTGTTTGAAACCTCATAAATTTCGAGGACGAAATTTTTATAAGAGGAGAATGTAACACCACGAACAAAAAAAATTGAAATACATAACAATTATATGAAGGGTTCAGAGTGTAAAATAAAAGGTTCAAGGGCCTAGGTTCACAATTTATAATCTGATGACCAACTTGTTTCTATAAACATATACAATGGTTTTCATCTCACAAGGATTTAATATCTTCACCACGTTTCATTTTCACATTCCACTACCTCTAAGGCCTACTATCCACATCACAAACCTATTCTCACCACCTATGATACAGAATCTTGTTAAAATACAGCATGACATTCTCGCCAATTTTATTTACATTTGGAGTAAGAAATAAACTTCAAAATGCACTTTCAAGAAGTCTAATTGTGGTGTTATTTACACAACAAAAGACTATTAATTAGTCTCTCATAGAGTCAGGTGTCTTTATCTGGTAAGTGTCTTCAATCTAAGAATCAACTTTCATTCAATAGTAGGGATTATAATATTTTAATCTGGATGGTTGTGGTTATGCTAGGCTGAATCCAAAGAGAGATAGAATGTTAAAAGTCTTGAGTAATACGAATATTCAAAGCTTGGTAAGTAGTCTTGACTCAAAAAAATAATAATAAATAAAAAGAGCGCTTTTGTGGTGTGTGGGGTGCAAATGACAAAATGGGTATGAACAAGAATGTTTAATAAAAAATAGAGAACCTAAAATTTATTAAAGTCTTTATTCAATTAAGAATATCACTGGCAAATCTAAAATATATCTTCTTGTCATACACATGTGAAAGAAATGGGAGGGATGTACATTCTGTTGACCAACAGAGAAACCATATATTATTATTATTATTATTATTATTATTATTATTATTATTATTATGGCTGGTTTCTTTATTAATAAATAATAATAAGAGTATGGTTCTAGAGTGAACACTAGGTTGAGAGTGAATTGTGTGAACTAATCTGGGCCATTGGATTACAATATCTAGAGATTTTTAAAACAATGACAAGATTGTAATTATAATGTTATAATTTTTCTTTAAAATAATTGACATAAGGGTATTTTCGGATATTATAAATTGCATTTATAAACAATATATCTAAATCCCTCAAATCTCGCTAGTTTTCGTTTATTAAGATACACAACTGTTAGTGCATACATAAGTGTACAGTCTCGCTAGTATCAGTTTATACAAGATATACAAATGTTAGTTTATACACATGTGTACAGTCTCGCTAGGTATCAGTTCACATCTGTTAGTTTATACACATGTGTACAGACTTTTATACATCTGTGTATTTGAAGGGGTATGGTCCCAAAAACCTTACGCCAAGTAAGGGAGCCATACCCAATATTAACTGTCAAAAAGACTTTGCGCAGGCTTTTCTGCCAGAGAAAGACTCACAAACCCTGCGCCGGGTATCCAAAGAGGGAAAGTATCACTTAACTATCTTGCGCGGGCTCGCGCAAGGTTCAAAGTTAACCTTGATTAATTTCTTTGGATAACATTTCACTCACAAACCTTGCGCGGAACCTCATGATAAAGCAAGAACTTAGCAGACGTTGCGCTAAGCAGCAGGGAAAGGAAAGAAGATCAGCTAACTAACTTGCGCCGTTCGCGCAAGGATACAGTTAACCCTAAGAAACTCTCCCTTAGCAAAAATCCTTGAGTCAGTGTAAAGGCAAAGGGAATCTTTTCTGTTGTAATAGAATGCACACGTGGTGATCAACAGATGGGTGACAGCTGTGAAGATCTTCTAGAAGCCACTAACACCCAATCGTGCAAGCATCTTTTCAGTTATAACCAATTGCCACATGGCAGCATCTGGACGACCGGGAAAGATCACGGTGATAGCATGCTCACATCAATAAAAATATAGTGATCTCATGATGACACGTGGCATCTCCCTAACCGTAGATGAAACTGCAATCCGTGTGCATTAACGGATAGCCGCAAGTTAACGGAATAGCATCCGTTAAAGTTACCATCTCTCATTTTGGCGCCAAAACTCTGGCTATAAATAGGTAGCTTGGACTTCAAGTAAAAGGTATTCACTCTCAACTACTCTCTCTCTTACTTAACTTTACTACCGACTACCTGTACTTATTCTCACGCTGGAGGTTGGTCACAGAGAGAACCCCCTTCTCCCCGTGACGAGCTGACGGTGTTCTGTTTTGCAGGATCAGTCGGGTATACCTGCAACCATCATCATCACAAAACCAAAGGAAGGATTAACCTCTTTATGAAAGGAACAAAACCCTAGATCTAACCAGATTCTGATCTGATTAGGTCTACGTTTCTTCATTGGCGCCCACCGATTTTCGTTTCTGATTCTCATCTTTCGTTTCTTTTCGTTTCGATCAGATCCATGGCTTCATGGCTAATGGATCATCCTTTCCAGGTCCTCGATCGGAGATCCACCGTGTCGGCGTTGCTCCTCAGGTCGATGGACAAATCGTTGAGGACTCGTCGGCAGAAGCTGATGCCCCGTATGATCCAGATCATGCGAGCATCCTAGTAACTCCGGCAGCTCCTCATGTTGATGTCGCGTCAATTTTTCCACCTGGTGAGACTCCATTATCATGGCTAATCAAATCCCAAACCGCCTTGAATGCTATGTATGCTCAACTTTGTGCTCAAACCGGAAGTCCAGCTTTTCAAGCTCCGGTTAATGCTCCTCAGGTCCGTGCTTCGCCGGCACCTCGAGTGTTGAGTTATAATACTCAAACCCATGCTCGTGCACCTTCACATGTGTTTGAAGAGGGAACTGAAACATACTCTAAAACCAGAAACGATTCCGTTCATTCTGGTAGCAAGAAACAAGAAGAGAATGTTCAACGTCGGCTATCAGTGCACTCATGTTTGGGCCCGCGATCGTCACAGAAGCGGGACACCCAACACGATGAGTATGATAAGTCCTACGAAGAAGGAGATAGTGCAAGTGTTTTTAATCGTCTGTCTGCAGATCATGCTAGTAATAAGCCTAGGATCCGAGCAGTGTATAATCCTGAGGTAGAACATGATTATAACTTGATTTACCGACCTGCTGAAGCTGCAGAACAATCAAAATTTGTGAAGGAAATCGCTTTAGCTCCATTGGAACGAGCAAAATTGCCATCAAATGTGGGTAAGTTCAATGGATTTTCAGATCCAGATGATCACATGCGTCTGTTTACTGGGCAGGACTTACTGGAGGATGGACTCTCCCTATGTGGTGTCGTCTGTTTGTTCAAACGTTAACGGGAGCAGCACGGCTCTGGTTTGATAACTTGCCAACAGGTAAACTCCCTTCATGGAATGATCTCAAGGAAAAATTCCTTACTCATTTCAGTCAGCAGCATCGTTATGTTAGAGATTCATCAGATGTGATGAACATCTGGCGAAGAGACAACGAGAGTTTCGAAGATTTCATTACGCGATATAACAATCCAGTTTTAGAAATTAGCTATGTGCATGAAGATCTTATCCGCGCATAGTTCAAGTACGTGGTAAGATGTGACAAAATGATTAAAGTGCTTTCTGGTACTACCGGTTTGCCAAAAAGCTGGGATAAGCTCATGGTAGCAGCCAAAGTTTACGCGCAAACTGAAAGAAACCTCAATGCAAACAGACATCCCTTACCTCAGCATCGTCCTGAGGATCTGAGTAAAGGAGGTCAGAAGTTTAAGAATGGTTGGAAAAACTCGAACCATAGTTCTTATTCACCATAGTCTCCAATGGACGCTCGCGCAACAATTAACAAGATAGCAACTCAGAAAGCCATCAAAAATGAGAATAGAGAGCGACAGTGGACTCCTCTCACCAAATCTCCTGCGGAGGTCCTGAGTACTGAAAATATCCATTTAAGCAACCTCAGCCCATGAAGAACAAAAAGGGTCAAGACCCAAACCTCTTTTGTGATTTCCACAAAGACACAGGGCATACGACTGACAATTGCATTAGCCTGCGCATGGAAATTGAAAAGGCTTTGAAAAGTGGTAAGTTGACACACTTGGTGAAATCAGTTCGAAAAGAGATCAGGCAACTCGCGCGCGGTGATGAAGGGCCAAGCAACAAAAAGATGAAACAAGTCGCCATGATTCAAGGGGGCTCGTCGTGCAAGCGCAACTTTCGATGATTCCGAGAAGAAAAAATGGCGCGAGCAGCAAGTGATATTCCCTGTGGTTCCAAGCAGACCTCAAGAAGAAAGACCAGTTGTAATCACATGGATCTTTGGCCATTACCAGACAGATTACATATTCATTGATCCAGGAAGTTCTATGGATATTATATACGAGCAGTGCTTCAAACAGTTAGATCCGGAAGATAAGGCATGCTTGGAACCAGTTGACTTCCCGTTAACTGGATTCTGCAACAAGGTTGTCTTTCCTCTTGGACAGATAGTTTTCCCCGTGATTCTTTCAGACGGTAAACACTCGCGCACAATTCAAGTAAACTTTATGGTAATGCCGGCAACATCCCGTCATGATGTTTTGTTGGGACGTCGAGCGCAATGAGATTTCAGCATGATTATGTCTGCGCCTCATGCTGCATGTGGCTTCCCAACGCCAACTGGGGTAGCTATCATATTTGCTCGAAAAGAGATTATGTCTATTGAGGAACCCGTTGTTAAGGCTACTAAACCAGCATCACCAAATGAACTAGAGAAGTGGGTTCTGAACAATATGTACCCAGAGCAACCAATTATTCTTGGTCCTGCAATTTCTATGGCAATTCGCGCAAAACTCAAAACTTTGTTGTTTCGAAATATGGATATCTTCGCATGGACACCTGCAGACATGATATGGGTTCCGCGCAAGGTAGCAGAACATTGCTTAAATGTTTTTCCATCAACGCAGCGAGTGGTACAGAAAAAGCGCAGCCTTGGATCAGAAAAGACAGAAGCAATGAACGAGCAAGTAGCAGAGCTATTGAAAGCTGGTATCCTGCGCGAAGTCAAATATCAAACCTGGGTCGCAAACCCAGTAATGGTAAAAAAGCATAATGGTGGATGGCGCATGTGTGTGGATTTCAAAGATCTAAATAAAGCTTGTCCCAAAGATTATTATTCTCTTCCCGAGATTGACAAGAAAGTTGATTCATTAGCTTCTTTCCATTGGAAATGTTTCTTGGATTGTTACAAAGGGTACCATCAAGTGCTGATGAAAAAAGAGGATGAAGACAAGACAACTTTTCGCACAGAGAAAGCTATTTTTTGTTACACAAAAATGCCCTTTGGCCTCCGCAATGCGGGAGCTACTTATCAAAGATTGATGGATACCGTCTTTGGTGATGACATTGGAAAGACAGTAGAAGTTTATATCGATGACCTGGTCATCATGAGCAATTCAGAGGAAATTATGTTAGAAAATATCCAGAAAACGTTCGATTCGTCAATTTAAAGTTAAACCCAGGGAAATGCTCTTTTGGCATGGAAGAGAGGGAAGTTCCTTGGTTTTGTGGTTACAAAAGAAGGATTCAAAGTTAATCCAGAAAAGGTGGAGGCCATCCAAAAAATGTTGTCTCCCACCACCATCAAAGAAATGCAACGATTAGCGGGACGATTGGCTGCGCTTAACCGTTTTTTAGCTAATAATGCTGCAAAGTCATTTCCATTCATCCGAACCTTGCACAACTGTGTTAAAAGTAAAACGTTTTTGTGGACTCCCGAAGAGGAAAAAGCTTTTCAAGAAATGAAGGATTGTCTTATGCAACTTCCCACGCTTACCGCTCCGTGCAGCAAAGAACCAATGATCCTTTATCTATCTGCTTCACCAGTGGCAGTGGGGGCAGTGTTAATGGTGGATGGGAAGGCGTTCAATCTCCAATATATTACATCAGCAAAATGCTGAATGATCCAGAAACACGGTATTCTATAATGGAGAAATTAGTGTCAGCTCTTGTTCATGCCTCGCGCAGGCTGAGACGATATTTTTCAGGACACATCATTACGGTTCTGACTAATTATCATATTGGCCAAGTCTTATCCAAACCAGATGTCTCGGGGCGCTTCGCGAAGTGGGAAATTGAATTAGGAGCATACAACATTTGTTTCAAGCCCAGACCAGCCATTAAAGGTCAAGTCCTAGCTGACTTTGTTGCTGAGATTCCAGCAGATAAGGTTGAAGAATGCGAAGCAATTCAAAATCCAGTTCCCATCATTGATGATAGAGCATGGATCTTGTTCACTGACGGTGCATCAAACAACGATGGGGAAGGAGCTGGGTTACGATTGATAAGTCCAGACGGTGAAGAGTTCACATATGCAATTCGACTCGAGTTTAAGAGTACGAATAATGAAGCAGAATATGAAGCTTTCTTAGCAGGCCTACGTCTGGCTATCAAAATGGGTGTATCTAACTTAACTGCTCACGTTGACTCCAAGCTAGTTACTGAGCAAATTACCGGTTCTTACGATGCGAAGGGAGACGTTATGGCCCTCTATCTAGAACAAGCGAAAGCACTCATCACTCAATTTAAGCAGTTCAAAGTGGTTCACGTGAACAGGAGTGAGAATAAACATGCTGATGCCTTGAGCAAATTAGTTGCGACTAGTTTTCAGCATTTAGCAATAGAGGTTCGCGTTGAAGTGTTAAGCAACCCATCTGTGCCACTCAAACAGGTAACCATGGTTGAAGTCGGAGATCCATCTTGGATGTCTCCAATTATTATGTACCTGCTACATGGGACACTTCCAGCAGATAAAGCTCAAGCAAGAAAGACAAGGTGCAAGGCCATCAATTACGAAATGGCAGATGGTATCTTATATTGAAGGTCGTACTCAAGACCCTTGCTTCATTGTGTGAACAAGCATGATGCGCAGTATTGGGAGATCCATGAGGGCTTGTGTGGTATCCATTACGGACCGCGCATGGTCGTTGCCAAGATTATGAGTACGGGTTATTATTGGCCCGGGATGTATGTCGATGCAGTAGAAATTCTGCGCAAATGTATGTCTTGCCAACGGCATCCTCCGAAGACATTGTGCCCAAAGAATCCTCTTGTTCCGATAAACACTGGTTGGCCTTTCCAACAGTGGGGAATTGATC
Organism: Scalesia atractyloides; assembly: GCA_947069175.1. Taxonomy (NCBI): domain Eukaryota; kingdom Viridiplantae; phylum Streptophyta; class Magnoliopsida; order Asterales; family Asteraceae; genus Scalesia; species Scalesia atractyloides. Next base: position 91,820,262 of record CAMTDV010000014.1, read on the forward strand.
TTATCGGACCATTTCCTGAAGCGCCAGGGCAGTCAAATCCGTTATTGTTGCGGTCGATTATTTTACCAAATGGGTAGAGGCTAAACCATTAGCATCCACCACAGTGATGGTAGTTCGTAAATTCATTTGGGAACACATAATCTGTCGTTTCGGCTTACCATTGCGAATCATCACCAAAAATGGTCCCAATCTCACAGCTGCAGAACTACAAGCTTGGATGCAAGAAATGAAAATCTAACATGTTTTTGCTTCTGTTGCCCACCCGCAGGCGAACGGCCAGGTGGAAAGCATAAACAAACAACTGGTGGAAGGCATAAAGGCACGCCTAGGTATGACGCGACGCTGCTGGGTTGATGAATTGCCAAATATACTATGGGTGCACCGTACTATGCCAAAAACAAGCACTGGTGAAACACCTTTTAGTCTTCTTTACGGGACGGAGGCGGTAATACCGGCGGAAATCGGCCTACCATCACCCAGAATGATCGCTCTTGAAAAACATAATAACGAAGAACAGCGCCGACTTGATCTCGACCTAGTCGAAGAAAGGAGCGAGAATGCAGCGATGCGCGAAGTAAAGTACAAATCTGAAATGGGAAATACTACAACAAATGGGTACGCGTATGCACCTTCTTACCTGGTGATTTTGTACTTCGTGATAATGAAGCTTCAAACATCGAAAAACCTGGAAAGCTGGCACCTAAATGGGAGGGACCTTACGTGATTCATGAGGTTCTTGGAAAAGGCGCGTACACACTTAAACGTCTGGACGGAACGACAGTTCCTAGGACTTGGAATGCGCAACAACTACGTTGTTGTTACATGTAATCCCAGTGCTCATTAGCCCTGCGCTTCTTACGAGCCTGTTTACATTATTTCATGATTGTAATCTTAGTGACAGTTGACAGCTTTATACTTTATCAATGAATAAAATACTCTGTCGCTACTTACATCCTGTTATATATTTATTACAAAATGCATGCAATTCCTCTGGATACACAAAAACACACACTCATGAGCCACAAGTTAAAACGGTACTTACGCTCACACATGAGATTGATTGTTCATTTGTCCATCCTAACCAAGCAATTGATCACATGCAAATATTGTAAACTAAATATATTTTATTCACATAAAAATAAAGAGTACTTGCGCGTCTGTGCAACGTTACATCAAAAGAAAATTACAAAGCATCTAAGAAAATTAAAGCAATCTAGTTGTCCTTTCTTGCAACCTTGGCGCTTTGTTGTTTCTCTGCCTCTGAGAAGATCTCTTTTAGCCTGTCAACGAAGTCATCTTGTTGTAACGCAGCGTCAACGAGGTCCATGACAGGGATATGCAAGTGGTCATAATTCTCTTTGGCAGCAGTATATATAGCAACAGTATCAGTCCCATGTGTAGCAGCACGACTTGTATCCCATTGGGTTTTTAAAGCATGGGCCACATACAGTGTACATTCCCTGTAGCCCTCAGCATGGCCATCATTGCGCGCTGCCACCATCAGCTCCACCACTCTCTCTTCCAACTCCATAGAATTCAAAATGGAGTTTGCAATCTGTAAACAAGCGCATCAGTATCAAATATAATAATTTAGCAAGATGTATATATTTCAAGAGAAGGGATAATACCTCCACAATCCCATACTCACGCAACCAGGTAAACTGGTTTATCAGGGACTCTGTTAGGCTTTTTGTTGTAACGCGAGCGACCTCCGTATCATTAATTTTCTGCTCGCCTTCAGTTAAACAGCGGGTCAACTCGGCCTTCTCAGTTCGATGGAGGTTAATATACTTCTTTAAGGTATCAACCTCATCCTGCAGTCGCGCCTAATCAAATAACATAGACGTTAGCTCATCAATCTCTTTATTCTTAAGAAGGAGAGTCATTTTGGTCGTTACCTCATTCTGTTCGCTCCTTTCTCTATGAGAGCGCGCCTCTTCTGCTGCCGCTACTGCATCAGCTCTCTCTTTCTTGAGTTTCTCAATTTCGTTGCGCAGAGAGATTTTTTCTTTATTGTCTCAATCGCAAGCCTCCACAAAGCGTTTGCGCTCGTCAGCATATTGCGCAGCAGCAGCCTCACTTTTGCGCTTCCAAGACAGCGCAGACCACTCCTCGGTCTTTTTCTCTTCATCAAATTTGGCCTTTGCAGTCTCAAAGTCCATCATCATCTTCAACGTCTTATCCCTTTCAAGTTTGGCCTTCGCCTTACCAATGTCCACTTCATCTCTTTCTTTATTCATGTTGCGCCACTCGCGCACGATTAGGTTGATAGTGGAAGAGTAAAGGGCAGACTCTTGCAAATATGATTCATAAGTAGCCTCATGATTTTTCTCCTCTTGGCGCTTCACCTCCTGCAGGTGTGCCAATCTGTGAAAACATCACCCTGTTTGATTTTCCACACAGGTTGGTGGATCTCATATGCCCTTTTCTATGTATAAGATCTGTAGTAATAATCCCCAGACGTTTCTTCGGGGCGAATCGACGACTCTTCATCAGAGTCTTCAAAAGTGTAACATCCGTCAAAAACCGGGTTAACCAAACCCGCTTCGTTTATTAACCGAACATCCAGTTAAAAAATTTTCGTTGCGTATTTAATGCTCAAATTAATTTTAAACGATACATAATTAATAAATATATTAGAATATAAAATTTATAATTGAAAATCTATTAAAAATAATGAAATAAAAATTAAATGCTGATGCCGGGTTTCGAACCCGGGTCAGCCGGGATCACCTCAAGATTATCACACAAACACTTCACCGCTCCACCATTTGAATTCTTTGTTAGAATACTGAAACAGATAATATTTAAGTTAAGACTCGAAATCAAAATCTGATTTCAGCGCGGCCAAACTCGCAATCACCGGAAAATCCGGCAATCCGCGAGTTCAGCCAGTATTCCTTTGACTATAACGGTATAACCGTCGACGACATCGGTTATAACCGATGTCTAGCACTAATTTTGGTCATAACCGCCGAATTAACAAAAGAACTCAAATCGCATAGCAGCCTATAAATACAGGGCTAATTTTCTCAATCCAACCCGTTTAATCCCTCAAACACTCTCTTAAACTCTCGCTAAAACACTCGGAATCAGTCGCCGCAAGTCGCCGGAACTTATCTGTGTTCGCCGGAATCCTCAGATACTTGCCGGAAAACCGAAGAATCGATTCCACTGTTGTTTCACCTTATAATTAGGACATCAAGAGCTCGGACAGAAGTCACCCGCACTCACCTCAGACTTCCTGAAGATTCTCTGTCGCAAGATACACGTCGCCGGAAAAACTCCGGTCACCGGAATTCGTCGGAAATCACACATGTTCGGTACAACCTCCTTAAAATCTTTCTGTTTAAATTAATTTCGTCAATCAGTATATGCAATCAACTAATTCAACAAGAATTTTCGATTAAACAGTCGAATTGATTTTTCTGGGTAAAGTTTAACGAAGAAGATGAAGCTTCGGTTGTATATATGTATAATTAAAACAAGTTATATGAACGGGTTAGACACATAGTCCAGCGGTGGACTGTGTGCAAACGATTAACACACGTCCCGAGTTCGATCCTTGACACAAGCACATTCTCTGTAATAAAAATGTTCCTTTTTAAACTGAACCGGATCCACTCGCAGTTAGCTGTTAAGTATAATAAAAACCGGAATATTTACCAAGTTAGACACACAGTCCAGCGGTGGACTGTGTGCCAAACTAAACCACAGGTCCCGGGTTCGAGACCTTTGGAGATCACCGATTCGATACAATTAAATTCTTTTTAAAATAAATGATTTTCGGATTAACTTAAATAGTGGATAAATATAATTAAAAACAGAAATATTTCGGGTTAGACACGTAGCTCAGTTGGTAGAGCTGCGTGCACGCGTACGGGAGGTCACGGGTTCGAGTCTCACTCAGTGCAATAATATTCACAACCGAACCGGTCAACGGTCAAAAGTCAACATTTTTTATTATTTTTATTTATTTATTTATTTTAAAAATCAATTAAAAATACTTAAAAATAACATTTTTAAAGTTAGAAAGAGACCTTAAACTCACAAAAATAAACCTAAAAATTCAATTAAAATTTGTTAATAAAATCCACTTATTTACCGAATCGTGATGTTATTATTTAGGTTAGTTTCTCTCGTGGTTAAATCCAAATTCGTGCGCATTCATCATCAATCCAAGAAACGCAACCACTGTGAGTGAATTCTTACAAATTCCCCTTTTTATTCATGTTTTGGGGTATATCATGTGTCGCTTAAACTAATTCGTTTATTCAAACTCGTGCTATACCATATTATGATCTAAACTTGGAATGTAAATATTGTTTGTTGTTATGTATTACATATTGTCAAGTTGTATGCAAATTATTTGTTAGGCCCATCAGTTCCTCGTGGGAGACGAGTTGAACAACGCGTGCCTTAAAACTCATTCATTAGGCCCATCAATTCGTAGAACAACGCGTGCCTCAAAACTCATTCATTAGGCCCATCAGTTCCTCGTGGGAGACGAGTTGAACAACGCGTGCCTCAAAACAATCTATTATTGTATGTGTGTGCATTATTTAATATTAAGTGTTTTGTGAATAAAATTACATCTACATTTACTCATATGTGGTTATGCACTTTATTTTATAATCAATTCAATAAACTTGTTTAAATGTTTTTCATAGGATTCACTCGCCAACTTTTTGTTGATCCAAAAACCATTTTTACACATGATACAGGTGGACAGGATGAAGCAAGGAACACATAGGAAAGTGCCCTAGAAGAAAAATAATGAAGCCTAGAAAGATGTATAGGACATGTTGAACTTGTATGAAATGATTGTATGATCTTCTTTAAAATTGTGATAATAAATATGAAACGTTATAATAAATGTCATGAGCTTTGATGAAAACCCAATCCTGCCCCGATCACCTTTTCCGCTGCGGGTCGGGGTGTGACAAAAAGAAGACATAAAACCTTCGCTTTGTGTTGAAGGGCCAGCGCCCTTAGAAATGAACGTTGAGGGCTCAGCAATAGGTGTGGATGGTTTCTCTTGCCCCGCAGCTACTGACCCCTTCACAGCAACATCTGAAGCAGTATCTTTAACCTGCTCGCCAGCAGGATTCTTAGCGGCACCTGATGCAGTATCTTTAGCCTGCTCGCCAGCAGGATTCTTAGCTGCAAATTGTTTGGGCTCTTCTTCCGGAGCCAGTTTTTCAGGGATAATGGTGTCCGCATCAAAGATAGGTGTGCTTTGGTCCACATCTCCCTCTTCAATATTATCAGGCCTGCGCAGAGATGGTATAGAAGAAGAGGTGACCGGCACAACCTTCACAATTTTCTCTGCAAAAACAGACATCAGTGTCAACACAAGATATCGCGCAACTATTACTACAAAAGTATGCAAAGAGGAAGACATACCAGGTGAAAATTTCTTCGCAAAGGCTTCTAGATTGCCTTTCTTACCAATGCGCGGGCGCGCAGCCTTTTTGGCGGAGATGGTGGTGCAGTCTCAGACTCTTTCCTTTTCTTAGAGGAACGCTTCAACGCCTCTTCAGGGCTTAAAAGGGATCTCCAAAGGGTCATCTGGATTCGAGGCAGGGATAGATGAGGTGTCGATAGGCTCAGGCTTTGGTTTCTTCAAACCTACAGGCGTAAGACCTTCTAATGAGTCTGACACCACCACATAATCACACCAAGAATCAGATACGAGATGCGTACCTTTCTTGCCTTCAACTTTTCCAGCAGCAGATGGCTTCGCCTTTTGCTCTGGCTTGGAGGAGGTTGGAGCAGCAACAGCAGCAGCAGTGGGCTTCTTTTTCTTCTTTGATTCAGGGCCTACGCCCAAGTTTAGCAAATCACCTACATGACCAATAAATAAGGAAAAGCGTTGCGCCATAAGTTACATTGCAATATTACTTAGAGTTGGTATCTGCAAGTAATATTGCAATAACTAACTCAGGCTTCACACGATGTGACTTACCAGTAGTAGAAGGGGGCTGCGCATCAAGATTTTCCTTCTTGGGGATTCCAAAATTCCCCAAATTTGATCGAACCATGGTTCTTCATTCTCCGCAAGAGGCACAGCAACCATCTTCCCATTATCTCTCTTGTAAGCCACCAAGTACAATGGCGCAACTGTTTAAACAAAGCATAACAACAAAACTTCATTGATTTGCAACAAATTATGAAAAACGGTTTTTAGGAAATCATGAAGTTACTTACCAGCTCCATCTTCGGTGTAAATCGGCTTTTCTCGACGTTCCTTCTTCCATAAAATGCTCATCCCTGCAGCAATTAGTGCCCTCTCCAGCAACATAATATTGGGCACATCTTTTATGTTTTGGTACCACACTTCGTTGCTTGGAATGGCCAACGTCTCCAACTCTATTTCCTCCCCAGCCCTGAACGTCATCACTGTCGGGATGACCGCCGCCTTAACATAGAAAAACTTCTGTTTCCATTCGTGGTAAGATTTGGGTGGCACTAACAACAAACGTTTGGCTTGCACAAGTTGTTGGAAAGAGTAGAAGCCTAAAGAACAGTGAAGCTGATAAAATACTCGAAACTTCTCCACCGTCAGTATAATTTGTATGGACCGGCAAACAAACTCGAAGTGCGGGATCCTCAGCATTCCCATTGGATTCAGTTGAGAAATATGAAACTTGTAGAAGTCAAGGATCTCCAACATGAAGTGGGTCACCGGCAGTCTAAAATTGCCCTAGGCAAAGTAATCGTAGAATAAAGTAATATAACCGGCCGGAGCGTCCGCCGACGTGGCACCCTCCTTAGGGTAAAAAGCTCCCCAGGACTTGGCAAATAGAAAGTTGTCAACCAGGGCTTCGAAGTATGCTTTCCCCCACTATAATGGTGGAAGTGTAGAAGTCGCTGGTGCCTCAACTCTCCCTAAACTAGATCCAGTCGCCATATAGAACTTACAGAAAGAACTCTTGAAGAAAGGGATTTTTTTCAGAAAAAAAAGGAAGATGACTGAAGTGCTTGCAGTCGCCGGAAAATATGAAGGATACAAGTTGTTTCTCTCTCTAGAATATCAACTGGTGAAGAAGCAAATGGAGTCTTATTTCCCTTTATATACTAATCGCAATTGATGCTAGATGTGACTGCAGCGAATTTTGCGACCATCAAATCTCCCCAGGTAACTGCAAGGGCGAGTGGGGAACAGTAATCGTCCCACGCGCGCGAGTGTCGCCGAATTATCATTAATGCAGTAAGGCATGTACTGTTGACAGCCTGTCAACAGTACCACCACGTCTCACGAATGTGCATGTTCACAAACTACGTTATCTGGATGAGCGACACGTGTCCAAATATATTTGAAATTCAAATATTCTTCAAAAGTTCACTTATGACACGTCACCAAGAAGCAGAAAACAACAAAAGATCAGCACCCATTCAGCACAACATACTTATCTTAAGTCCAGTGCTCCACCTACTCTTTACTTTTATATAGGAGCAACACTGGACTGGGGGGACTTGAAGGGGTATGGTCCCAAAAACCTTGCGCCAAGTAAGGGAGCCATACCCAATATTAATTGTCAAAAAGACTTTACGCAGGCTTTTCTGCCAGAGAAAGACTCAAAAACCCTGCGTCGGGTATCCAAAGAGGGAAAGTATCACTTAACTACCTTGCGCGGGCTCGCGCAAGGTTCAAAGTTAACCTTGATTAATTTCCTTGGATAACATTTCACTCACAAACCTTGCCCGGAACCTCATGACAAAGCAAGAACTTAGCATACGTTGCGCTAAGCAGCAGAGAAAGGAAAGAAGATCAGCTAACTAACTTGCACCGTTCGTGCAAGGATACAGTTAACCCTGAGAAACTTTCCCTTAGCAAAAATCCCTGAGTTAGTGTAGAGGCAAAGGGAATCTTTTCTGTTGTAACAGAATGCACACGTGGCGAGCAACACATGGGTGACTGCTGTGAAGATCTTCTAGAAGCCACTAACACCCAATCGTGCAAGCATCTTTTTGGTTATAACCAATTGCCACATGGCAACATCTGGACGACCGGGAAAGATCACGGTGATAGCATGCTCACATCAATAAAAATGTAGTGATCTCATGATGACACGTGGCATCTCCCTAACCGTAGATGAAACTGCGACCCATGTGCATTAACGGGTAGCCGCAACTTAACGGAATAGCGAAAGATTCTGTTAAAGTTACCATCTCTCATTTTGGCGCCAAAACTCTGGCTATAAATAGGTAGCTTGGACTTCAAGTAAAAGGTATTCACTCTCAACTACTCTCTCTCTTACTTAACTTTACTTCCGACTACCTGTACTTATTCTCACGCCGGAGGTTGGTCACGGAGAGAACCCCCCTTCTCCCCGTGGCGAGCTGACAGTGTTCTGTTTTGCAGGATCAGTCGGGTATACCTGCAACCATCATCATCACAAAACCAAAGGAAGGATTAACCTCTTTATGAAAGGAACAAAACCCTAAATCTAACCAGATTCTGATCTGATTAGGTCTACGTTTCTTCAGTATTATATTCAGAAATGGTTACATATGTGTATATTAACAACATATAGTATATTATCCATGCACACGAGCAGATTCATATAAAAATTATGAAATTACTGAAAACGAAACAAATCACATGCATATTATATCTATATATATGGATAATAAAAGAGAAACAATATTCAAGTTAAAATTAAAACAAAATCTATGGCTAAAGAAATGAGTGCTAAGAATATTTGGAAATTAAATAATTTGTAAACATAACTAGTAAGATTACCCGCGCTACGCTGCGGGGTTTCGGTCAATATCTATTTTAGTTCAGTATAGCAACCAAAAGAAATATGCTCAAAAGAATATCGATACATGTTTTACATTGACCGAAACCATAAAATTAAATTTAAATTGGACAGCGGGACGGGCTGAATTTAAATTAATTTTAAATGGAAATGTAACGTTATCTTACATATAAATTTAATGAAAAATGAACCTAAAACTAAAACACTTAACATAAAGAAAAGTAAAAATAAATATAATAAAGTTCAGGAAAAAAATCAGGTGAGAAACAAAAAAACCAATAGGATGAAAGCACTATTCACACAACTTGCTAATTGTAAATTTCCTTCAAAACTTAGACCAATTGAAAACGTACAAAAAAATAAGCACGAAAACGGGTTATATTTGACCCAGCATATTTTTGAAGAAAATTTACGTTGAATTGTAAACCAACTTGAATTGATATCGACGCGTTCATAAAATCAAGCACGTAAGAAAATAGTTACGACGCGTTTCACGGTATCAAAACGTAAAGCTCAAATTTATACCGTTTAATGAAGACATTTTATGTTTGACCCAACTTATTTCTAAAAGAAATTACGTCAAAACGTAAAACAATTGAAAACATAATAATAATAAGCATAAAAATATATTATATTTGAAACAATTTATTACCGGAAAGAATTACATAACGTAAATCAATTTGAATTTATATCAACAGGTACATAAAAATAAGCACGTAATACTTGATTACAAAGTTTTTAGAAAGTTAAGAGGTCGTAACCGTTAATAGTAAAGTTGAGAGATAAAAATATAAAAAATAAAAAACACAAACATAAAAGACAAAAGACAAGTTTTTTTTAAAAAAAGTCAAAAAAGCAAAATATAAAAGACAAAAGACAAAAAACAAAAAACAAAATAAAATAAAAAAACACACAAACAAACAAAAACAAATGCATGTTACAAATGTTCTATTATATTATATAATATAATATTTCAAAAAAAACATTTGAAAAAAATAATAGTTTTCTCTTTATAATTAAAATAATAAAGAAATAATTAAAAATGAGAGAGAGACATATATATAGAGAGAGAGTTAAGAGATAAGAAAATTAAGGGATTTTAATTAAAAATAATTGACTAATGTCAGTATTACCCTTTTAATCTAAAAAATGATGAAGGACCAATATTAGTTCACTTAGTTCACTCTCAAAAAGTTGTTTACAAATGAACCTAACTCCCCCCCCTCTCTCTCTCAATATATATATATATATATATATATATATATATATTGTTATTGAATGAATATATATACACGTTAGTTATATTTTAGAGTTTATGATAAGATTATATGAAAGCCTTTTTGTGATATCATAACATTATACAATTCAAAAAAATGTCATTTCCTTTATTTTACTAAATACATGTTTGTGTTCTGTGAACATATGATCATTTAATTTTATTAACACTTCAATTATTAATATCCGTTGATAATACATATAGAATGAATAGTGGTTTTCTATGTGGTTTGTTCTGATTGATACATTTGGGTGGTCATGGAGATAGTGTTGTATTCATATCCACGTGTGACCGGTCACCGACCCTTACTCCCCTCCCAGACAGACAAAGAGACTACAAGAGAGAAACGTGAGAACGAGAAAGCGAACTCGAGCTAGAGACTCTTCGGCGACTGGTCACCGGCCCTTACTCCCCACCCACCCATGGTTCCTAACTCCCGTGAAGATTCAAGGGTTTAGTGGCGCGTTCCGACGAGTCCACTATGAACCTTGATGGCAACAATGCAAGCATGGTAGGTCAAGTCGAACAGAGACGTCAGTGGTTTTGACAGGGATGTAAGCGGGCATATTGACAGAGATATAGACGAGATGATATGGTAGCCGGTAAAGATGGTGGCGGCTCACGGGTTTTCCGGTGGTTCCCTTCTGTTTCCGGCAAAGATGGCAAGAAACCAAACCTTAGTTCTTTTACCGACGAATTAAACCCTATTAATGATTGATCTATGGTTGCATGTTAGTATTTGACTCGGATAATATCCATTTAGCTCAGATCAACCGCTACACCGCCTGCGGTCCCAGAACCCGCTACCGGTTTTAGTGGTGAAGATGCCAATACTGAGGAGTTTTGCGATGTTCTTGTACGATACTCATTGCTCTACATTTTTTAGTTAGGGTTCTTATGCATTCTGTGAAGTACTGTTTTCTTCATCTCTTAATTTTTGGTAATAATCTTAGATATAAAAGTCGATTCTCTACAAAAAGGAGAGTGATCTTGTCAGGATCTAAGTTTGAATTGATTGCTGTTTTTGTTTCAAGTAATGGAAAGTGATTGAAAACAGAAAATAAATGCAGCGGATTAATGGAAAACTTTTACAACAATCAATCGGTCGTTTGTTTTCATCACCATCATGCTTTCAAGTAATCAAACTATTGCATGTGATTCACAAACTCCCATTAGCCCAATAACAATCGTTTGATAGTAAGAAATGAAGAAGAAATGCGAAATTGATCTTTTTAAGAAGACGAGTGTTAACTGTTACATTGAGCGCCTATTTATACTAAATGTCTAACCACTGATCGTCTTACAATGATGTCAGGGTTGATAGTGACAGCTAACAAACGTAACTAACTACAAACACTGCTTAGATTAAACTATCAGTGCATAGCACTGTTACATTGATTAAGCTAATTCTAAACTAAGCACTGCTGGCTATCCTCTGTTCTTGTGATCTTCTATCAGCGGTTGGGAGTTTCTTCTGTCAGAAGATAGGAAGCAATGAGTTTAATGAAAGCAGTAGATACTCATCAGCGGTTTAGAACCTCTGATGGTTGGATCAAAGCTCGGATGGTGTGTTTTGACTTTATATCATTTGTTCCTTTCCAAAGGTTCAATCCCAACAGATATGGGTTTTGTTTAATATTATTATTATACATATTAATACTAATTGATCATGAATAGTGTTTTTAAGTTTTAAAATAATTGTTTTAGTTTTTTCTTATAGTATTTTATTTACAATATATATAGTTAAAACAAAGTGTTCATAGTGTTTTTGATTTTCTTAAATAAATGTTTTAATTTTTTAATAATATTTTATTTATCATATATTTTGATTATTTTCCTAATAACGTGCGTTCTATGTTTATTTTTTCAACATTGCGATAACGGATAACGTGCTACTATCGTACTAAACCGAATTGAAACCGACTATTTTTCTTTTTCAACATTGCAGTATAATTTTTATTAAAACAAATATTTTCCTGCCATCGTACCAAAAAAGAACCAAAACCGACCGAATAATATACGTATCGATACCAGTATTTATTTGTATTGTTTTTGTTTTCGATAAACCGGTATTTATTTTTATTGTTTTTGTTTTTAATAAACTGACATCGTCTCGCTACTATACCGTGCCAAACAATATCGTTGTTTGTACATGTACTCATTTGTATAGTTTTTGTTTGGTAATGAATTTTGTGCTGCTAGCGTAGTTAACCAAACCGAAACCGACCGAACAGCATCGGTATCAGTACCACTACTTATTTTATTGTTGTTGCTTTTGATAAACTGATGTATCCTATCGAAGAACATTGGTACACGTACCTCTATTCATTTTTATGGTTTCCGTTTCGATAGTTTTCATTTATACAACTCTGTCTATGATGATATCATTACCACTACCGTGACGATCTGAACTGACCGACACCGTTCAGACAACATCGTTGTCGGTATTGGTGTTTAGTTTATTCCATTCCCATCCATGTAAAATATGTGTTGATTTCTAAATCGAGTACATATATCATACCGGTTCTATAACAAACCTAACCGATATTGATCGAATACTCGCGATAACGTACCGCCGCAACGCGCGAGAAAACAGTCTAGTGTTAATTAAAACATACAAGCCTACGTTTTGTAGTTTATAATAATAATAATAATAATAATAAATAATAATAATAATAATAATAATAATAATAATAATAGCAAGAAAGTCTAAAATTTAATTATTATAAACTTAATATAAAAAAGGTTATTTTGTATATAATATTTTCAGAGTGTATATATTCACAATTTAAAGTAATCATCAATATATATATATGTGTGTAGAAAGTGGACAGATATCGAGCTAGTGATTTAAAGCACAAGTTAAGCGATTATCTACCAAGGTGAATTTCATGACAAATCCTCTTTTCCTTTATAACTACTTTTGGGCATGACATACATGCAGTAAATGTATATCAAGTTAAATGTTTTAAGATATTATAAATATATTTTGCGAAATATATTGTTCTTGTTTAAAGTAAACACATGCATGTCATTAAGTTAAATAATTAGGGGCATATATACGTATAGTCGGTACCGTTACTATATTCTAAAAAAAAACATTTTTTACGTAGGATGTTGTATGGTTATGCTATAGTGGCAATTAAATGGTTGTCGTGAATTAGACATAAAAGTATATACATTACTATACATTTATGTGGGAATGGGAATTGAATAAACGGCATGTTTTTATACTTTACAAGATGATTTACTATATTGTTATTAAAAAAATCATGAACTCACCAACCCTATATGGACACTCTATTTTTGAGCATGTATTTCATGGTAAAGTTAAGTGAATCTGCTTAAGGAATAATCATGAGAAGTAGGAGTTTGACTTAAAGATATCGGAAGCGTTCTTTACTTTTGTGAAGTAAAGAGTTTGTAAAACTTTAAAGTTTCTTTGTATGTGTTTATCACACTTTATATTATAAATAAAAATTATATTTCCACTGCATACTTTGATATCAATCGATCATTGAAAGTCCCGTCTGGGCGGGGTGTGACACTTTGATAAAAGCTGTCTGCCATTGGAAAACAGAAAAGCCCTATATGCTCCATATTGGCCAAAATGGAGCGTAGGGGGTGGGGGGTTAAAGTAAGATTTTGGGTGTTCAAACAGTACGAATGTGACAACTTTCAAGAAGATATGAAACAGGACAACTACATAAAAAAGATTAGGTTTTTGGTTGTTTCTTTATAACTAGTTTAGTATACAATAAAGAGTGTCCAAATTGATTTCTTTAACTCGTGTAATTAAAAGAGTAATGTTTGGGTTGATCCACCTCCGGCGGACATAAAATTAGAACATTTATATATATCACAAGCATAGGCACATGCGCGCACGCACACACATTAGAGGGGTGACCGTGTGATGTGGCGGATAACATACATTGGTAATCATGTAACATATTTATTTTTTAAAATTTAAAACTATAGTAATACTATACTCAAATTGAAGTATATTAAATGCTCGCTATTATGTGTTTTTTTAATGTTAACGTACGAAAAAGTTGTGGCGTTAAAAGATCGCGAGGGTAGTTGGTCTAAAAGTTAACATTATGTTTAAAAATATTGTATTATATTATAACATATATGAAAGACATACTAAAACTTATGTTAAAATGTTTTATTATTATTTAAATTAGTTTTAAGCATTTTTTTTGTTTTTTTCCTTATAACTTCCAAGATACGACAACTTATAAAATTCCGAGAATGCCGTTGTGACGTGCCTATTTTATCAACGTCTCGATATAATTTTTTTCCGGAACTGAGTTGTGAGTAGTAATGCACCGGTGTTTGACTCAAAACATATAAGTGAGCAAAGCTTTGTTACAATTTAGTTTTAAAGTTACGTCGTTTACTATATCGTTATTCTAATAATATAATGTTTATAAAGTTATGAATATTCTATTACGATATGTTTATTATTATCTAAGTTTCGATAAAAGTTTTGTTCAAAATCAAATATGTCAAACATAATTGTTTTTTTTTTATCTTTATCACGACGAACCGAACTGATATCTTTAGAACAACAACGATCACATATTTGTTTTTATGGTTTTCTTGACGTTCCTACCGATTTCGTGACAAACCGAATTGATTCTTACCGAATAACATCGGTGCTGGTATCAGTATTGTCCAAAGCGGTACCGACATTCATTTTTATGATTTTCGATCCATATTAAACACGTGTTGATATTCTTTTGGGCATATCTCTTTCATTTGCCATGCCAAGCGCTGGTACCGTATCCATGTTATCTATAAGAGTAAAGTACAGTTTCAATAGTTCTTGGGGTTTACACCCAATCACACTTTCAACCCTCATTTGAAAAAAATTCAACACTCTGATCTTGTGGTTGTCAATTGCTCGCAATCAAGCCCCTGGGCCAAACTTCTGTTAGTTGACTTAGATATTTGTGTCCTTTTACTTTGAAAACGAAGGACAACACCGTAATTTTGTATCTTATAAACCCTTGTAACAAATATCATCCCCTTAAAGCCCTAATTTTTACCTTTCAATCCTTCCATCTTCCACCAAGACCTCCACTGTAGCCACCTTCAACCACCAACACCTCCACCACAGTTAACTTCAACCACCAACATCATTATCACCAGGCCACCTCTACATCATTTCATCTTCATCTCTGTATCATGTTCATCTCCATCTTCATATCATCAAATCTAAGATGGAGAAATGAGTAAAAGGCATCACGAAATCTTACCGATTGTGAAGAAACGAAAGAGTTAAGAAGATAGCAGGTGATGAATGATTCCGACGAGTCTGTGATTGGACGCAGAATTTCGGCAAAAATCAACCGAAAGTGAATTAAGGCTGATAAGGGTTTTGGATGTCGACTGGGGGTTCGCTACAAGTACAGATTCGCACTGACACACACAAAACTAGAATGAATCACCAAGATTCGTGCCAAGAAGAACAAGATCTGATTGAGTTTTTGATTAATGTTTTTTTTAGCGAGATATAGGTTGCGAAAAACACGTGTATATCCAATATGATGTAGAAGATTGATTCGTGAACATTTGGAAACAAGGTGAGCAGATATGGTTTATTCTTGGACGCCACCGGAATATCCAGGGTGACGTTGGAGTTTCCAAATCTGAGAACTGACAGGAAAGCTTGGCGGCTTTTCAGCTTAAAGATGTTTGGGGTCTTGGTCATACTAGATGTTTCGATCTGCATTTTCGGTCCCTAAAGGGCATTATGGTCTTTTCACCAAAATCCCAACATTCAACTAATGGTCTTTCGTGGGAGGGACTTGATTTGAAGCAATTGACAACCATAAGGACTGAAGTTTAGAATTTTTTCAAATGAGGGCTAAAAGTGTAATTGGGTGTAAACCCGAGGGACTGAAGTTGTACTTTACTCTATCTATAATATAAGAGTTAAATGCTTGGTTGGTCCCTATGGTTTGCAAATCTTGCAGACTTGGTCCCAGTGGTTCACTAATTACACACTTGGTCCCAGTAGTTTCAAATTTTGCACTCGGGTGGTCCTTACCACTAACCTTTGTTAGATTTCTCAGTTAAGTATATGCAAAATTACTATATTACCCTTGAAATGCAAAATGCACTCGGGTGGTCCCTTCTCCGGTCATCCCCTCCGACTATATACCACTTACACCGACACCCATGTTCTTCCGGCGACACCACCCTGCAACCTACCTCTCCTCTTGAACATTCAACCCACAACAGCATACAGGTGAGAAAGAGACTGCAGGAGAGAGAGAGAGAGACAGTGAGAGAGGGGAGCTGCAGCGGCGCAGCTCACGGCGGCGGCGGCGAACCCCACGGCCCGGAGCGTTGACTGTTTATGATCGAGTGTGAACCAAACCTCTCCGGTTCAGTTTCCGGATGTTCAATTCATTGCCGATAAAACCCTGATTGCTGATAAAACCCCTAGTTGCAAATCTGTTTGGTATCGAAAATTGAAGGATTGCAGGTCTGGGATCTTTGTGATTGAACGTTGCAAATCTGTTTGGTATCGAAAATTGAAGGATTGCAGGTCTGGGATCGAGTGTAAACCCCACGGCGGCGCAGCTCAATTCGAATGTGAACCAAACCTCTCCGGTTCAGGTTCCGTTGACTGTTTATGATCGAGTCTAATCGAACACATATTGAAGCATGCTGAACCATCACTGAACCGAGTCTCGATTCGAATGTGAACACATCTTGACGTAAATTTTGTTCAGAATAACTCGGATAAAATATAATACGTTTTCATTAGACAATATAAATTCGAGTTACTTTACGTTTCGATACTGCCGCAATGCGCCGTACCATTTTTAACCTAAAAAACGATATTTTCTTACGTGCTTATTTTTATGCACTGTTAGTATAAATTTAAGTTTTTTTTTAAAAGTAAACTTCGATAAAAAAACAACCAACCCACGAAACGGGGCGGCCAAACAAAACACAAACTACATAATCACAAAGTTACACCAATCAGTCCAAGAAAAGGACCTCGCTTTGCATCTATTACTAATCCATAAATATCCTATCGATTTTATCTCGCTGATGATATCTTCAACCCGAACTTGTTTGTCTTCAAATCTCCGTTTATTACGCGCACGCCAAATACTCCAACACCCCACCCTAACAATCCCACTGAGGATCTCTTGCGCCACACCAGAAAGCCCCACAACATTATGAATATCAAGCAACTCTCTAACCGAACTGGAGATGAAGGGTGAAACCTTGCACCACCTTGAGATGGCATGCCAAACACGGGCTGCAATAATGCATCTAGCGAGCAAGTTATCGGCGCTTTCTTCTCCCGACTCACATATAGGACAAGAGATGTCTTCAATGTTGATGTTACGATTCTTAAGAGCTATAGCTGTTGGAATTTTTCCCATCTCGGCTTTCCACAGGAAGATATTGCACTTAAGAGGCACCAACCTACACCAATCCATGACATAATTACTGTTGTGATCCACCACATTTGATAGGCTCCGTTTAACCGCTCCAACCGAACAATCACCAGAAGGGACGCCTGACCATTTCCATCGATCACTATGGGTAGATAGTCGTTAAATCCAACGATCTAATTAGCCAGTTCAGTTCCGTGATCTCTATAAAACTCTCTTCAGTTCTGTGACCTCTATAAAACTCTCTGGCCCTTTCTTCCACCTCCATAAACCAACGTTTCTACCATTCCTGACTTGAATCCTACTCGCCACATTGCATCTTTTATTGGCTTCTAACTTAAAAATGTTAGGATAAACCTCCTTCAACGGTTCATTTTCCAACCACGGGTCTAGCCAAAAAGATATGTCCTGCCAGTTCCTCACTTCCCCTTTAAAAACTCCGTAACGGGTTCCCGTCGACCGTTGTTCTAGCGCAAGTTTTGACAATATTACTCCAAACTCCACTAAGATTCTTTTTAGCGGGGAGAAAGTCCCAATTACCCCTACAAGTATGGAGAGCTTCGACCACCTTCTTCCAAAGTTGATTTTTTTTCTGTTTTTAAACGCCAACCCCACTTTGATAGCAACGCGGTATAAATTTAAGTTGGTTTACATTTCGATGTAAATTTTTATAAAAGTTATATTCGATATAAATGTTTAAGTTTCCGTGTACAATTAATTTAAAATAAGCCCTGACCGCTGTACAATTTAAATTTATTTTTATAGTATGTGTAGATATTATTTTAAGCACATTGTACAATTTAAATTTATTTTTATAGTATGTGTAGATATTATTTTAAGCACATTCTTTCAGTTGCTATACTAAACCAAAATAGATATCGATCAAAACCCCGTAGTGTAGCGCGGATAATTTTACTAGTTGTAAACCAAAATGTAAAATAAAGTTCAAGGTTAAAATCAGAAATCGAGGAAAGTGTAGGGGGTAAAAGTTTGTATTTTCAGAGCTAACGGCCACTCTCCCCCCGAAGCTGATCTCAGAACATTCTTTCACCTTTTTCTTCTACGCACAAACATTTCGATTCGAAATTTACACTCAAATCAATCGACACACAAAAACTCTATAATTCTTCCAGATTTTCATCAAATTACAGCTATACAAAGAAGCACATTTGTGCATGTATACACGTACACACATGATTCGGTGGATTCAGAGGCCAAATTATCGTTTCTAGAGTTTCAATCGCGATTTTACGATAATCGATTTATACGAATGCTATTGTTACGAATATTGAGATCAATCGACACAATAACTATTCAACTATTCCAGATTTTCATCGAATTACAGTATCACAAACACACATAGAGTGATTCGGTGGATTCAGAGACTAAATTTCCATTTCTAGGGTTTCGATTACGATCATCCGTTGATACAAATGATGTTGTTACGGAAATTGAAATCAATCGACACAAGAACACGTTAATCATTCCAGATTCTCATCGAATTACAGTATTACAAGCTTATTTGTGTATGTATACACGTATACACATGATTTGGTGGATTGAGATGCTAGATTGCTGTTTCTAGGGTTTCATTGGTTGGTACGAATGGCATTGTTAGGGAAATTGTGCTACAAGAAGCCGCCTGATGGACTTCTAGAAATTTCTGAACGAGTTTATGGTATATCATTTAACCGTTTTAGGTTTATTGATTCGAAATGCATGATTGGAGAACTGTAGTAGAACGGTTATAGAAAATCGTGTTCATAATCTTCGAATTTGGTATTAACATGAATGTTGTTAGGCTAACAGTTAGCATTATGCTTTATCATGTTGGCTAATTGGTTGATCCTGTTAATTAATTAGCGTTTGAAGTTATTGAAGAAATGCCATTGCTAATTAGCGTTTGAAGTTACTGAAGTAATGCCATTGCTAATCAAAATCCAAATCTGGATGTTAATTTTTCATTGTAAATTTAGGTAGTGGAAGGCGCAAGGCCCTTAAAAGACGAGGGCCTTTTTGAGCAAGGTGCACAATATAACCAGACTATCCTTAGCTGTTTTAGACATGTTTAGGCCACGTTTAGAGGTTTTAGACCAGTTATAGCTTTTTCAAACCGGTTCAATTGCTCTCATCCCACCTTCTAGGCCCTACCAAAGTACCAATAGCTATGCGATTAGTGGGATTATATTAGGTACGTTTGTTTAGATCGGTTCATTTGCAGATTTTGGCCTGATTCTTTCAGATTTTTTTGCGCCTGGATGAATGCAAGGTGTTTTAGCCGCACCTAGGTGCCTAGGCGTTTGGCTACATAGATTTAGGTCATTACGATACGGGAGTATTTGTTTAAAATAACAAGTTTGAGTTATTTCCTTTTTTTTTTACAAACCAAATATGATATACGTCTATCTGCTTTAATTAATACACGTGCAGTTATAGTTTTTCGTACTCACTTGTGAAATTGTATGTTTCATGTGTAGTCTTTGACTGTTGTTTCACTACTGAAGCTTGGGATCAAGAAAATTACGAAGAGTATGTGGGAAACATAGTACGTCACCTTAAGGATCACTATTCCGATGCTGCGATCCTGATTTTTAATTTTCGTGAGGGAGATACCGCAAGCCAACTTGCCTCCGCTTTATCAACTCTCGATATGACCATAGTTGAATATCCTCGTCACTATGAAGGTTGTCCATTGCTCTCCATGGAGGCCATCCACCATTTTCTAAGATCATGTGAAGCTTGGCTTACATTTGGCGTGCAAAACGTTCTTGTAATGCATTGTGAATGCGGTGGTTGGCCCGTTTTGGCATTCATGTTGGCCGCACTCTTGATTTACAGTAAACACTACTCTGGGGAATCCAAGACGTTGGACATGGTTTATAAGCAAGCTCCGAGTGAGCTATTATACTTGTTTTCACCGCTAAATCCTTTACCGTCTCAACTGAGGTACTTGCAATATGTATCAAGGAGGAATGTGGGTACAGAATGGCCACCGTTGGATCGAGCGCTCAGTTTGGATTGTGTGATGATGAGTATGATTCCTGATGTTGATGGACACGGTGGTTGCTGTCCTATATTCAGGATTTATGGACAAGATCCTTACATGCCCGGTGATAAAACTACCAAACTTTTGTTTACAACCCCAATGAGGAGTAAGAATGTTCGATTCTACAAACAGGCATGATTTGCCGTTTATTCTATTATTCTATGTAGTACACTATACTAGCTGTTAGGGCTGCAAACGAACCGAATGAACACAAACAAGACCTTGTTCATGTTCGTTTGTTAAGGAAATATATGTGTTCATGAACACTTAGCAAACAAGATTTTCTGTTCATATTCGTTCGTTAAGCAAATAAGCGTGTTCGTGTTCGTTTGTTAATTTTAGGTGATGGACGTTCATGAACGCAAACGAACACAAACAAGCGTTCATCAACAGAAAATATAATACGTATGATACTTATTAATTATTTTTTTTGTCAAGATTTCAAAGTATTTAAATAAAAATATAAAAATGAAAAACACTAATAAACTGCCGAACACAAACAAACATCTTACCAAACATTCACAAACATAAATGAACGACCGTGGCCTCTGTTCATCTTTGTTCATTTAATTTGACGCATGAAATTTCTTGTTCGTGTCCGTTCATTTATTAAACGGACGAACACAAATGAACTTCCGCCGAACGGTTCACGAACTGTTCGCTGAACATTCAGTTCGTTTGCAGCCCTACTAATTCCACACCTAAATTGTCTTATCGGCTAAACATGGAGGTGGCATTTTCGACCCACTTAGTTCCGAATGACTTCATCCAGGCTATGACTTATCTCTAACTGGTCAAATGGGTGAAAAAAGCTAACTTAAAAGGAAACAAGTTAAATAGGATGAATGTATCAAACTTGTAATATATAGTATTTGAATGCAGAAAATCTTCTAAATGAATCTAGTCAACATTATTAGATTATTAATGAAAGATATCATTTTTGTAGTAACATGTCACTGATTTTTAAACGAATGTTTCAGGTCAACCCAACATTTCCTACTTTTGACCCGTTACCCACGCTGCCTGTTTTGCCACTTCTGCCAAAAAACGAGAAGTGGAAACATAATGTCTTTATTGACCGCTTACTACTTTTTGCAGGCAGATTGTGAACTGGTTATGATCGACATCGAATGCCATATTCAAGGTGACATTGTACTTGAGTGTATCGGCTTGCATGAAGACTGGGAGCATGAAAATATAATATATCGTGCTATGTTCAACACATCATTCATCAGATCAAATATTTTAATCCTTAATCGTGATGAAATTGACGTGTTGTGGGATGTTAACTATCAATTCCCTAATGATTTCAAGGCTGAGGTAGTATTCAGTTTTCTCGAAATTTATGTTTATTTTATAGTACTGAATAAAAATATTTATATTGAATTTTATACATACAGTTTCTTTTCTCGGAAATGGATGCTGCGGCTTCTGTAGCCCCCATAGACTCGTACTTTTTTGAGAACTCAGAGAGTCTCCCTATTGAAGCATTTGCTACAGTCCAAGAGATGTTTAATAGTGTAGATTGGCTAGATCCTAAAAGCGATGAAGCGTTTAATGCACTCCATCAGATGGCTGCATCAGAAATCGGGCAGGTAGAGCGTAGTTCTTAGATGGGACAGTTTTGACCTGTTTACTTAATGGGTTGGTTTTCGATTCAAAGTGTCCAACAAAAATAGCTAAAAAGGGAACAAGTCAAATAGGTCAAACGGTAACACGACCAAAGTGTACCTCTTTATGCACACAATTCAAAAATAGTTTTATTCAGAGTAAAATGCCATTTTCGTCTCTGAGGTTTGGTCAATTGCGACTTTCGTCCAAATGTTGTTTTTGTGCATCTGGATCCAAAAAGTTTGAAATCTTGCCGTATTCATCCGGCTCGTTAACTCCATCCATTTTTTCTTTGTTAAGTCAGGGGTATTTTTCGTCTTTTTTGCTAACTTAAAGGGCAATTTGGTCTTTTTTACTTTATGTAAAAAGACCGAATACCCCTAAAGACCCAATTGCCCTTTAAGTTAACAAAACAGACAGAAATACCCCTGACTTATCGGAGAAAAATGGATGGATTAATGAGCCAGATGAAAATGACAAAAATTTAAACTTTTTGGATCCAAATGCGGAAAACAAACCTTTGGACGAAAGTCGTAAAACTGGCCAGACCTCAGGGACGAAATGGCAGTTTACTCTTTTATTCAAAGATTTAGGTTACTATTGTAGCAATGTTGTTTCCGCAATAATAGTAAACACACAAATTATTTACAAAACTGAAGTTTACTTCATGTATGATGTTTCAGGATAAAAAGCGTATTGAATTATTAGAAAATGCTCCAAAGAGCCCGATTCACTTGGCTAAGGAGAATGTAAAGCCCCTTGGTTCTCAAACATCCATAGATAGTTCAACAAGTCCTATCGCTTCACCAACATCTACGCCATCTCATAATCTTTCGACCCATGAACCTGTGCATCCTTACCTTCACGGGAAGCATGTTTCCAGTGAGAAAGAATCTCCATTGACCAAGTCTGACCACCCTTTTCAGAAATTGAAAGATATTGACGTTAGAACTCTTCCACCCCATTCACCTTCTCAAACCGGTTCTCCAAGTTGGTCCGCATTCCCACCCGCTATCCTGTCACCTAGACCGCCATTAACCGATATTGATACCAAGGCTGGACCACAAACACCAAGTGCACCACGTAGATCACCAACTTCTTCTTCACCAACGTCTCTACGAACTCCAACGTTTACAGAGAAGGTAGATACGGGGGGCGGGTCCACTCCGCAGCGGTCTCCAATTCATCCGATATCCCGACAAGAAGAGGCAGTTATGAAACCTGGACCTTCTCCACCAACACCACCTCCTCCAACTGCACCTACGAAAGAGAAAACCGTTCCACCGTCACCAGTATCACCGCCTCCTACAGCTGCACTTGCGAAAGAGAAGCCAGAAACGAAATCTGGATCATACACACCCGTTCCACCACCACCTCCGCTACCGCCACCTCCTCCAACTGTATCCTTGAAAGAGACACCATCAACGTCAAGTGGACCCCTTCCAACACCCGCACCACCACCACCACAACCACCACCACCACCACCACCGCCAGCACCAGCGCCTGCTCCTCCGCCATCATCAGTGCCACCACCACCACCAGCGCCTGCTCCTCCGCCATCTTCAGCTCCACCACCTCCACCTCCTCCTGCTAATCAAAATGAAAAGGGGGGTGTGCCGCCACCATCAAAAGGGGGCGGTTTGCCTGGTGCTCCAGCTCCTCCACCACCTTTAGGTAGGGGACGTGGTCTATCACTGGCGACGGCAAAAAAATCAAAATGCAAAGAAACTGAAGCCTTTACATTGGTTAAAACTAACACGAGCGGTACAAGGAAGCTTGTGGGATGAAACACAAAAATCTGATGAAGCTGTGAAGTGAGTTTTTCCGTTTCCTGAAAAATGATGATATTCTGTTTTCTTGACTTTCCTCATTAATTTTTATGGTTCACTTTCGGTAGGACTCCTGAGATTGATATAAAGGAACTTGAGAATCTTTTCTCAGCAGCGAATCCTAATTCAGACAAAGGGGCGGCAAAATCAAAACCCACATCAAAAGCAAACAAGCCTGAAAAAGTCCAACTGGTATAAATGTTAATGAGCTTGTACCTTTGTACTGAATATGCTCAATCATATGTTTATAAGTTACATTTTGACAAGTTTGAACTTCTTTCAGATTGACCACCGGCGGGCATACAACTGTGAGATTATGCTTTCAAAGGTGAAGATACCATTGGATGAACTAATGGTAAGCTTTGCTATTTACAGTGTTGTTACTGAATTCTTGGTTTGTGGTTAACAAATACAAAAGAAACGGGGAATCATTAGCATATTATTATTAACCTGCACTGTTTAACTTTAATCTTTGATACATACTACATAACAAACTAGACATTTGACGATCAGGACATGTGCTTGATCTCAAAATCTATGTATACAATTTTTGATTTAATTTCTTTTTTGTTTCTGAAACTTTGTAGGATTATGTCCTTGCTTTAGATGAGTCAGCGCTGGATGCTGATCAGGTGGATAACCTCATAAAGTTTTGCCCTACAAAAGAGGAGATGGAAACGCTAAAGGTAACTTTTTTATAAATATATTTACGTATTTCATATGGTCAACACGAAACACAAGCTCTACGTGCACATGTGACTTCTACAGTTAAATATTTAGTACTGAGGTTAGGTATGATTAACATTAAACTAATATGTATTTCTCATATGCTATTAAATTTCAGGGTTATAAAGGAGAGAAGGATAAACTGGGCAAATGCGAACAGGTTTTGTAACCTATTTTATAAGATAAATTGTGTAATTTTGACCCATTTAGTTATGAATTGATATGTGTTTTGTTTGATCTCAAATGTTTAAACTAAAAAAGTTAGCTAAAGGGGGGATGAAAGTCACCCAAGGTCTATTTTTAATGAAATCGTTGTAATAATATTTTCTTGTAAGCTGCTATCATAATTAACACATGAAAGATTTATTTATTTTCAAAAAATATGACATAAAGATGTTTGTAGGTCAACCTGACCCATCTCAGTTTATCTTATGGATTTTAAAAAAATATTTATTTATTTATTTATGTCTTCAACTGAATTCAATCACACGGAACTTATGATTAGTTTGATTGAAACAGTTTTTCATGGAGCTAATGAAAGTTCCACGTACAGAATCGAAGCTCAGAGTTTTTTCTTTTAAGTTACAATTTGGATCACAGGTAAAAAAAACAGTTACATGTTAGTATGTTACATTCATTTCTTGCTATTATAGCTTTATGGATTTTGGTGTAATGCTCTAAACATCTTTTATCTAGGTTTCTGATCTTAGGAAGAGCCTAAACTCAGTGAACTCAGCAGTAGAGCAGGCAAGTTATTTTGCTGCGCAACAATTTAATCCAATTAAGCATTTGTAAAATATCAAAATGATGCTTTTATCAGGTCAGGAGTTCCTCTAAGTTTAAGAGAGTCATGCAAACGATTCTCACTCTTGGAAATGCTCTGAACCAGGGGACAGCAAGAGGTAAGTTATTAGTTGACTTGTTGTAAATGGCCTTTCACAATTATACTAATCTTTTTTATAGTTTACTCAAACATTTTCATTTAAAGGTCACAAAATATTTAATTAGTTTCAAAACAATATTTATATTTCAGTTTGTTTTTAAGTTCTATGGAGCTTATCATAATTATGAGAGTATCCTTAACTTCGTTGCTACATACGGGCATATAAATTTGTGTAGGTTGAGTATAGATTTATTTTTGTCCAGTGAACAGCATAGCTAGAGTTGGCAAATAAGCACAACGGATTAGTTTGTCAAATTGGATTACAAGAATAATTAGTTCTGATGATAATATTTGAAAAAATTGATTCAAGATGTTTTATGCGTTAAAATACAACCGGTGGGTAATCACCCGCGCTCCGCTGCGACTAAATTTTGTACAACATTTATTGTTAAATCTAGGTACGAGCTCAGAGAGATGAATACAAAGGAAATTCACAAATTACTTCATTAATTTTTGTAAATGAACAAAATTACAAGACTCAATGAATACAAATACCGAAAACAATCTAGTTCTACTAGGACTCCTATTCTTACTCATACTTATCTTTAAACAATTAGAAACTAACTAAGTCTAATAATAAGTTAATTAAAATAATAATTAAATACATTTAATTATTATTTTACTCGTTTAGTCTTTCGACTTCAGATCTCCTCCAGACCGCCCTTGAGATCGTCCGCACCTACGTGGTTGATGTTGTAATTTATCATTTATATCGAAATGTAGATAAAAGAAATCATGTCAAAAGTGTATGTTTGTAATCATGAAAAAAAATGTTAAATATATATTTTACAAGCTTACGTGAGTATCGAGTATAATTGTTTTTTGATTTAAATTGTAACACGAAGCTAACTTCAAAAAATCGTTTGTAAAACCGTCCAACCATTAGGCCAGTAGCACAATTATTGTTTGGGAGTTGTTTAACACACACATGTTCACAACCCACGGTTTTTACTATATGTGTGTGTGTATAATATGGGCGACTATTGATCCATTCCTTTTAAGTGAACTTTTCTGTTTGACCCGTTTGAGATAAAAATAACCTGAATTGTACATTTAGGATTGTTTCTAGTTGACTTTAAAGTATATGGGTCAAAATTACCACCTCTACCAATTGTACATTTAGGATTGTTTCTAGTTGACTTTAAACCTTTAATACCCCGCATCAACAAGCTATTATTTTGGCTCTTAACTTTTCGGGATTGTTTCTGGACTTACAGATTTTATTTTTGCGTTTCTATGTTTAGGCGCTGCTGTTGGATTCAGATTGGATAGCTTGCTCAAACTTACAGATACCCGTGCAAGGAACGCCAGAATGACTCTCATGCATTATCTTTGTAAGGTATTATAATGCCGAAACTTCTATAGGCTTATAGCTAAATCTTGTTTAGATAGATTACAATATGGTTTTCAAGATAGAGATAAATGATAAGATAAAGAACTGGTGAAAATTTTGTACCTGTTTTCACTTGTGTTCATGCTAGCTCTGGTGGATACCTTTAGGTACTTGCTGACAAACTACCTGAACTTCTTGATTTTTCCAAGGATCTTCACAGTTTGGAACCTGCATCAAAGGTGATTCTTAATTTATTTTGAGTTCACATATGTAAAAAAGGGATGTGATCTGTACACAATAAGTTTTTTGCGTTGAGTAAAATGCCATTTTCGTCCTGAGGTTTGGCCACTTTTGTGACTTTTGCCTAAAGGATTGATTTTTTCGTATCTGGATCCAAAAGGTTTGAAATACTGCCATTTTCATCCGACTCGTTAACTCCATCCGTTTTTAACGACAAGTTAGGGGTATTTCCATCATTTAGTTATGCCATTTTGATATAAATAAACAAAACAAATAGCTAAAATGACAAAAATGCCCCTGACTTAACGTAAAAAATGGATGGAGTTAACGAGTCTGATGAAAATGACAAGATTCCTTTTGGATCCAGATGCGGAAAAACAAACATTTGGACGAAAGTCGCAAAAGTGGCCAAACCTCAGGGACGAATATGAAATTTACTCTTTTGCTTTTGACAAACAAGGCAAGACCAAAACCTTTTATGGTATGAGGGTAAAATTGTCAAAAGTTTGCTTGTGTATAAATCAACTCCCATTTTAAAATGGAAGAGATGATAGCTTATCATGTGTATATTTTAATGATTACTTTCTCTTTAGGTACAACTGAAATTTTTGGCAGAGGAAATGCAAACTATTAGCAAAGGACTCGAGAAAGTTGTCCAGGAATTGTCGACGGCTGAAAATGATGGACCTGTCTCTGAAAAATTTTTAAAGGTAAGATTTGGAGGTGACAATTTTGACCCATTTATATAAAAACAAGTCAATTTGGGTTGTATTTGGTTAATAACTGGTCAAGCAGGTTAAACGTAAATGAAACGGGCCAGAAAAGTTAAATGTGTTATATGGGTTGAAAAGGTTAAATAGGTCAAAAGAATTGCCAAGAACATGATTTTGTAAAACCTTATTATGTAATAGTATATTCCTAGTTTTAAAAATTCATCTTATTGTTCTAGATAGAGTTGTAATCATATTCAATGCGTTAAACATTTACGAAATTCCAAAAAAAAGGACAGAAAGGTGTTGTTTGCTGGGTCCTTAACCCAACTTGCTTTTATCCAAAAGAAAAAACCCA
Source organism: Scalesia atractyloides (assembly GCA_947069175.1). Taxonomy (NCBI): domain Eukaryota; kingdom Viridiplantae; phylum Streptophyta; class Magnoliopsida; order Asterales; family Asteraceae; genus Scalesia; species Scalesia atractyloides. The sequence continues at coordinate 91,848,529 of CAMTDV010000014.1, forward strand.
ACAGGTTTACACAGACTCACATACCATGTTTTTGTTGTTAGGCATTGAAGGAATTTCTTTGTACAGCAGAAGGGGAAGCAAGGGCTTTGGCTTCACTGTACTCTTTGGTGGTATGTGTCATATTTCTCTCTTGAATTTACTCTAAGTGGTCTAACTTTCTTTCATTTGTCAACAATGACTTGTACTTTTCGACTTTTCATTGTTTATAGGGTAAGAATGTCGATTCTTTAATTCTCTACTTTGGAGAGGATCCTGCCCGTTGCCCGTATGAACATGGTAAGTACTAATTTACTTTCAAAACCTGAATAATTAATTGGGATCTTTCTGGCATCCTAGCATCCCTTTATTTTTAAATTTCCGTTGTACCTTCTTGAGCCATACATAAGCTAGGACCCTTAGATAAGTAGTTGTGAAACCTCTTAAGGTTACATTGTAAGATAGGCATTAAAGATCGTATACCTTCCAATATGCATTAGAGACAGTATCATGATTTAAACGTATAAAAATAGTTTGTTTTACTCCCAATTTTATGAGGTCTTCAAAAAATTTAGCAGAATCAAAATAACCACTTTATCATTGGTAACTTGAAAAAAGAATAATTTTTAACCACTGATTTTGAGGCAAAGGAGATATACTCATATGCCTGGTGTGATGACTATAAGGGCACTAATGTCATTTTACTTGGAACCTTACATAACAAGAAGATACTTCTATTTTCATGATACATCTTCAGAGATTAGTGATCAAAAGTTCATTGGATGGTCGAATTACTATTTTATGACTTTATGTACGCATGCAGTCTCATGTATAATTTGGTGGTGAAAAAAGGGACGAGTTGGCTAGTAGATCAAAAAGGTTTTTGCACACGTTGGTTGGGTTTACTAAAACTAATTTTTGTCCAAATGTTCTTATTTTGTATGTTAACCAGTACAATAATCAAATTTTCTAAAAAAAATGATTTAGGAGGTTTTTTATGCATTAAAGATACATTTTGAAATATTTGAGGGACATAGAATATGACATTGAATACATACACAATTTTAAGGCAGTTATGTAACTGTGTACTGATAGATACCGGAAAATAAAGGGCTGATTATTGAAATAATAAGATAGCTGGCCTGATTCGAGATGGCAAATCGCCAACACAAAAACACTTAGATAATCAAACTAAACAAGACCTCCCAAACCAGGGCAGAAATGAAATACTTAAATAAGAAATAGAGAGGTTACTAATCCTAAAGTTTAGCCCCTAAATTCAGCCCTTTGACTTTGTTCTTGACTTTCACTTCAATAGGAGTCAACCCCCCATTAATTCAGCCCTAAATCTTTGTTCTTCATTGACTGGGTCAAGGTAATTGAACCGGGAACCATTGGACCCAGATGGGTCAACCCACTAACAAGGTAGACTCCTATCAATACTACCTGCCCGGAAAACCACTTGTCCTCAAGTTGAAAAGAAGTGAAACTGGGACTGCAGTCAATAACAAATTCCCTGAAGGCCATCAACAGTTGTTTCTTTTTCTGCTTCCACCTATGAACTGCAACCTTTTCATGATCGTTAACCCAAACCTTGTAGTCACCATCATTAGAAGAATGGACAGACATAGGCTGGTTAGTTAACCATTTCTTCTCTACGCCATCTCTTACCTTCAATCGAACACCGCCTCCGATTCCATAAACACCATCGCGAATCTTCAGTTGACCACCCAAGACATGGTAGCTGATATTCAATTGACCACCCAAGACATGGTCACTGATCTTCAATTGACCACCCAAGGCGTGCTCAAATCGATCTTCGTCGATACTATCAAGATCTTCCTCTTTGATCGGACCTGGGAGTGGTCTGTGAGGCTCATCTTCGGGTTCCTTGGTTAACTGTGTTTGTCTTGCTAGCCAAGCTTCCTTGATCACTGCAATATCATCCTTCAAAGATAACAAGGAATTGAGTTTTTCTGAAATGATCTCCAATTGTGCAGCGATTGAATCATAAAAAATTCCGCTGCCTCCACTCTGGTTACTCCGGGTCTACACCATCAAGTTTCCCGGCAATGGAACCAAATGATAGATACCGGAAAATAAAGGGCTGATTTATTGAAATAATAAGATAGTTGGCCTGATTCGAGATGGCTAATCTCCAACACAAAAACACTTAGATAATCAATCTAAACAAGACCTCCCAAACTAAAATGAAATACTTAAATAAGAAATAGAGAGGTTACTAATCCTAAAGTTTAGCCCCTAAATTCAGCCCTTTGTCTCTGTTCTCGACTTTCACTCCAATAGCAGTCAACCCCCCATTAATTCAGCCCTAAATCTTTGTTCTTCATTGACTGGTCAAGGTAATTGAACCGGGATCCATTGGAACCCAGATGGGTCGACATGCTGACAAGGTAGAGTCCTATCAGTAACTTGCCTCCCTTTTTATGTCACTATATCTTACAAGCACTACAATTACAGGTATAGGTGGTTAATAGGAGTGTGTCTGTGTGTGTATATAGCTTTACTTGTTTAACCCGTTAAAGATAAAAACGTGATTCAAATCAATCAGTTCATAAGCGTGTCAAAGTTCCTACCAGCTACCTCCAATATAGTATAATGTTTGCATAAACTTGTCTATAATCATTTCCTTTTCAGTTGTTTCAACGTTGTGCAACTTTGTGAGAATGTTCAATAAAGCACATGATGAAAACTACAAGCAAATCGAGGCCGATAAAAAGAAGGCAGAGAAAGAGAAGGAGTCTCCAGATGAAATGTCGAAACCTACTGAGTCCAATACCGCGTCTGAACCTACGAAAAACTCTCTTACCAAAACCGTCAAATAAATTTATACTTCATTTACTTTTTACTGGTGGGACAAAAAGGGCTCCGGGGCCTTCATGTCTAAATGGATGTATATCAACTCTGTAAAGTTGTATACTATCATTGTTTCTGCTGCTGCTGCTGCTGCTGCTGCAACAACTTTTATCGCCATCGCGTTTCCATCAAAGGTTAGCCTCTGGCTTTTCAGTCAAATTAACAGTCATTTACTTTTCAATTTTTGACTTGACACTTTTCTGCAGCAAAGATAAATCGGCATATGATGGCAGTTTTGTAAATATTTAGGAACCTGGATATCGAGCATGAGAGCTATATCATGTTGCTCCTATGTGTTTGTTTGAATGGTGAGCACATTCTTGCTGAAAGAGGCACTCAATAAATAGCGCGGGAATTGAACTTTATGTTTTTGTAAACAAGCGATCGACGACTGTTTTCTTGTTATCCTACCCTCGAAGAGTTGAAATGTGGCCATCGGCATTTTATGATTAGGAAAATAGTTAACAATGGTTGTTAATTTATGATTAGAAAAATAGTTAACAATGTTTGTTAAGATCCTCATTTTGATGTATCTTATATCTTTAAGATTCTGTTAAGCAAAAATGTGTAGTCCATACACAAGGATCTATGCAACTAGGGGTACACACGGGTTGGTTTTTAACCCTAACTAACCGATGGTCATTTAGCTTTTAGTCCTAACTAGAGATGGGCATAAAACCCGGTTCCGAACCCGAACCGGTAGAACCGAACTGGACCCGTTTCCAGTTCCTACCCGACATTAAGTAGAACCGGTTCCGGGTTCAAAATACCCGTTGGTTCCAACCCGGTTCCACAATTTTACCATTTGAATTGGGTCGTACCCGGTTCCTACCCGTACCCGGTTTCACTAGTACCCGGTTCCACCAGTACCCGGAAATGCAGTTCTAGAAGGAACCGGTTATAGCCGTTATAATGTTACCGTTGGAACCGGTTATAGCCGTTATAATGTTACCGTTGGAACCGGTTCCTGACCGTTGGAACCGATTCTATATATATTGTTTAGAAATCTATTGTTTAGCACACAATTTCTCATATCTATTCTTCTTGTTACATTTCTTTCTTGTTCTTTTTCACATACTAATCAACAAATGGCCTCAAAGAGTTCCAAAAACACAAATTCCCAATCCGTTAACAATGTTCCTCAAGATCAATCGGTTCCATATGTGGTTGGAACATTGTCTCATAATCGCAATAAGGAAGTTTGGAGCAACTGGGAGTTGGTCGAGATGAGTGACGGCTCGCAAAAATCTCAATGTAAACATTGTGGATCATTATTAGCCAAGGAATCAAACTCAACGTAAACGAAGCATATTAATAAGTATTGCAAAGCTTTAAAGGAAATGACATCCGGTCAAGTTCCACTATCCAAAAATGGTACCATTTTTCGTTATGAGCAAAAATTAGCTCGCGATCGGATGGCGAAGTTGGTGATACAAAAAGCGTTGCTGTTTGGACACTTCGACGACCTCGATCTTACTAATCTTATTCGGGAGACGCTACAACCTCGCTATAAACATGTAAGTCGTCGCACTTTAAAACGTCATTGTTTAAGTTTATGGGAAAATGCAAAAAAAGATTTAATTGTTTTTTTTAAGAATTTAAAAACTAGTGTAAACCTAACTAGTGATGTGTGGTCGGCTCCACATGGTTTACCGGAGTCGTACATATGTGTCACCGCTCATTGGGTTGATCCCGATACATGGCAAATGATGAAGCGTACGATTGCGTTTGATGAGTTTCCTTCTCCTCATACGGGAGAAAATATTTATAAAATTATAAATGGCACAATAATTAAATATGGTTCAGAAGATAAAAAATTTTCAATATCCTTTGATAACGCTTCAAACAACACAACGACAATTGAAAAATTAAAGTTGAAGTACAAACCAATAGTTGATGGTGTTTTTTTCCACACACGATGTGTTGCACATATTATTAACTTAGTAGTGCAAATCGGTAAAAAAGATCAATTTGTATCGGATTTTATTATAGCATTTAGAGCTATGCTCCAAGATGTTTTCAAAAGTGGAAAAGAAAGATATCAAGATATAAAAAACTTTGTAAAGAATATGACGAGACCAATGATTCAAAAATTTTAAAAATATTGTTTAGAATTACCACCCGTTTTTCTATGTGTCGCCGCTTTAAATCCAGCTTTAAACGTACCGGATGTTGAAGCTTTAATTGATGAAATTTATGACAAGTTGGATATGCATGAGGAGGATCCAACTTTAAAAGCAAAAACAAAAAAAATATTCAATGGGATCATTATTTTAAAAAATTTGGTGAAAAAAATCATACAAATTTGTTCGAGTCTCGGTCCACGGCCTCTAACGATGAAACAAGCGGGGATCCACTTATAACCATGTTGAATGTCGTTAGAGACGAGACGGCTAGACAACAAAGGGGTAGTGAACCAACAAGTGAACTTGGGAGATATAAAAAAAATCAGTATTTGCTTACTATGACCACCAAGGAGTATAAGAAATTTGATGTTTTGGCATGGTGGAAATCGAAAGAATCCTAATACTCGATTCTAGCCACCATGGCTCGTGATATACTAACGGTCCAAGCTTCCACGGTAGCTTCGGAAAGTATGTTTTTCTTAGTGGCAGGGTTTTGTCAATTAGAAGAACAAGACTAACTCCGAAATCGCTAGAGATAGCAATATGCTTAAAGGACCATTTGGATGCCGTTGATCGTGTTCAACATAAAACTAGTCTAGAAGATGAAGTTGAGTTAGAGCATAAAATTGTTGACGAAGAAGAGGACGAAGAAGTGGAGACTAACGATTCGGACGACGATTGTACCGAGGTACCCGCACCTAAGAGAAACTCATCGGAAAGTGTTGCACCTGCCGCTAGTAAAAGAGCAAAGAAATAAAATCTTACTGGAACCGGTTCTGAGTAATTTTTTATTTTTTTTTGTAACCGATTAATTTTTTTTAATTTTAACCGATTATTGTTACTATTTTTATTTATCAATGTAACTAATAATAAAAATCAAACATAACAAACACAATAGAAAGAAACATTACACAAACTTTATTAAAAACACCAAACCAAACGGGTTACATCAAACATTTGAAGAACCGGTGCCGGAACCTTCTCCCGTCTCATTTTTCTTTGCCTTCGTCAATGGGCAATGCCGCTCAGTGTGTTTCTTAAGGGTTGAGTTGGCGGCAACCTTCATAAATTTTTCACAATCTTTGCATCTAGCCATCTCGTGGCTGTCGGACATTAAAATGACAGGTTTGACTGTCAGGAACCGGTTCCCTATACTATCAGGAACCGGTTCCGGCCCATACCAGGTTCCACACCATACCCAGTTCCATAATACACGTACCCGGTTCTACACGGTTCCATATTCTTGGGTGTGAACCCGGGTAGGAATTGGACCTGGTTCCACACCATACCCGGTTCCAATGACATCCAAGCAGAACCGGATCCGGCTTAGACACAATTCCGGATAATAATAAAACCCGATTATGCCCATCTCTAGTCCTAACCAAACCATAAAACTCATATGACAAAGTGGGAGACGACTGTGGCGGTGACAACATAGTATTAATGCTACATAACACAAGTGGACAAGAAGATAAGGATGATCGTGATTCATTAAGTGAGAGAGAGATATAACCTGAGATCTCACTATCCATGAAAATATGACGTGGGATAAAAAGTTGTTATATTCATTTTTAACTAAAACGACATTCAAAAAACACAATGACACTAGCACACACAAAAAAAAAACACAATATCCCTAGGAAAAAATCAAACATGAATCAGTGTCATCGTCGATAAGAAAAGAAGTGGAATAGAGAATTGATATTGAGTTTTTGCCTACGATTTATAAGAAGGGAGTCAAATTTGTGTTACATAAAAAGGGAAACAAACTAATATCATATACAAACCGAAGTGTTTATTAAAATTGGTGACATCGCTTCAAAAGTTAAAAAAAAAACCTTGCAGCGTAACAAGAATTCTTTTTTTTCGGTTGAACCAAAAGTCAATTCGGTTTTGAAATAGCTGCATTTGGTTTGGTTCGGTTTGCAGTTAGGTTTCGACCAAAACACTTAAGTACACCGGTTCACGATTTGTTTTAGACTTGTATTTAGAATTCTGTACCTAATATTTTCTACTGAAAAAATAATAAAAGTTACCACCATTAAATGAAAATAATAACTAAACCTTAAACAAATATAAATTACAATAATGCTAACCCTAAACTCCTAGTAAGAAATATGAGAATGGCATGAAAATCTTACGATGGATCCTGTAGGTTTTTGGGTGAGAAAAAAAAATCTACTCGGTAATAGTAGCTGAATTTTTAGTCGCTAATGGCATTTGCGAGGGACCCAAAAAAATTTTCATGATGGAAATTTTAAGGGTCGTTTGTCTATCACTATAAGGTTGATAATCAAAATAAATTTTATTTAATTAACAAAAATACATCAAACGTCATTACCAATACCTAATTGTTTATAAATAAATGTTATCTAGTATTCTAGTTATATATATTTTTAAATTCAAATAAAAAATTATGAAAAAAACGTATATAAAATGAAAATCATAATCAACAAAATAATAGGAGTATGTAAAAAAGTAATCAAATACCTTAAAAAATAATAAAATTGATGGCTATGTTAAACTAGAAAACAATAAAAAGAAAAAAAGTAAATAAACAATTTAAATAGTTCACTTTGAATAAAACTAGAATTACCACCCGCCGCAATGCGGCGGGAGATTTGTTAGTTATATATCATATTAGATGAAAGGAAAATGTTTCTTACATAACCGTGAGCCTGTGTGTAAAACATAAAAAAGAACAACTGAGTCGATCTATGACCCCGGCGTTGTGACAAACCTATCAAACGGGGAAAAATAGACGTGTTGCGATGAGCCTTTCAAACGGGAAAAAGTAGATGAAAAAACGTTGAACCCCACACGCACGTTGCGGTGTATTAACTCGGAAAATCTAGAACGAAACGTTGAACAGAAAACTTGCGAAAGATGAAAAGTATAAGAGACCAAAGTTGCAAAAGATGAGAAGCTTTGGGTTAAAAGTAAAAAAAAATCAAAGGGGTTAAATTGCAAAAGATGGAAACTTTTTAATTAGAAGTGAAAAATCAAATTAATCAAAGGTGTTAAATTACCAAAGATTAAAACTTAAGACTTAAATTGTCACAGATTGAAAGTTTAAAGTTAAAAAGGAAAATTCCATTTTTATTTGAAAAACTCTCAAAGGCAAAAGTACAACAACCACGAGTACAAATATATTGCTTATTTATAGGTTTATAATATGATCGAAATAATAGGTGTGCAACCCATTGTTACATCCTCTGACGACTGCTACTGACTTCTTGATACGACTCAACATGCTTAGTTTGGTAACTGTGACCAACCCAAACAGTAAAGGAGTTAGGCCGTCAATCCACCAGTGCTTAAAAGAAACTAGCGATACTTCTTGATTAAGGAATGTGTTTTTGCTTGCAACCAAAGCCAATTAGCTAATAACACTCAATATCTAGTTTCTATAATCATGGTATTCACGTTTCCTTATTTTCGTGCATTGTCTTTCCTTTATTAGTTTCTATAATTATGTTATTCGCGTTTCCTTATTTTCATGCATTGTCTTTCCTTTATACTGTATCACAAAATTTGTCCCAAAACAATATTATCTTCTTCATCTTATTCTTCTTGGAGTTTAACCCGCTCCATGGGTTTAACAATTTGGTGCTTTTAGCGTTCGTTACCATGCCCCCTAAAAAGGATTCTAGCGCCTCCAATGAACCCATGAACATGCTAATCGTCAGTTTCGATCAACTACTTACCCAAAACGTCGCGACGGCCAAACAAACTTTCGAGCAAGCCACCACTCATTTTGATTCCCTACATGCGGCTCTTCAACAACAAATGGACATAACCAATAGGTTATTAGTGTTCTTAACCAAATATAAAGAGCCCCTCGATGGTTCGTCCGGTTCTTCCTCGACCAACCAACTACCACCCGACAACCATCCACACACACCAAAAATCCATTTACCAACGTTTGATGGATCCAACCCTCTGGATTGGATCTATCAAGCAGAAAATTATTTCACCTACTACGCAGTCCCACCTAACTAACGAATCACCATTGTTTCCTTTTCCTTTGTAGGAGAATACTTAAGTTGGTACAAGCACTTGTCCAACAATCACCAACCCCGTATCTGGTCGGTGTTTACATAGGCGCTTGAGTTACACTTCGGTCCCTCAGAATACGAGAACTACGAAGCTACCATGTTTAAACTTCGCCAAATCACCACCATTCATGTCTTTCAAGCTGAGCTCGATCGTGTTAGAAACTGTGTGACCGGGTTACCACAAATAGCTCTTCTAAACTATTTCATATCCGGTCTTCGACCCAATATCCAAGCACAAGTCACTTTACATAAACCACAAACGTTGCATCAAGCGTATGGGTTAGCGAAACTTATCAAGGAGATGCTACCCTCACACTCAAAGCCTCGTTATACGCTTCTCCTCACCCGGTCTTTACGACCCCTCCTGTAGTCGCCACAACCCTAAACCCTTCTTCCCAAACCACAGACCACCACTACTATCCAATCTGCCCCTTCGCACTAGCCCACCTAAAGCAACCACAAATCTTCCGTTCATAAGATTAACCCCGGATGCCTTGCAAAAGCGTCAATCAAAAGGCCTTTGTTTTTGTTATTCGGAAAAATACTATCCAGGCCACCACTACTCCATTAACATGCAACCCATACACCCAACAATTGCTACATAGCCTTTTTAAACCCCACACTCCCTAACTCCATCTTGCCAACATGGCCATTATATTCCGACATGCCCGATTCTAACACAACTAATGTCAAACCTTATCAATACCCACACTTTCAGAAGCAAATTATGGCAGAGCTGATTACTAAAATGCTTCAAAATAGGGTGATCCCACCCAGTACCAGCCCCTACTTGTCCCCGGTGCTCTTGGTTCCAAAAAAGATGGATCATGGAGATTTTCATGAAGAAGGTGATGATACGACCCAACAGGCCTAGTTCGACAACAATGATCAAACCCACTTAGTTTGGGAGCTGGGATGTCGATCCACCAGTGCTAAAAGGAAACCAGTGAGACATCTTGATTAAGGAATATGGGTTATTGCTTGCAACCAAAGCCAATTATCTATTAACAACCACCATCTAGTTTATATAATTATGTTATTCACGCTTCCTTATTTTCGTTCATTGTTTTTCCTTTATATTGTAGTTGCATTTGAGAAATAAATCAGTAGAAAATTTAACTTAAGTCATTTATGTTAAACTCTTTAACTCATTAACACAGGGTCTGTAAGGGCCTTACTCTATTCCTTGTCAGGATCCTAAAGCTTCTACTACTATCGGCTATTCTCTTTTCCATTTTCATTCTTGGAATTTAAAACCGCTCTTAGTGCCTTAGTACTTTTTGTAGTGGACTAGTGGTGTCGGGTGAGCATATTAAATGCTAGACATTATAAAAGTGCATATAAAATCCAAAAGACTTCCAATATATTTTTCTTAATCTTACCTCTAGTTCTCTTCAACAAGTTTATGTTCATAAAAAAATTACAGAAGTCACTGACAACAGAAAAGTTCAGATCCTCATTATTTTCACTGCATGATATATACTGAAGGTTTAAGAGGACGATTGCAAAATTTGATGGGGTCGTTTGCGATTTTCAGGCACGTGTGACACTATTATTTTAAAGTGGGTGCCCCCCCCCCCAGACAATATGTCCACCTCTGATAACGACAAGTTTATGATTCAGGTTGTGATGTACAATTGGACCTTAGAGCAATAGCCTTTTATACCAAATTTGTGCGAACATGTAACCAAATAGAGATATACTTTTAGCTTCCGATGGCATTATAGCCTAGTGGCATCTTGAGGGCGGGATAAGGCTTAGGGACCATGAGGTCCTGGGTTCGATTCCCACAAAGCGTTTTTCCCAGATTGGGTTTCCTCCTGAATTCGTGTATAGGCATTATAGCCTAGTGGAGATGGATATGATCGGGTGGTTCCGCTAGTGGCACGATGATACACCAGTGGTCCGTCGGTGATCCAATGTAACGCTTCGCATTTCTGTACTTTCCTTATTTAGAAAGTTGTATTCATATTCCTATTTTTAGAAACCTGTGTTCGTATTTCATTTCCAATCGTGTAATCCGAATCTTTGATCATAATGAGAATTCATTTTTATACTCATACGTGTTACATTTCATCCTTGTGTGAGATACACCATCAATCTTTAAATACGTGTTTATATGTAAAACCGAGACTTAATATACTTTGAATATCAATCATACGTGCATCACACTCGTACCATACTTAAATACGCTTTGAATACCTAAAAACATGCTTAATTATGAGTTTCTAGCATAAAATAATGGAATTATCAAATTCTAGGGGTTAAACTGCAAATTCTGGAAAGTTTGGTAAAATCTGTAGGTGCCGCACGACCATGCACCTGATGCGCACGACCATGCGTGCTGCGATCCGCAAGGTCAAGAACCTAATGGGCACTACCTTGCATCCCGTGATCCACACGACCATGCACTTGATCCGCACGGCCGTGTAGAATGACCAGGTCTCTGACAGAATCTTTTAAAACTCGCGAATTTTGGCTCCATTTCCCTTCTTTCAACCCCTAACCACCTTATTTAACACCCAAACCCTAATCCCAACTATAAATACAACCCCTTACCACCTCCTAAACACTTTTCACACTCCAAACACTCTCTCTAACACTCTTAAATATCCACATTTCTCAATTTTGGGTAGAATACTCTTAAGCACAAAAGTGAGCTTTCAACTCACTTTTCTTCACTTTTTCTTGATCCTCCTTCTTTGGAACACCTCTAGGGATGTTACCCAAGGTTTACCATGACAAACCAAGCTTGGTACATCACCTTAATAAGGTCCAAAGTGGAGTTTATTTTCTGTTTTGGTATTACTTTCACAACATGTTCTTATTCATGTTCATCTTTTGGAGAACTTGTACCAACTTTGTTCCCAATCATACTCATGATTGTAGGGCTTATGTATGGTTGTTTTCCATAAGCTTAAAGGTTCAAAAACCTCCAATACCTACTGCTCTAAAAGTCCCAAGTGACTTCAAAAGTGTTGGAACCATCAAAGCTTCAATCTTCATTGTTGAAAGACTTGTGTTTTGGTGAAGGTGTGAAACATGGAAGCTTTGGCTCTCCAACCTAGTTCCACCACCTCATTTGTTTGATTATTAACTTAGCTTTATAAGCTAATTCTCTAAACAACTTCCAAACAAAGGGACAAGGCTACATCACGTCTCAAAACACTCTCCATGTTTGGGATGCACGTATCTAGCTTGCTCACTTGGTTGTTTTAAGATTTAGTAGATTATGTATTTTCATTTTTGGTTCTTATTCATGACTAACTGCAATCATCAACTAAGTTGATGATTTTGTGCTTTGGTGAATCATATAGTGAGGTTAAATGAATGTTCATCATCCTACTTCCTTCCATGACCATTCTTGTGGCTCCTTAATAATACTAGACTAACTATAATACAAGAACTCTAAACTAAGTCGTCATTTTAACCAAACTCATGGTAAAATTGATGTATTATGGTAATATTATCTTTAGGTAAAGGTTCCTCACACTTGGACTTCCAATGGGCGAATTAGTGCCCATGAAACACACAATTATGGTGTCCAAAATGAGTTCCTTAACAAAGATAAACTTTTGTGTATATTCGAATTAATCATCATTCCATATTCATAATCATAAACCTACGTTCATACTCCACCGAACTCACATGCCTTTGTTCCCCTTGTAGGGTGACCTCGGCATTCCTAACGTCTCAAGGCTAAATACTCGCGTTTTTGGAAGCTTTGCAGACTATGAGTATACATGACCCTCCTTTCGTTTATCACTTTTGGGTGCAATATATATATATATATATATATATATATCATACTAAAACTCACACAAACGTATATATATATATATATATCATACTAAAACTCACACAAACACTTATACGCAAATACTTTATTCATACAACCGAATCCAATATACATGCTTTACTCGTTTATACTCTAGAAATACATGCATGCTAGAAAGACATTCTTGCCCAATACTTTGTCATTAACTTCGTACAAGCCTCCCTTAACATGTATAGCGTATAGGATTAACACACCGCCCGTATTCGTGTGGCCATGTTAAGTAAAAAACGGTCTTGTCGCTGCGACGACAAGGTCACACTAGTGGAATCTTTGGGTTGACACGTATGTGATGCATGCTAGTTCATGTTATGTTATGCCTTAGTATACATTATTTCCATGTGGATTTCGTTAAATTCTTTTTATACATATGCCAGTACACCAAAGTTGTATGCCCACCAATGCTTTTGTGTTGACATGTTACTTTAATATATATTGCAGGAATTTGATGTTGATGCGTCGAAAAAAGAAATCTAGTAGGATGGACTAGATACGCACTTAGTTAAAATTATGTTTTTGTTGTTCAAATTATTATGTTGTTGTTTTTTCCTTTCCAAACATTGTACTCGAATCCTTAGTAATGAAATGGAATTTTATCTTTAACTTATTATGACATAGTCTTGTTATGATGTCTCTTGCAATCTCGTTTTCGTCTCACTCCGATGTTTCCGCCATCGGTTGGGGTGTGACATCCAAATATCCCATTAAAAAAAGATATACTTATAGAAAACATCGAGGGATTTTTGGACCAACAAAAATTTTGTTTCAGTAATTTCTTTTATTCTCTTTCGAGCGACCTATGTCAGACATCCTACATCAAGTTCCTTCTCATTTTTAATTAATTTCCTTTTCTCCTTCTTTCCTAAAATCATAATTTCTCAACTTCTTAATTCTTAGAGTTGCCAAAGGAAATACCTGATGCGGCTATGACCTAGTATCCGACCCAGTCAAAGATCCCGGATAAGGACTTCCAACATCATGTGTTCTGTTGAGCTAGCACATGTGCCATCTGACGTTGCCGGATATTGTATACTGATCTGACAAGCATCGGAGGCTTGTTGTTGAAACCAATGTTGTTGGGATTATGATTGTGTTGCGACATACGATCTTTGTGAAAAACAAAGTATGTATAAAAACTTTTTGAATTTGATACTTTAAACTCTGAAATTCGATATAACGAACAATTGGTTAACAATTGTGACCTGGTCTTTTAGTGTTAAACTAGTTGTGAAATCAAGTTTAATGTGACTAAGCTTTGATACCAATTGTTAGGATCTGAGTTTTCACTAGTGTGCTTTGGGTGAACAATAATGAATGAATAATCAATAGTAAGATGAAATTGCAGCGGAATTATATGGACACACAAGAGTGGAAGGTTTTATCAAAATTATTTTGCTTTGAAATCAAAAGATAACAAATATAAATGACTGTACAAACTCCCCTCATCCTGATCACCCTATTCTGTTCGTACAATAAGGATGTCAAGTGATAAATAAATCTTTAACATGTGAGATCTATTTAAAGTAAGTACAAACATTTGTTCGCAATTAGGGTTAACATCACCCTGATAACGACATTTAACATTCCTAACAGAAATGATTCCGAAAATGTTAGAAACATCTGATGGAATTTACCACTGTTCTAATATAGCTAACATTCTGTTCTAGACAAACACTGTTACATTGAAAGGTATGTTTTTTAAACTGTTGTTGACTTGTTCCAAACATCTGTTTAGGCCTAACAGATGTTTGGTCTTCTCCATTAGTGTTTTGTCTTTAACAAGGCTTTGGCCATTGAACAATGTTCTTTCTTCTTCAACAGAGCTTTCAATTCTTCAGGCAGATCTTTTCTAACTTCAAACTGATGCTCTGTTAGTGTTCAAGATTCACTATCTTTGGGAGGAGTTGTAGATCATTCCTTGCCCATTTCTTTGATTAGGATAGCATATTTTAGCTTTTGATATCATCTGTTCTTTTGTAGGGTCAACACAACTCAACTAATCTTCACAAAACTATTACACAATCATGATTGATAATAATAGTCTGACACACTCACAAAGAGGAACTTTAATGCTTAGCCCAGTGAATCCATGAGTTTTCAACTAAACCCTAATCACCAACACAAACTTGAAAAAAATGGCATCTGAAAAAAATTATTGGCCAAAACAAACCATAACCCTACCATACAGCTACCCAAATCGACGACTAGATTAAATTGTTAGCTTGGAACCTGCTTGGTCTGTATTAGAACCCTTTCACCTGCTTGGTCTGTATTAGAACCCTTTCACCCAAAAATAATCCCTTTTTTGTTTAACAAGTAAAAATTACTTCCTTTGGTTAAATCAAAACTCCCATGTTTTCTTTCTCTTCTCTACAACAAGCAACAAAGAAAGACAAATTTTTTATTTTACTTTGTGTCTCAACAACCAAAAAGAGTCAAAACACAAGTTTATTATTTTTTGTTCCCTTTGTTGCAACCCCAAATAATAACTTCTGATAAAACAATATGTCGATGGTAATTATCATCGGAATCCTGGCGATTCAAACCAGACCGATCTTTGAATGAAACAAACTCAACTACGAATCTTTTCCTATGCAACAAATCATGTATTCAATGAGTCAATACCACTTGTTAGGATTCAAGTCACCCACGGAAGCAAATCAATACACATACACAAACGACTATCACGCAACCAGAAAATAGCAAACACGTTAGTTCAGAACCAAATATTACAATTACAGTTATCAAATATATAAAGAGATAGAATCAGGGTTTCTATCTTCGTGAACAAGAAAAGTAGAAAACCAAATGCCTTTCACCTCTAATTAAGAGATAAATCCAATATCTTCTAATACCATGCAATGGCATCTTTAATCCCAAAGCAAGGACATGAAACCCAACATTTAAAACCCATATCTTGCATTAAGAAAACTAGAGAAAATTGTGCGATAAGTTGGTTTCCATTCTTTTACTACTTTTCTTGGAGAGTGACCCACTAATAGGCAATCACGCATACAAAAAACCCTAAAAGCTATGCAAACATCAAGTTTAATTTGATGATACCAAGGTATGTATGTTTTCCTCTAAGTTACCAAGCAAAAAGTAAGATTTCCTTTATGATTTACCTGATTTCGGGTGACAGTTTTGAATAGAAATGTGATTTTATACAACTTTTCGTTTGTACATCTGAAGATTTCATGGCTACCGGTATTCTTGAATGAAAAGTGGAAGATTTCGTGGCAGTTAATGGATTTCTTTTGGTGGTTACAACAAATATGTTTCTCTCTTACACACTAGTGTGCGAGACAAAGAATGGATGGGGAACTGTTTATTGAAGATGAAATATGATGATTTGCTTTAAATGTTGATTTATGAACCGGTTGCAAATATCACCAAATTCTATTTGTGACAAAAATCAAATTCAAGTTTTGACTTTTTTCAACGTGATACACGAATTCGGAGATGTAATCACCAATTGAATGAAGACTAACTTTTGACTTTTCGTACCGACTGAATTGTAATAAACTTTGAATCCGATTTGGATCACCGATTTGATTTACAAAACAAAAAATCGAATAGAATACTAGTCTTCAATCTTGAACAAATTCAAACAACAAATTTGAAGACGAAAAACCTCTAACTTTGAGTACGGTCACTCTCATACCAACCGGAAATCTAGAATCCTCTAACGAATTTGTTCAATATAAATGATAGGCAGAATCTATCAATTTAAATATCAATCACATAACTTTACTCCTAACGATCCCTACATTTGTTCAATATAAATGATAGGTGGAATTTACCAATTCAAGTATCAATCACACAAATTTACTCCTAACGATCCCTACATATACTATACATATATGTATGTTATTTAAAAGTTTATATTTATCTATTAGGTTATATTTTTATTTTGATATCAAGTATACTTTAAAAATAGATGATTCTATACCAAAACGAACACGCTATGTGTTTTTATTGAAATGAATAAAATATTAGAATATCTCTTTAAAGAAACGTTGTTATATTTTATAGGGACGTCTTAAAAAGCATGTTAATAAAACATAATTTCGCCATGTGACTTTTAACCAAAGTAGGAGAACATATATTATAATATACTACGATTTACTCTTAACAAAACTAATCAAACATGAATAATTTTGTTTCATATAAGTTTCATTTGGAGCAATGACTTATATATGTCTTGATCCAGGCTTTTATTAGTGATGCTATTTAGTAACTTTACAAAAATGAGAAATTATTAGTATCGTGTGATCAAGGGCGAATCTATGTAAAAACCATGCGGCACCCTACATTAAAATGAATATGTTATGTACTTTTATTGGAATGAATAAAATATTAGAACATCTTTTTAAGGAAACACTTGCTATATTTGATAGTCATTTAATAAAAGTATATTAACAAACCTAATTTCGTCATATCACTTTTAACTCAAGTAAGAACACATATGTTATAATATAATATGATTTACTCTTAACAAAAATATTCAGACATTAAGATTTTTATTTCATATAAATTTTGTTCGGAGCATGGACTTATTTCTCAATCCTTACTTTTATTAGTGATGCTATGTTGTAAGTTTACACAAATGAGTGATTATTAGTAGTATGTGCTAGGGGCGGACCCATGTAAAACCATGGGGGCAACATGAAAAAAGTTTACTAGTGTTATTTATACATTAAAATCCTAATCATGTTACGTGTTTTTATTGAAATGAATAAAATGTCTAGGTATATTTTATAGAGACGTTTTAAGAAAAGGCGTATTAACGAAGCCTATGTGACTTTTAACGCAAAGTAAGAGAACATATATTATAACACAATAATATGATTTACTCTTAACAAAACTAATCATACATGAATATTTTTATTTCATAAATTTCGTTTGGAGCAAAGACTTATTTCTTATACAAATGAGAGATTGAAAAAATAATGTTATTTTATACATTAAAATGAGCATGTTACTTATGTATTTTTATTGGAATAAATAAAATATTAGAATATCTTTTCGAGAATACACTTTGTTATATTTGACAGTGTATTAACAAAACTTAATTTCTCCATGTTACTTTTAACCCAAAGTAAGTGAACATATAATATAATATAATATAATATAATATAAGATTGATGTTCCTATAAAAAATGTTAGAATTGTAAGGAAGAATCTCAGCCATTAGATGTTTCCTTATCCATTTTTTAGATCAATGATATAATGGTAATTATATTAATAATTCTAATTAAGGATACAATTAATGTGTAGTTATTTTAGGAATTCAAATTTTGAATTTTATATAATTATACATAAAGATTAATTCGTAGGTATAAAATGTAACATCCGTCGAAAAACGGGTTTCCAAAACCCGCTTCGTTTATTAATCGAATATCTAGTTATAATTTTTCATTGCATATTTATTGCTCAAACTAATTTTAAACGATACATAATTAATAACTATATTAGAATTTAAAAACCATAATTTATAAATAATCTTAAATAGTGAGAAAAAAATAAAATTGGGACGCCGGGTTTCGAACCCGGGTCGCCCACAAACCCAAACACACAACACACCGCTCCGCCACATGTCTTCTTTGTGAATATAATGAAACAAATAATACTTAAAATAAAACCCGAATTCAAAACCGGAGATCACCGCGCTCAGAACTCGCAATCACCAGAAAATCCGGCAATCCGCGACTTTGGCCATTTTTCTTTTGACTAAACATGTTAACCGACCTCGACATCAGTTATAACCGATGTCTAAACCCTCAATTACAGTCGTAACCACCGGAGAAACTTTGACCACGAATCAAGACCAAAATTCGGACTCAATACATCCTGTTCTTCCCTATAAATACCCACCCAAACCTCTGGTAACCTTTTCGCTCAAAATCGCACAATCTCTCGAAGCTTTAGCACGTCGCCGGAAATTTCAATTTCGCCGGAATCACTGAACGGAAAACCGCGTTTTTCTTCAAACGGTACAATCCTCTAAATTTCTCTTGCTATCTTTTGATTTATAATCTAATTGCTCAATTCAGTAACCAAAACTGTTAAACAGTTTCCCTCAGCCGGAATCCGCAGATCGGAGACGACGAGTCTTTGCCGGAAAACCTGAAGCAAACTCGCTGTTCTGGTATACCATGTCATCTCATTTCTATTTTCAAATTCAATCAAATATAAGTTAAGATCGATTAAACAGAACAGTCGGAATTCGTTGTCCTGAAATGTTAAGCGAAGAAGACGAAGTTGAACATGTGTATAAGTTTAATTAAAACTGAATATTTAACCGGGTTAGACACACAGTCCAGCGGTGGACTGTGTGCAACATAACACGCACGTCACGAGTTCGAATCGCATATGTTACCGATTTTCAGAAATAAAACCAATCCTTTTTAAAACCTATTCAGATCATCCTTCAACATGTATACAAATATAATATAATTCTGTAGTTAAACAAGGTTTGACACACAGCCCAACTGGTTGGGCTGTGCGCACTCGAACCGAACGTCCCGAGTTCGACTCCGGGTCACTGAGGTCGGGTCGGCCATATTAAATCCTTTTTGAAATAAAATAAATAAAATAACAGTTAATTAGTATATATATATACTTAAAACAGAGAATTTTTCGGGTTAGACACGTAGCTCAGCTGGTAGAGCTGTGTGCACGTATACGAGAGGTCCCGAGTTCGAACCTCACTCAGCGCATAATTAAACACAATCCGACCGGTCAACGGTCAACGGTCAAAAAGTCAAAAAAAATTTATTTATTTTTATTAATTTATTTAATCAGAAAATCATTTAAAAATGCTTAAAAATAAGATTTTAAAGTTAGAAAACCTCCTTAAACTCAAAAAATAAATCTAAAAATCACATTAAGAGTATGAATTAAAAGTACTAATTTACCGAATCATTTCGTTATTATTTTAGGTTAGTTTTTCCTTATCGATCAAATCCTAAAATTCGTGCGCATCCAACGTCATCAAAGAACGCACCCAATGTGAGTGAATCTCTACCAATTCCCCGTTTTAATCACATTTTGGGGTGTATCATGTGTCGTTTAATCCCTTATTATATTTAAACACTTGTGCATCCATCATATCTGTGATCAAATGTGTATCAAATATGTATCAGTTGTTGTGTGAATTATGTTTAGATTGAAGTTATCATTTTCAGTGCATGCATTTCATTAGGCCCATCAGCTCCCCGTGGGATACGGGTTGAGTATCAGGTGCCTCATTCGATCGGCTCCGTTTGATTGAGCCTTGATCTCACATACATCATCATTCATGTCACTCGATCGGCTCCGTTTGATTGAGTCTTGATCTCATATACATCATCATTCATGTCATTTACTCATCCAATGTGGTTTGTGTTTTGTTATATATATATATATATATGTTTGTTCACATGTGACTATTGCACAAATTTTCAATATTAAATACAACAAGAAATTAATAATAATGTTTTATCAAGGTTCACTCGCCAATTATTGTTGACCCAAAATATCCCCCGTTTTACACATAATACAGGTGATCCAGTTGAGGCAAGAAACACATAGGAAGGCCTAGAAGAATGAATCAGTTTAAGCTTTGGATTGTTTTACTTAGTTTCATTTCCTTGTAATTGTATGGATTTGATTTGAATATTTAAGTTGTAATTTGAATTTAATAAATATGAAACATTTTAGTAAACATCACGAGCTTTGGTGATAACCCAATTATGCCCCGACTCTTATTCCGCTGCGGTTCGGAGTGTGACATAAAATTCATATCAAAATTTAGTTAATTCGCAGGCATAAAACACCATACGAATTCCAAAAGACACCACCGGAAAGTGGGGTGGCCAGCTAGTCGGAATTAGACTTTCCATTCAATTCGTGACAACTTGAATCCAATATAATCTTTTGAAAGTATAAAACACTATTTATATTCTAAAAACACCATGACTTGAATTGTAATATACTCATGGTGTTTTTTTAATATCTGGAATGATTGCATTGCACATTATGTGTGTTTTTTACTACTATAATTTCAGTAGATCTTCTTCGAATGGTTTTTTAAACCTATATTCATGGTGTTTTATACCTGCATTATAATAGGTGTTCTTCGGACGGTGTTTTACACCTGCATTCATGGTGTTTTATACCTGCTTTCCAGTAGTTGTTCTTTGCATGATGTTTTACACCTGCATTCATGGTGTTTTACACCTGCATTCAGGTAGATGTTCTCGTACATAATTTAAACCTGCATTTCAGTAGGCTGAACTATACGTAATTTTTTTTTCTCTAAATAAGTATAGCACTATGGTACTCATATTAAAGATAAAAAAACGTTCCTTATTATGGTGTAATTTTATTTAAAAAAAATTACATATAAAAAGTTATTGACGTTTAAAAAAGATGGGGGAGAAGTTGCATGTGCATTAATGTTAGTTTCTTAATTTAAAAATGTTAAGTTTATCTTTATACCCTTACTCTAGAAAACTAATTAATTTAATTGTTATACTATTTACTCAAAACATCTTTTTACAATAACATCAACCATATAATATAATATAATATAACATAACATAATATAATATAAGGGTTAGGATATACTAGGAAGTTTCTATAGGTAGTAAGGATATGAAGTAA
The DNA here is from genome assembly GCA_947069175.1 of Scalesia atractyloides. Lineage (NCBI taxonomy): Eukaryota > Viridiplantae > Streptophyta > Magnoliopsida > Asterales > Asteraceae > Scalesia > Scalesia atractyloides. The sequence goes on from CAMTDV010000014.1 coordinate 91,870,050, forward strand.
TTTTGACCATCTATCTACTAATCAAGGGCTAAGATTAAATGGGTGGAATTGAAGGAAGAAAAGGAAGCGCGTGAGTTTGTTGAGGGGCATTGTAGTCAATCCAAGGTAATAGTTTCTCTCTCCTCCAATTCCTCCCATTTTTAAACGTTAATAACTCATTCATACGACATTATTTTTTTATAAAAATTGCACCATAAAAACGAGCGTTTTTTAATCTTTAAAACGAGCACGCTAGTGCTATACTTTTGAAAAGAAGTTTTCGATAACCCAGATGCGTAAAACGCAATGAAAAAACACATTTTTTTTTCATTTTTATAAAACACAGTGGACTAAAAAACACAAAATAAAGTGTTTTTTTTCTAAAAGGCAATAGACAAAAAACACAAAAGAAAATATTTTTTTTATCTAAAAAGCAATGAATTAAAACACAAAACAAAGTTTATTTCTAAAACGCAATTGACTAAAAATGTAAAAGAAAGTGTACTTTCTAAAACGCATTGGACTAAAATCACAAAAGAAAAGTGTCTTTTGTAAAACACAATGTACAAAAAACTGTGTTTTTTCATTATTTTGTAAAACGCAATAGACAAAAAACACATAAAAATGTGTTTTTCATTCTTTTGCAAAACGCAATGGATAAAAAACAGTGTTTTTTCATTTTATTTGTAAAACGCAATTGACAAAAAACACCCAAAAAGTGTGTTTTTTCATTCTTTTGTAAAACGCAATGGATAAAAAACTGTGTTTTTTCATTATTTTGTAAAATGCAATAGACCAAAAAACAACCAAAAAGTGTGTTTTTTCATTCTTTTGTAAAACGCAATGGACAAAAAACGGTGTTTTTCATTATTTTATAAAACGCAATGGACAAAAAACACACAAAAAGTGTGGTTTTTCATTATTTTGTAAAACGCAATGGATAAAGAACACCAAAAAAATCTGTTTTTCCATTTTTTGTAAAACGCAATGGATAAAAAACAGTGTTTTTTATTATTTTGTAAAACGCAATGGGCAAAAAACACCAAAAAGGTGTGTTTTTTTATTTTGTAAAACACAATTTTAAATGAAGGTTTAAACTGAAAGGTGTTTTGTAATTTTTCTTTGAGACATTTTGTCAAACACCTGGTGTGTAGCTTTTTATTAATGATTTCTCAATGAAATTGGAACTAATGATGTTGCCCAAACGCATAAATACATCAAGAGAAAGAGTAGAATCAGAGATATCTTCACTTTAAATACAAAATGTTTGAGAAATTTGAGAAGAGGAGTACCTTTTTTAACAGAAATCTCATGTTCCATCGCATCATGTTAAATTTGACAGAGTGGTGAGGTTGGGGAGACGATTCTGGTGGTGGTGAGCGATGGAGTGACGACGATGGTGGTGGTGGGGTGAGATGTATCGTGAAAGAAAATGACATAATGGGTTTTTGTTATAAACTGGGTTTTTTATCTTATGGTTGTTTGACTAAAATGTCCTTCCAATATTTTTTTATCTTTGACACGTGTCACTCTATCATTGCTTCCTATCCTTCCTAGCTAAAACAAACTTCCTATTTGATCTTTACCCTATAATATAATCTTAACAAAACTAATCAAACAATAAGATTGAATTTCATTTAAATCTCGTTTAGAGCAAAGGTCGACTTATTTCCAATCATGACCTTTATTAGGGTTTATTAGTGATGTTATGTAGAAACTTTCACAAATGAGAGATTATCACCAAGTGATGAGGGGTGGAGCCATGTTGAAACCATGGGGCATTTGCCCTTTATGAAAAAAGTTTGCAAGTATTATTTATATATTAAAATCCCGATCACATTATGTGTTTTTATTAAAATGAATAAAATATTAGGAAAATATTTGAGAAAAAACTTGTTATATTATATACAGACGTATTAAAAAAGCATATTAACGAAGCCGAATTTCACCATGTGCTTTTAATGCAAAGTAAGGGAACATATATTACAAGATAATACGATTTACTGTTAGCAAAACTAATCAAACATCAAGATTTTAATTTCATATAAATTTCAATTAGAGCTATGTTGTGGCTTCATACAAATGAGAGGTCATTAATACTGTATGCTCAAGGGTGAACCCATGCAAAAATCATGGGGGTAGCTTACCCAATTTCATAAAACATTTGAGTGTTATATATAACGTAAAAATGAACACGTTATGTGTTTTTATTGGAATGAATAAAATATTATAGTATCTTTATGAGGAAGCACTTGCTATATTTGATAGAGGCGTCTAGCGAAACCTAATTTCGCCATGTCTTTTAGCGCAAAGTAAGAGAATATATAATATAATATGATTTACTCTTAATAAAACTAATCAAACATGGAGATTTTTATTTCATATAATTTTCGTTTGGGGAAGGCCTTGTTTTTCATTTCTGACCTTTATTAGTAATGCTATGTAGTTACTTTCCATAGATGAGAGATTATTAGTGGACTTCTCTCCTTGTTCACTTCTTGGTCCCGTAATCGGTACAACACCCACAAACCCACAATTGTAAGTGCCCTAATAAAGATCTAGGTGATGCCAATACAAGTGTGGCTAAATCGGATAATAAACTGTGATCATTTCGATAAAATAAGGAGTATTTTGCTTTCCATTTTATCTTCCCAGTGTTTATATATATATATATATAAGGATGGGTAAAATGAGAACCATCTTAAGTTATGAGAACCGTACTAAAGTCATTGATCAAAAGTGTTTTAATAGATGAGATTAAAAGACAATAAAGTAGTTGTAATAATTGTGCTTTAAATAATGAGTTTTTGTTTTTAGTGAGATAAAGGTAAATTGGTATTTTTACCAAACTCTTTAATGATTGGTAATTAAAGCTATAATCATTGTGTTTTAATTAATGTTTGTGATTTAATTAATTTTATTTTTAAATCATACAGTAAGAAAATTAATTTACGTAGGGGTTTAAAAGTTTTTTGCGCCCCGGTTTTAAACATTTATACGCGCGGGTTCAGACTTTTTTATGCGCGGGTTCAAACTTATTTTACGCCCGGCTTTAAATTTTTTTACGCGCCGGTTTCAAATTTTTTTACGCGCGGTTTTAAACTTTTTTTACGCGCCGGTTTTAAACTTTTTTTACGCGCTGTTTTAAACTTTTTTACGCGCCCGATCAAAACATTTTTTAGGCGCCGATTTAAAACTTTTTTACGCGCGGTTTTAAACTTTTTTAACGTGCCGGTTTAAAATTCTCTTTGCGCGCCGGTTTTAAACTTTTTTTACGCGCGGTTTTAAACTTTTTTACGCGCGGTTTTAAACTTTTTTAGGCATCGTTTTAAACTTTTTTACGCAACAGTTTTATACTTTTTTTACGCACAGGTTTTAAACTTTTTTTACGCGGCGGTTTTCAACATTTTCTTACACGCTGTTTTAAATTTTTTTACGCGATGGTTTAAAACATTTTTACGTGCCGGTTTAGAACTTTTTTTACGCGCCGGTTTTAAACTTTTTTTACGCCCGGTTTTAAATTTTTTTACGCACCGGTATAAAAGTTTTTTTACGCGCCGGTTTTAAACTTTTTTTACGCGCCGTTTTAGAAACTTTTTTACGCGCGGTTTTAAACTTTTTTTACGCATCGTTTTAAACTTTTTTTACGCGCCGGTTTTAAACTTTTTTTACGCACAGGTTTTAAACTTTTTTACGCGCCGGTTTTCAACTTTTTCTTACACGCGGTTTTAAACTTTTTTTACGCGATGGTTTAAAACTTTTTTACGTGCCGGTTTAGAACTTTTTTTACGCGCCGGTTTTAAACTTTTTTTACGCGCGGTTTTAACTTTTTTTACGCACCGGTATAAAAGTTTTTTTGCGCGCGGTTTTTAAACTTTTTTACGCGCTGGTTTAAACTTTTTTACGCGTGGTTTTAAACTTTAGAACAATTTTTTTTACAAAAAAAAAAACATTTTTTATGGGTTTAAACTTTTTTACAAAAAACAAAAAATATTTTATGCGAAACAAAAATATTTTATTTTTACAAAAACTTTTTTTACAATTTTTGTTTCAAAAACTTTTTTACAAAATTTTTTTTACGCCAAACATCTTTTTACGCCCCCGACACCCTGATTTCAGGTTTACGAAATTTGAGAATCTTACCAAACGAACTTACCCGAAAATCACGACTCAATAGATATCTCATGTTTAATAGAAGAGTGATAAAAGATGTGACATGTTGAGTTTTAAATAGAAGAGACATAAAAGATGTAACATGAGAAGTAAAATACTAAAATACCCTTTTGATTTAATTTGGTTACGGGTAATATGTAAATATACACACAAAATAACCCCCACAAACTATACTTCTAAAAGTCATAAAGCACAATTACCAACATTTAACTTTATCTCTTTCAGAATTTGGGGCTTTAAGAAAGTGGCTGCTCAAAACTTTTGCTTTATTTCACTCTCTATTGAGTCTTCCTTATCTAACGGGATCAAGGTGTGTACATAATTACATTCCTTCTCAAGTGGTTAAGGATTCTAATTTGAAAGTGAACAAATGTGTATATGTCAAAAGTGTGTGAGTTGACTTTTTGCATTTGATATATTTTTTGAGGGACACAAATGCTAGGTTTATGCAGACTTCAATCAGGAAACGAAATAAACCCAAATCAGGTTATTAAAGAAAATATGGAACAATACGGTGGCAATTTCCTTTTTGTTACCGTTTTGCAACCAAAAACTCGGTGGGAAAAAAACACCTGTGTCAAATGCCCTATTGCCATCTATTTGTGACCGCTACTAGTTTTTGTGACCTAATTGTTGCGACCACAAATAGGGTAAAAAATAATGCGACTGTGAGCTTTTTGCCACCGTTTAAGTTTTTGCCACCAATAAAAACCAATAACCACGGCTTTTTGCCACCGTTTTGTGACCAGGATGGCAAATGGGTTTTGTACACTATTTCGCTGCAACCATCTCACTGTTTTGCTGCTACCATCTCACGACTAGTTTTGCTTTTAACATCAATTTTTTTTTTCTAAACTTGCAGAACTTTAAAGTTTAACTAGAAATTTCAAGAGTATACGATAAAACATTACAACAAAATTACTATTAAAACATCAAATAACCCAACTTATCCTAACTTAATAAACATTCATATCCAAACAATCAGAATAAAGTGTTTATAGCTATCTTCGAACCACATTTTTAACATAGTTTCAATGTTCGCTATCCTATTGATCATAATATCTCTCCACTTTATCTTTTTAGCCATCAAAATCCGCTATGATTCCGTTAACCTCTTTTTCTCTCCTTTCTTTTCCCAACCTTTCAATCTACAAAAAAAAAAAAAACCCAATTCAGAACTGAAAAAAAAAAACCGATAACAGGATAATGGGTCAAGTTAGCATCCTAATTGAGTTTGTGATTAGCAATAGTGAAAAAAAACTGTTGATTTAAACCCACTTGATCACCTGAATGAGATTTATCTTGCATGAATCCACAGGAACTATAACAGTCTACATTATACAAACAACATATCATGTTAATAACTTATAACAGAGTTTTTGTGACAGTTTATATGATAAAACAACAAATATAATAATAAACAAACCATTGCTGGAGCAGTTATAGAGTTCACCAGCTTGACCATTCACTGTCATAATGGTCTGGGTTTTTCACAGCTTTGTCACTTTCATTTCTTGAATCTAATAGCATGCCAAATAGTTAGTATACATAAACCGTCAAACAATAAAAGTTACAAAGAAATTAGCTTTTAAGGAAAAAAGAACGTACAACAAGTTGTATACATGACAAGTTGTTACAAGGACATCAAGGTGCATGTTATGGCTGGATATGACAGATGAAGGAAGAATGTTTGCTTGATGCAATGTTGAACATCTTACTCCAGCTCAAAGATCACCATTATTGCCTCTGAATTTTATATAATTATCAACTGTCAATAGAACATGAAATGTTCAGTACATGGTTTATTAAAAGGTAATATTAATTATTACCTGAGAAACATTTTTGCTGGTCTAAAGTGACAAAATACAGGGGCATTTTTTCGAATCAGATACTCAACTATTAAGGTATAAAAGAGCCTTCAGTGTTAACTATTATGGTACAAACAATTAGCAAACTAAGGGGCATGGGCAAAAGATAAACACGCAAAATCAATTGGCTAACAATTAGGCGTAAGTGATTAAACAAGATAAACTAAGTTCTGATTGTTTAACTATTAACAAGATACAACTAACTGATCTAGAATAATAACCAAATAACATAAATTTGGAATAATAATGAATAATCAATGTACACAATACAGAAACAAAAATTAACGATAAAAGATAACATAAGATTCGAAGCGCTCACCTTCAAGCAAGGCAAAATATCTAACTGATCGAACATATTCCAAGGCTCGAAGTGATTATTTTATGCTTTAGACCTTCACAGCAGATTACACAAACTACAGATTCAAAGCTTTTCTAAAGATTGGCAATGATTTAAGAGCAATTCAAAGTTATTACATCAAATTGATTACTGATCAAAATTATAGAAGCGGTGCTTAACAAACCGAAAATTTTCATTAGATTATTGTTGTCGTTTAATTGTTCTAAGAGTAATGTTTCTTTTATAGAAACTCAAAACAATTTAACTTAAAGAAGATTACTTAAAATTATGGTTTATATATTACAAAGCATATCATTAAAGAATTTACATCGAGATAGATGGTAAATGGGCAACATGCTGCGCCGCTACCCCTTCTTGAATAGCAAAACTAAGTCTTTTAAAAACCACATCTATAGATCTCGGGGTCAAAACATTACAAACAGATAAAAGAATCGTCAATGAACATGGTCAAATCCCTAATTCAAATATAGTGATTTAGATAACGACTTCACAACTTACTGAAAAAATAGTGAGTAACCAAACCACATTTACAAAATGATTCGAAATAAAACCTGTTCTTTGTGTCCTCGGGAAAGTAAAACAGCAACTCGCCTTCAGGAGGCATGGTAACGAGCAGACACGCACAAGGCTAGCCATAGGTGCTTGCAATGAGCCAAATCCGCATCAACTAAACCAAAATACAGAGAGAAAACAATCAATTAGAACGACACCAAACTCTAATTTCCTATAATCATTCAACCATGATAAAACATGCTGGAAAACACCAATACCTTGACTGGTGACTAGAACACCGCTTACTAGACGAAGGTCGAAGATCATCTGGGAGTCCTTTTTCGTAATAAAAACCCTAAATATCTACCTTCAAAAGTATAAATCGACTCAAATCAGACCTAGAAAAGAACAATCTTCAATCTAGGAACAAATTGACCGAAAAATAGTGAATTTTGTGTACCTGTAAATTTCAGAATTCAGATATGTGGAGAAGATGGGAGTTAGGTCATGAGGGAGAGTGTGAACTGCTAAACCGAGATTAGCATAGAAATCCTAGCACGAACCGATGATGATTGTACAGCGAGAAGCTAGTGTTATGGTGAATTGCATAGTGAGATGGAGATGGATACTGTTGAGACTTGAGAGGATCGATAAATTAGCGGCAATATGGCAGTATTAAATTTTGGCTCGTAATCGATAAAATACATTACCCGCTTAAATCCACAGTTGTGACCGCTAAGACGGTCACAATTAAACCATACCTTTTAACTTTTCGTGTATTTACGTTACGATAAGCTAGCAACACTACTTTATATAACATTTATATTTCTTACCAATTTGTGACCGAAAACCTACGTATAATAGTAAGTACGTTTGGTTTGCAATTTAGGTGAGAAAACTGTGGCTAAATTTACTACCTTCTTTTTGGTAACAAATTTGGTGGCTTTTGCCCATTTCTACGGTACTGATATGGCTAACGCAAAATTAATAAAAAACAGACAGTGAACCAAGTGCAAAAGATCCATATTCAGTTCCAAATATGAATTGTCCCTAACTTTCAAATATTGTTCAGGTTTTAATATGTGTTTGCCATTGTAGATATTGCGTTTATTCGCATGGTCCACGGCTGACGTTACTATCAACGTTAAACAAGGTAGTCAACACACACACATATATACATTATGTAATTTTATCTTCAATTTCTCTCTCGTAGTGTACGTTGTTAAGGAAATGGTTTAACTTTGTTAACTCTATTTCATCTATTATTTTTTAATCATTTAAATATTAAATATTTAAATTAAATACAAAATAAATAATAATACCACTTCATTAACTTCTTACTTAAAATAAGCATTGATAATAGATAGTATTAATTTTTTATTCTTTTTTGTCTAAGGCCTTTGGGTATACTTTAACCTATCTTAACTTCATCTAAGTGTCACATCAACCTTTTTTTTCCCATGCCTATTAACTTCATCTAACCCTATCTTTTAGTGGTTTTGGTCTAAAAAAAGAAAAGAATAATTAATTCAATTTCTTAACATTGAATTAACATGCTAACAGATAACTCATTTAATGCCCTTTAACACAAAGAGAGGGAGATTTGCAATGTTAGTTAACATGCCATGTCATTGTTAACACTCTAAATGTTAGAATACACCCCATGGCCTAAGTTAACATGTTAACCAAGTGAGGTTTTAACACCCCTTAACATGGGAAGGGAACAGTTTAAAAGACATATTAACTTGTCATCTTATCTTTAACATTCGACAAGTTTTTATGCTACTTTCTTAATTTAAGACCTATTTAGTGTTTTTAAAATTGGACACTTAACATTCTTTTATTCTATTTATATAAGAGATAAACGTTTCCTTTTATTTGTTTACTTTTACTTTGATTAATTGTTGGTGCAGTTTTGTGTCCGTCGCTTGTTCTTATTACGTTGTAATATGTACGGTCTTTATTTTGTGTGTCTGTATAGTTTTGGTCGAGTAGGCCAAGTCAAGATATCCTCCTATCTTGACTTAGCACGACGTTTATGATGTTTACATTGTAAAACAGTCTGCATGATGCAGCTGTTAGTTTGTTGGTGTGTTGTTTCTGTGATCTGTTAACTGATGTCTGTGTGCAGGGTCCCCACGAAGAACCTAGATTCTTCGTGGGATTCCATCTCCACGAACAACTATTGTTCGTCTCTTGTGAACTCTACGAAGAACCATTCTTTGTGGGTGTTTGGTTGTTCGCCGGTCCAGTCCACGAAGAACCGTTCTTCGTGGGACTGTTTTTTGTTCGTGGGCCTCTGCATGGTTCTTCGTAGCATGCAGAGGTATTGGGCCTATATATACAGACATACCTTTCACAGTTTCACTAAGAGAGCACCTAGAGTCTGTATAAGCATTGTGTGTATGTGTTTGTAACTGTTCTCTTCAGATTAATCAAAGTTGTGAATCTTTAGTTACTTGTGTTTGCTTATCTTTGCTTCGGTCTGCATGTTTACGTGGATTCCGCGCTCGTAAGTGTGTTAACAAACAAGGAAGTATGTTTATTCTTGATTCTCCAAGTGGACTTACAAGTGGTATCAGAGCTTTGGCTCTCTTCCTTGTTTAAAACCAAGCAAAACCTTGTGTTTGAGCAAGTTGTGAAGCATCTTGAAGTTGTTCTTGAACTTGAAAACAAGAAAGTTAAGTTTTTTCTAGAAAAAGGGTCTAAAAACTTAGTTTAAACTTGTTGTTTGCGGAAAATTTTTACAAAAACCTAGTTAAAACACATGGAGACATGTTAGGATTTGGTTTTTCTTAAAATTTCTTGCAAAACTTGAGTTCGACAAACTTTCCGGCAAGTTGTTTAACCGGAAAAGTCACCGGAATTTGGTTGGTAGAGATAAGATTCAAAAAGATTTACTGAAAAAGGCAATCTTTCGTAGGTTTGTTTTCAACTAATTTGAGATAGTCATCTACCACCTTTCTTAAACTCAGAAAAAGTAAGTTACTGTAAAAAGGAGAACCCCACCAACCAAATCACGAAGAACCTTGTCTGCGAACAACCATCTGCAAACAACTGTCTTCGACGAAGAACTATTCTTCTACGAAGATTGATTCTTCGTAGGTGAACATTCATTGACGAAGAACTCATTCTTCGTGGGAAGGATTCCTACGAAGAACCAGAACCTTCGTTATCCAGAAGTCTCACGAAGAACTGGTTCTTCGTGACACTAGTTCTTCGTGGACCATAGTTGTGCGTGGTCATTAGTTCTTCGTGGGTGCTGTGTTTGTGTTCTTCAAATAGAGTTCATAACTTTATCAAATTTTACAAATTTGCATTTCTTAAGCTATAGTTTCTTTTAATTAATCAAAATGAGTTCAAATCCATCGGATTGGAGTAGTGGGCCTAACACAAGTCAAGATACTCACAATCTAGCTCCACAATGTCATGGGTTAAGTCACTTATGCCTCAACAAGCATCAATGATTACCGCTAATCAATGGGCTTGTGTTGCAAACCAAAACCAAAGCATTCAACCCCTTCTCTTGAGTGAGAGTGAAGCTGGTAGTAACAATCGTCCACCTAAATTAAACCACATGAACGATTATCCCGCATGGAAAGGACGGTTCAATACATACGTTCTTGGTCAAAACACAGAATTATGGACATGTTTTACTAAGCCATACAACATTGCACTCGAGGAAGCCGGATCAAACCCACCCCCCTAGCAGAAATGACTGAGCCTGACAAGAAAGCCTATGATCTTGAGAAGAAGGCGTTTGCAATTCTTACGCAAGCTCTTCATAAAGATATTTATCAGCAATTCATCTATTGCACAATGACAAAGAACTTGTGGGATACTTTAGAAGCGAGAGGTGAGGGAAATGCGGCTACAAGAAAGATCCGTCATGATCTTTGGAAAAAGAAGTTTGAAGGTTTTCTGTTTATAGAGTATGAAACCTTAAGTGACATGACAACTCGGTTCTATCACTTGCTAAGTGAGATGTACTCATACCGAGTAACCGCATCTCAACAGGAGATTGTTACTCGATTTGCTGATGCCTTGCCGCCCAAGTGGAGGTAATTCATAGATCTGTTGAAGCATACGGAGGTGATGAATACTATTAGCATCTATGAGTTTGTTCAGAAATTGGAGAACAAGAATGAGGAGGAAATCTGAAAAGCAAAACGAGTTCCAGTTCCTCGAAACCCTGAAATGTATTTTGGAGGTATCAACATGGGTGTTTGTGCTTCTTCACAACCAAAACTTCAAACAACTTTTGTTTCAAACGCAAATCCTTTTCTGCCACCATCTAAACCAGATCAGTCCACCCAAACCTACAGCAAAGGATTTGATCCTAATGCCTTTTTGCCTAAACCTCAAGATGTTGCCTCTTTTCATCAACAAAAGTCGTCTCAACAAGCCTGTTATGGTAACAAGTTTCAACCTTCAAATCCCAATACTGTCAGATTTGATACTTCACATCTTTCCAAGGTCAGTGTGGAAGTTGCCAAATAACATATGGAACTTCTAAACACTATGGTTAGCGCATATTGTGGATTAGTCGCTGGTTAAATCGGAAACATCAATTTGACAAACGAGGACTATCAACAAATTGACAAAGATGAGATGGATCTCATGGACATCAAGTGGGCTTTTGTAAGCACGGTTAGGAGAGCTAAGGATTACATGGCTAGGACTGGAAGAACAAGTTTGGAGAGTAAACGGGATACTAAGTATGGTTTTGACAAAGATGCCGTTACATGCTTCAACTGTGGTGAAAAAGGTCACTTCAAGCGTGAGTGTACTCGACCTCCCAAGCAAGGAAACCAGAATCCCTTCCGAAACCAATCTAACCCATCAAACACAACCCAAGTTAACAACGAAAGAAGTATAGTAGCTATTAACAACACTAACCAGGCTGGACCTTCAAACGCAAACAGAGCCTTAGTTGTTCAAGCAGATGAAGGATGCGACTGGTCGGTTCAATTGGGTAATGGAAATCAAGGCGGAACTGGTTGTTATGCCAAGATCATCAATCATATCAAACATGTCCGAAGAGAGAGGAATTTTCTGAAGATGATGATGGTTCTGGGTATAGTGTTAGTTCCGATGAGGAAAGCTCGAGTGTTGGTGGTTATGGTTCGGATTCAGAGGTGAAAGATGGAATCGATGATGCTGAGGTTGATAGTTTGCTGAAAGAAGCCGAGGAGCTTAGGAAGCAAAAGTCTGTGTTGATCAAGAAAGCAAAAGTTGCAACAAAGGAAATGGAGAAGTTCTTTACCAAGGATGGATCTTTTTCTTGTAACACTACTTTCATGGAAAACGTTGCACCTTCAGCAAGTCAGGTACAATCCAACACTCCTAGAGTATGCAATGATTGTGTTGAGTTAAAACAGAAATTTGAAACAATTAACTGTCACAACCAAAAATTGGTAGTTGAACTGTCAAAATGCAAAGAGCAAATCTGGCTTTAACTCGAAACGAAAAGGAATTCAAATATGTTATTGATACACTTAAGAAAAGCGTTTCTGAGCTAACGAAAACAGTTTTGAATAAGCAAAAGGGTATTAATAACTACATTAATATCATTGAAGACACAAAGAAAGAGTTAGCCATTTCCAAATGCGAGCATGATGCGATCAAGATCAAACTGGAAAGTTATTCTAACTCCCGGTATGTGCTTGATCACATCATTGACGTTCAGAAAACTGAAAGGAGATGTCAAGTGGATTGGGTATAAATCGTGTCCACCTCTGTTGAAACACAATTATACCAAAATGCCTGATGAAGAGGAAATGCCAAGATTTGAACCATCTGTACCACTCAATCCTGACGAGTTTGCAGTAGGATTAGGGTTCAAATTGGATAACTCTTCAGATGAAATCAAACAAACTGATAATGCTCCATCAGTTTCAGAGCAAATTCCTCCAATAGTTGAGGATGATTGTTCATCTGATGATGAAGGATGTGACTGATCAAGATCAATCTCTTGATAAAAGGAAAGGAGTGGAAATTCCAATTGAGAATCATATCTTATGTGATCCTCATACTCCCGTTGTGCAATCCCTTGTAAAATAAGAGATTGATCCTGTCAAGTCTGTTGAAGCACTCGTAGCTACGTTTGAAAGTGATAATGTGTTGTATACGTTGGTTGGTGATGAGAGAATTTATTCAAACAAGGACTTTCCAATTCGAAAAGTCAGTCCAGCTTCGATTGACCAAGTTTTTGAAAATTCAACAAACAAGTTTTTAGGAAAGAAAAGTCCTAATGTTATTGTAACTCAATGTGAAAAATTGCCACTCAAAACACAACAACTAATCGCTTCCAAAGGTAAACAACAAGAAAAGTGAGCTGAAAAACCCAAGGCTCGTAACAAGAAAAAGGGAAAGGATGTTAAGTTTGTAGCCTCAAATGGTACGGATAAAATCGAGACTTTTGAAAATACATCTACTACTGATTTTGTAAAACAAGTCAAGATTTTAAAACGAAATGATCAAAACAATTATTCTCAACACACAAACAGGTGTGATGAAGAACCGAGTACCTCGAGGCCTACAAGTTCAACATCAAGTCATCAAAATGCATCTCCCAAATTTGTTGAGAGGAGATCATGTTTTAGGTGTGGGGAGTTTAGACATATCATCAAAAATTGTACAAACTCACCAAAACCAAAGTTTATTGAAAATGCCCCTCCTGAAAAGAATTACCAACATCGATCTGTGTCACCTAAACAAGACAAACGTATTGTTAAGGAACAAGAAGAAAAACAAAGACGTAAAAATGTGAAGGTCATTGAAAAGGCTTTAAAACCGGAAGTTGTTCAAAAAACAACCAAGTTCGTCAAGCTCGTCAAGACCAGAAATCTCAAAATCTATAAATAATAATAATAATCAATCTGGTAAACAACAACAATCTTGGAAACCTAAAACCGGTACAGTTTCAGGGGGCGGTACACAATTTCCAAATCATCAAGAAATAGAAATCACATTTCTTGATGATAAGGGTCGACCCAAGACCACTAAGGCTTGGGTCCCCATCTCAAACTGATCGTGTAATTGCATGTGCAGGGTGCTTCAGGAGGAGCTATTAATAGTCATTGGATTGTTGACAATGGAGCATCTAGGCACATGATGGGTGACTTGAGACTCCTTTTTGATGTGAAAAGCATTAGAGGAGGTTATGTTGCTTTTGCTGGAGATAAAGGCGGTTACATCACTGGAGAAGGAATGATCTCTAATGGTGTTGTGAGTTTTGACAAGATCAACTACGTGCAACAAATTGATCACAATCTTCTGAGTGTTTCTCAAATCTGCGACAAGAAGTTCACCGTGAATTTTGATGATGCCGATTGTTATGTGCTGAAACCCGGTTTCAAGATTCCCAAAGAATGAATCCTGTTGTCGGCTCCAAGAATAAATGACTTATATATTCTTGATATGAGCCAAGCTATTACAACGACTGCACAAGTTACCTGTTTTGTCTCTAAAGCAACTGAAAAGGAATCTATCTTTTGACATAGACGTATGGGACACATTCACTTGAGGAAGATGAACCATTTGGTGAAAAATAATCTTGTGAATGGTGCACCAGTCAAGAACTTTCATCTACAAGACGTATGTGTTTCGTGTCAGAAAGGAAAGCAAGCGAAGAAATCACATCCTATCAAGAAAGTTAACACTGTTAACATGCCACTTGAACGTCTTCATATGGACCTCTTTGGACCTATGAAACTGTCACACCCCTATTTCCACGTGTACCTGGTGGGCCCGGTTAGGGAATATCGTGACGTAGTTGATAACATCATAACCAATAATAACACAGCACAGCGGAAGTCTTGGATTTAAATTACTATTACAAACCGAGTGTTCAAAGTTCGAATACAAATTACAAGGCTTGTAAAGAAAGATCCACAGGCGGATCGAAATAAATGTATACAAAGTATTTGTTCGACAGACTTTAGGCAACTAAGGATTTGAAAAATCCTCTTATGTCACTACCAAACAGCTCCCGACCTATTTCGCGTTGTCACATGTAACTTGATCTTTTGAAAATACGTCAGTTTTCACTGGTAAATACTAATAACCGACACATTTTGAAATCGTTTCCGAAAATGGTTTTAGGTGCACTTTTACATTTTATAAATAACTTGGGATAGTTCAAAATGACCTTGTTTACAGTTTTACATGTTTGTCAATACATCTGGGGTCCGGTGCAGAAACCGAATAACCTGGTTAACCAACACACCACTTAAATAATCCACCAATGGGATTCAATATTTTATTTGCATCAGCATCTGTCAGGTGTATGCCTACACCCCGCGCTTAAGGTCGTGGCCATTAGTAAATTAAATGAGCCAAGGATATCCCGACACGGTCGAGTTAACCCCCAATGTTTAAGTTATCAAACAATACAGAATAAAATGAGTTATGAAGATTTAGTAAATCACAATCCGATAACATGATCCCATACCCGACCAAGCGGTATTTTTATACCGTATCCCAAGCCCGTACACGGAAAATAAGTTAGAAGTATTTACATGAGCTAATTCTTCAATAAATTACTAACTCAACCGACTAATCAAAAGTAAGCTTAGTTGACAATCTAACAGAAGGCTTTAGTCTGGAATGATGGTAATATTAACCAATTAGAATACTAATGGGTCCTATCTACATCAGAGACTCGGACCGGCTAGCTTAAAAGATATTTACGGTACTAAGCGCTAGATTAAGCGGTGACCGGAATAGAATGTAGTTTAAACCCGACAAGCACTAAGACTTGTTTAGTATGGGTAAACATATTACATTCTGGATTTTGATATGAAAATGAGAAGGTTAAACCCGTTTCGGCTAAACTACGTAAACTAGTCACGTAGGCTTAACCGTACGCGTTTAAGCGAAACCGGGTAACCGGATGAGCCGTATACAAGTTCCATATGCCATTATATTTAAAATATGTTGTAATATCAGTAGGATATCAACATGTTTGCCCGTTATGGTTTTAAAATCAAGTTACGCCTCAAAAGGGCATTTTGGTCATTTTATAACTTATAAAAGGAGCTTGCAAGTAAACTGATGTCGTGGTCATAAACATTCTGTAAAAATGATTCATTTATGATGTTATATCAATAGGATGTCAAGTATATGTGTGGTTTATAGATTAGGACCAAACTATGCCCCGAAAGGGCATTTTGGTCATTTTACACATTGCTTGACAAACTTATTTGGGAATCTGAGTATAGATCATGTACCTACTGTAAATATGCATAAAATAAGTTTTGAATTCAGTAGGTACCAAGTCTTGATGCTCTAATATGGTTTTAAACCATACTATGCGCCGAAACGGCGATTAAGTCGCTAAATGACGATTTAAATAGTATTTGAGTGAACTGATGTTATGAACAGGTTTGTATGATGAAAATATGTTATATAGTGTAATATATCAGTAGGCAAAAGGTTTTGGTTCTTTAGAATGATTAAAACTCATTTAAAGTGTCGAAAGGGAAATATCGTCATTCATGGACATAATACATAGACTTGTGTGCAAACTCAGTTTACAACTTGAATTAATATCCCAAATAATCCTAATTATGATATTACATCAGTAGGTAAAGAGTTTTGGTGTCACAATTATGTTTAAACCATTTAATACGCCAAAAGGGCGATTTGGTCACCTTAAAATATGAAATACGCCTTTTAAATCAAAACTCAGTTTATGATCAGAATGTTGATCTTAAAATAAATGTAACAACTTTACAAATCAGTTAACAAGTCATTCGTATGCTCATTTGTATTTAAAACCTCATTTTTAAGCATGAAGGGCATTTTAGCAAAGTTTGGCATAATTAACTGATACTTGCATACAAACTCGGATTACTATGTGACCATGTAATATAACCCCAGAGGGTTATTCTACAACTTGACATGGTCACGATGCAACTTAGAATCAGTAGCTAGGGTTGCTAAATCGGGTCAGAACCGAAAGTCAAAGCAGAAGTCAACTTTTACGACTTTCGGTTGCGAACCGACCTTAGACCTGGACTTGACGGGCCGAACATGTTTAAACATGTTCTAATACTTATTACCAAGTTATTAAAGTGTTAAAACTTATTTTATAACACCTACATTACTAGATATGCATTTAATACAAAATCTTCCCAGTTTGACTTTTTAATAACTTTACTTTGACCTGTCAATTGACCAAGCAAACGTGGTGTCAGGAGGTGCCCTCTTAAGGGATTAACACATACCTAATTACGATCACGTAGCCACGTTCGTTAAGAACATTGATTATTACGTAATGGTCTTAACTCAAAGTCAAAGCGTTTTTACGTTAATGCTTTGACTTTGGCTTAAAACCTAGTAAAACTTAAAGAGGGAAGTTAAGGACACTTACACAAAGTCCTAGCACGAAACACAACTGAGTTGGAAGCTCCTATAAGTCCAGGAACCTCCAGAGGAGAAGAAGATATGATAATGAGAAGTGGTGCAAGAAATGAGGTTGCACATCACCTCTCACTTACACAAAGTCCTAGCACGAAACACAACTGAGTTGGAAGCTCCTATAAGTCCAGGAACCTCCAGAGGAGAAGAAGATATGATAATGAGAAGTGGTGCAAGAAATGAGGTTGCACATCACCTCTATTTATACTAGAGGATCAAGAACCAAGTTCCTCCAGGTGTTAGCAGATGTTAGCAAGTGATAACAAGTGTCCAAGGATGTGTCTTGAGCAGCTAGATTGGTGGCAAACGTGATTTAGGTGGCAGAAGCAGATCCTGCCACATTTCTGCTTGCTGGCAACGACTTACGGACCGTAAGGTCTAAGCCTTGCGGTCCGTAAGGACCTCTGGCGTCTAAATGCTTTAAAATGGTTACAGACCGTAACCAAGATGGCTTGCGGTCCGTAACCGCCTTCCAGAACATGAAAATTGGCATTTTCACACTTTTGGTCCCTCGACTTTTGTAGTTGCCATTCAGAGGTTGTAATTTAACATGTTGGCAAGATTAGTCCCTCTCTTTAAGCACGTATTCGAGGATCAGTGGGACACGTGTCGAAATTTTACGGGACGGGTTTTTATGAGGTGTTACATCCTCACCCCCTTAAAAGAAATCTCGACCTCGAGATTTATTCAAATAGATAGGGATACTTTTGTCGCATAGTGGACTCGACCTCCCAAGTGTACTCAGGGCCTCGACGGGCATCCCATTTAACTTTCACAATAGGCACGTCCTTCCTACGAAGCTTTTTAACTTGCCGATCTTCGATCGCAATTGGTTTCTCTACGAAACGCAAGTTTTCATCAATCTGGACGTCTTCATGAGGCATCGCTAGCGGCTCATCTGCTAGACACTTCTTTAAGTTGGAAATGTGGAACACATCATGTATTCCACTTAGCTTTTCGGGTAGCTTAAGCTTGTAAGCCACTGAACCGATACATTCGATGATCTCGAATGGTCCTATATATCTTGGGCTTAGCTTACCTTTTTTACCAAAATGCATTACACCTTTCCAAGGTGATACCTTTAGCATAACCTTGTCCCCTACTTGAAACTTCAAAGTTTTGCGCCTCTTGTCGGCGTAACTTTTCTGTCGACCTCGTGCAGCTTTTAAACGGTCAAGGATTTGTCCCACTTTTTCCGTCGTTTCAAGAACGATCTCTGGTCCTGATAGTTGAGCTTCCCCAAATTCGGCCCAACAAATAGGCGTCCGACATTTTCTCCCATATAAAGCCTCAAATGGTGCGGACTTAATGATTGCATGATATCTATTATTATAGGAGAATTCGATAAAGGGTAGATGGTCGTCCCAATTACCACCTAAGTTGATCACACATGCTCGAAGCATGCCCTTAAGAGTTTGAATCGTACACTCACTTTTTCCATCAGTTTGCGGATGATAGGCGGTACTGAAGTTTAATCGAGTGCCAAGAGATTGTTGGAAGCTTTTCCAAAAGTGAGATGTGTATCTTGTATCTCTATCGGATACAATAGACACAGGCACTCCGTGTAGGGACACGATCTTGTCCACATACATCTTTGCCAATTTGTCCGAACTAGAAGTTTCTTTTATTGGCAAGAAATGTGTTGACTTAATCAGCCTATCCACGATAACCCAAATCATGTCGTTTCCACTTTTAGTCTTAGGTAACTTAGTTATGAAATCCATGGTTACCAATTCCCATTTCCACGTGGGAATCTCTAGTATTTGTAGAAGTCCTGACGGTTTTTGGTGTTCAGCTTTCACTTGCGAACATGTCAGATACTTTGATACACAAGTGGCTATGGATTTCTTCAAACCCATCCACCAATAGTTAGACTTCAAGTCTTGGTACATCTTATCACCTCCTGGGTGAACAGAGTACTTGGAACTATGTGCTTCCTGGATGATTAGTTCTCTCCGAAGACTGGAACCCAAATTCTTCCATTAAATTTGAGGATTCCATCATCACCGGGTGTTAATTGTTCCACAGTTCCACTTGGTTCCTCATTGGCTATGTTCTCCTTTAACATAGCTTGCCTTTGCGCTTCCAGCAATTTTTCATTCAGGCTATTCCTCACTTCTATACTTTTTGCGTTAATCCTTAAAGGTTTAACCCTTTCTTTGCGACTAAGCGCGTCGGCGACTACATTTGCTTTACCGGGATGATATCGGATTTCACAATCATAATCATTTAGAGTTTCCATCCAACGGCGTTGGCGCATGTTCAAGTCCTTTTGATTAAACAAATGTTGAAGGCTTTTGTGGTCTGTGTATATAATACACTTTGTCCCGTATAGGTAATGCCTCCACAACTTAAGTGCAAAAACAACGGCACCCAATTCCAAATCATGGGTGGTGTAGTTCTTTTCATGCACTTTGAGTTGTCGCGATGCATAGGCAATAACCTTGCCCATCTGCATAAGCACACAACCCATGCCTGTGTGTGACGCATCGCAGTATACTACAAACTCTTCAATACCTTATGGTAAAGTTAATACCGGAGCATTGCTTAATTTTTGCTTCAAGATCTCAAAAGATTCTTGTTGCTTTGGGCCCCAATTAAATGATATTCTTGCGAGTCAAAGCGGTTAAAGGAGTCGCTATTCTGGAGAAATTTTCGATAAACCTTCTATAATAATCAGCCAATCCCAAGAAACTACGGATCTCTGAAGGTGTCTTTGGTGCTTCCCAATTCATAATAGCTTCGATTTTAGCGAGATCCACTTGGATACCACGCTCACTAACTACATCTCAAAGAAATTGGACCTCGCAAAGCCAGAATTCGCATTTAGAGAATTTAGCATACAACTTCTCTTTTTGTACAATTCTAGAATGCATCTAAGATGCTTCTTGTGATCGGATTGATTACGAGAATAAATAAGTATGTCACCAATGAAGACTATGACAAACTTATCTAGGTAAGGCTTGTAGACTCTATTCATGAGATCCATGAATGCTGCGGGTGCATTAGTGAGCCCGAAAGGCATCACTAGGAATTCATAATGTCCATATCTCGTTCTGAATGAAGTCTTTGGAACATCCTCACTCCTAACTTTTAGTTGATGATAACCTGACCTTAAATCTATTTTTGAAAAGTAACTTGCCCCTTGTAGTTGATCGAATAGATTGTCGATCCTGGGCAAAGGGTAGCGATTCTTGATCGTTATCTTGTTGAGCTCACGGTAGTCAATGCACATACGTATTGAACCGTCCTTCTTTTTGACAAATAAGATCGGAGCTCCCCATGGTGATGAACTAGGCTGGATAAAGCCTTTTTCCAAAAGTTCATCGAGTTGAGTTCTCAATTCCTTTATTTTTGTTGCGGCTAAACGGTAGGGTGCTCTCGCAATAGGTGCGGATCCAGGTAGGATGTCGATCCTAAATTCTACTTGTCTATCAGGGGGTAGACCGGGTAGTTCTTCAGGAAAGACATCTAGGTAATCCGAGATAACAAGTATATCTTCAATCTTCGGCTTAGGTTCGTCAATGGTTACTTGCGCCATATAGATGACACAGCCTCTCTTCATGCATCGGGAGGCCTTAAGCATAGCAGCTTTTTCTGGCAACCCGTAGTGCATATCTCCAAAGATGGTGAGCATTTCATTGGATGGGGTTTTAATCTCGATTAGTTTCTTATCACAGGCAATACGGGCTTGATTATGGGATAACCAATCCATTCCTAAGACTATATCGAACCCTGCCAATTTCATTGGCAGAAGAGAGATTGGGATCAAATGATTCTTGATGGATATAAATCATCCATCTAGAATGGAAGAAGCAGTTTTAATGGTTCCATCGGCAAGTTCTACCTCATATGTTATGTCTAGAGTTCTTACAGGCAAGTTTAATAGTTTGCTAAACTTATGGTCAACAAACGACTTATCAGCCCCCGAATCAAATAGAACTCTAGCAAAGGTATCGTTGATGAGGAAAGTACCTGTTATAACATTGTTGTCATTGCCAGCTTCTCGAGCACTCATCTGAAAGGCTCGAGCATTTGTTTTCTTGGCTCCACCAGATTTTGCATTATCATCCTTTGCATTCTTGGAGCAGTTAGTCTTTATGTGGCCTTTCTCACCACATTTGAAGCAAGTAGCATCCTTGATATCCCTGCAGTCCAGGGTTTTGTGTCCCATCTTTTTTACAAATACCACAAGGTTTCTTCCAAATCTTGCATTCAGATCTATTCTCAGACCTATTCTGATTCTTGTGGGATCCAAACTTTCCTTTCTTTTTAAACCTTTGGGATTTGTCATCCTCCCTTTTTCTTTTTGCCTCAACTTCCCTTCGGGCTGACATTCTCCTCACATAGTCTTGA
The DNA here is from genome assembly GCA_947069175.1 of Scalesia atractyloides. Lineage (NCBI taxonomy): Eukaryota > Viridiplantae > Streptophyta > Magnoliopsida > Asterales > Asteraceae > Scalesia > Scalesia atractyloides. The sequence continues at coordinate 91,891,701 of CAMTDV010000014.1, forward strand.
GTGAGGGAAAAAGCTAGTTCAACAGCAGATTAATAAGTATTAGGCTGAACAGCCTTAACCAAACTCCTAATCTCTGGAGCTAAAGCATTGATAAAGCGCGAGATGCGCTTAGGTTCTGGAGTGACTAGATATGGTACTAGCCAGGAGTACGAGTCGAAGTCGGTAACAAACTTCCGACAATCAAGATTCTTCATCGTTAGAGCAAGAAAATCCATCTTAATCTTTTCCACCTCATGCGGTGGGCAGTACGTGTCCTTGACTAGGTCCACAAATTGGGACCATCCCAAATTATAGGTGGACCTTTCCCGAAGATTGCATTAAGGCTTTCCACCATATCAGGGTGCTACCCTTAAAAGATTGTGACACAAACTTTACAATGTATTTATCAGCACATCCACTGATATCCACCATTGTCTCAATCTCATCGAGCCACCGTAGGTGTAACACTACGTGTTTTTACGTCCAATATTTTTTCCGACACGTGTCTTGGTAATCCTGATGTGCCATGTGCCAAAACGGGAAGGACCGAGGTTGTCGAATCACTTATTATATCCTCGTTATGCCATGAAACAAAGTTGAGGGGCTAAATGTGAAAATGCCAAAATTTTTCATCTCTAGGAGGCGGTTACGGACCGCAAGCCATATTGGTTACGGTCCGTAACCATTTTAAAAAACAGTGTGCGTCTGAGGTCCTTAAGGACCGCAAGGCATGACCCATACGGTCCGTAAGGACCTGCCAGCGACCAAAATGTGGCAGAACTCAGTTCTGCCACCTCTTACCGCTTTTGGCACCTTCCTTGCATGCTAGACGCGTCCCTTGACACATGTTGAAGTCCTCTAACACCTGGAAACCTCCTGGACTCCTCCATAACCTTTTATGAGATGAATTCTTGAACTTGCAACTCACTTTTCCTCACCATAATCCACCAAGTTCATTTAGAGGAGCTCCTGATCATTTTTGAAGCATGTCTTCTGTTCTTAGTACTCCTTGTAACCTATGTAAGTGCTCCATTTCGTGCTAAGTCCATTCAATTAAGTTTTAAGACTAGTTCAAAGTCTTGTCGTAAAATCGCCTTGACTTTGAGCTAAGGCCTTGATAGTCCAGCCTTGCTGCGTAACGGAAGTTGCTACATGATTGTAATGATGGAGATGTTAATCCCTCAAGAGGGCATCTCCAGATTACCACGGATTCATGACTAATTGATGAGTCAAACTAAAAGTCAAAGAAAGTCAAACTGTCCAGTTTTATAAAAATTCATAACTAACAATCTAGATGTTATAAAATATGTTTTGATGCACTAGCAACATAAAAAAAAGTAAGCATTAGGACTTATATAAACTGATTTGGCTCGTCAAATCTCGGTCTAGCATCGGTTCGCAACCGAAAGTCGCTATATTTGACTTTTCATTGACTCTTCAGTTCTGACCCGATTTAGCCATTTTGGCTACTGACTTTTTGTTACTATAAGACCATATTTAAGTATAGGATGACTTCCTAAAGTTTCATCACTCGATTCATTAGAAATCTGAGTTTTTATACAAGTTCCATAATTATTTATTAAAACTTTGCAAAAAGGTCATTTTCATACAAATTAAGGTTTTAAACATACATGCATATAAAAATATGTTAAAAAATGATTCATAATCATAATTTGATTATATTGATGTCAAGAATCCGATTCTAATCTGAGTTTTCACAAAAGATGCGTTTATGGCATTAAAATGACTAAAATGCCCTTTTCGGCATTTTAGAAATACTTAACATGATTTTATGACCAATATGATATATTTACTGATGTAATATGATAAGTAGGACCACTTGGGATGTTCATTCAGATTATAACCTCAATGAAGGCTTAAGATTCGTTAATTGCCGATAAATGACTAAATTGCCCTTTTTCACGCAAAATGATTTTAATCAATCTTTTCATGGCCAAAACTTTAACCTACTGATGTAATAAGTTAAATGACATATTATTGGTATATAAAACAGGTATAACTTCTCTTTAACTTAAACATCGATTTAAACGGCATTTTTGCGACTTTTACGCCTTTTCGGCGCATAGTATGGTTTAAAACCGTAACTATGAGCTAAGACTTGATACCTACTGATTTATAAACTTATTTTAAACATCTTAACAGTAAGTACAAGTCCCGAACTCAGAATCCCAATTTTGGCTTCAAAGCTATGTGTGAAATTACTAAAATGCCCTAACGGGACATGGGTTGTTTCAAAACCATCAAGCACACATATATTTGATATCCTACTATTACAACATCATAAATTAAGTATAATTACAGAATGTTATAGACCTTGACATCATATTTATATTTAACATGTTCTATAAACAATAAAATGACCAAAATGCCCTTGTAAGGCATGATTCGGTTTTAAATACATCTCGAGCCTATCTTTTGCAAAGCTACTAATTTTATAACATTTTTTTCAAACATATTATCTTATGGAACTTGTATATGACTCCTACGGTTAACCGGTTTCGCAATATAACCAAAACGGGTTTAACTATGTCATTCCTTTATCGAAATCCAGAATGTTGTTGGCTTACCTATATTAAACAAGTATATGTACTTGTCGGGTCCAACTAACATCCTATTCCGGTCACCGCTTAATCTAGCGTATCGTACCTTATGTTTTAACGTAATTCTAACTGGTTCAAGTCTAAGACTTCATTAAGAACCGTTAGCATTCTAATATTGGTTAATAATTACCATCACTCCCAGACTAAACGCCTTCCGTAAATTGTACCTGTACTTATCTTGGATCTGCGGCTGAGTTTTGGACTTCAAGAAGACTTAACCTCAGGTAAATACCCTTAACTTATTTTCCCTATATGGGCTTGGGATACGGTAAATTATTACCGCTTTGTCGGCTATGGGATCATGTTTTATCCAGTTGTGGTAATTAACTAAAATCCTGTTCTGAAAGTAAAACATTGGGGTGGACTTACCGTGTCCTGGATATCCTTGGCTCACTAAAGTGTTAGTGGCCACGGCAATATAGCATGGCGTGTACGCATACACTGGGTAATTGCTATCTGCTTTCTATGTGAAAGTTCAGAGTGGTGTGTCAGTCGATCAGGTCTCAATGTTTGTATTGGCCCCATATGTAAAAGCCTGACATGTAAATCTGTATATAAGGTCATTTGTACTATCCCAAGTTATTTATGAAAATGTGCCAAGTGCACCTAAAACCATTTTCGAAAAGATTTTCAAAATGAGTCGGTTGAGTGTATTTACCAATGTAAACTGACGTATTTTCAATGATCAAGTTACAGGTACAAGTACGAAATAGGCCGGAAGCTGCGGGGCATATACCGAGGAGTTGCGACCTTAGGATTTGCCTGTAGAGTCTGATTTCATTTTGTATGTTATCTGATTCGCCTGTGATCTTATTACAAGCCTTGTCTGTATATTAATTGTGTTTCCGAACTCTGGACACTTATGGTTTGTAATAGTTTATGTTATCCAAGACTTCCGCTGTGTTATCTTATATTTTGTTATGATGATATCAACTTTACGTCACGGTACTCCCCACCGGTAGACACGTGGATGTCGGGGTGTGACAGGTTGGTATCAGAGCCAAGGTTTGAGGGAATTCGACACTTGTCTTTAGTGTTTGATCTCAAACGACACAGTAACACATTCCTTAGACTTTCGAGTCTAGGCTTTGACCTAGGATTATTCATTTCCCTGTTTTATTATTATTCTGCTTTGTTTTGTGTTTTAACTTGTTTTTGGAGCAGGATAATGCCGCCTAAGTTTTCAAGAGGAGCAAAAGGAAAGGGATTAATGAGGAGTGGATCCTCAAAGCAAGGGCCTTCCAACGCCCCCGTTTATAACCCGTATGAGGGCTTAGACGACTCTTCATCACCATGGGAACTTTATCCTAACTTACCTCACGAGTACTCACCACCTTCTGAGTCACATCATGCCCAACAACCTCAACATTCACACCATAGCCATCAATCCTACCATTCACATTCCCATTCTTTTCAAGGGAATTATAACACCGATATACAACCTCGTTCACTTTAAGTAACTCCACCCGAAGATTCTCCTGAACCTATGGAGGAAGATTTAGAACCCGAAATGCCAGCAACAGGATCGATGGGTCACCCCATTGACATATCCAGTGGTTCTAACTCGTACACTAGAACCCCACATCATTACACTGATAGCTACAAAGAGAGGTGGGGACAATACGTTTTCTACAATACTCCTTCAGTCCATGATACCCCATCCTACCACAACACACCTTCATACCACACTCCACCACTAGAACCACCGGCGGAGAAGCCACAACCACCTCCACCACCAAGAAGACGTGGGGCGCGCATGTCAGTGAGCTTAGGACCGAGAGTAGGGGTCACTCTCACCTAACCCTTACCCTACTATTCCTGAAGACCCACAAATGGGTGGACCCTCACATACTTCACCTTTGGTGGAGAACCAACCACAACCAATTGTTGAGCCTGAGCCTCAACCACCATTTCCTATAGGTGAGCCGTCACCACTACCACCACTACCACCATCGGGTTTTGACAACCCTATCCCTTCTTATTCAAACCCATCTGGGTACAACATATTTGAGCCTTCTACCTGGCCGGAGCATAGCCACAGTCAAAATGTACCTCTTCCTGACCCGTATCTAGAAATGGCCATAAATGCTCATTATCCTAACCCCTATCCCTACCAACCAGGTGGATATCCCTATTATGGGTATCAACATCCGGTTGCACCACCTCAACCCCAATCTCAAACGCAACCGCAGCAGCCACCGCCAACAATGGAAGTTCTTACTGAAGCAATAGAAAAGGTCAAGGAGCTTCAGGAACAAACAGCCAAGGACAATAAGAAGAACAAAAGCTGTTGAAAAGGATAGTAAAGAAGCTAAGAGGGAAAAAGGATTAAATTCATAATTATCTTTGTATTTTCTTATTTTAAATTAAGTCCCTGCGTGGACAAGTCTTATTTAGTCCCTTCGTAGACATTTACTTAAAAGTCCTAATATATTAGGCACATGTAATCTTGTTTTGATTAATGGAAGTTTCAGTTATTTTAATTATTATGTTTCGCCTCATCCGTTGTTCAAGCAAACATCTCGATTTTGATTCGAAATTTATGATCTGCGAAATATATCCAAAAGATCTTCTTAATGGTTTACACCCGCCAAGTGCAATAGGTCACATATATTGGCGAAACGGTAGTTAAGATGGTCTTCTACCCCGATAGTTAAGGTTGAGAAATCCCTTTTGTGGAGTCCCTTCTATCCAGAGGTGGTGAACTATGTTCTAAACCTCACTAGTTTGCCCGATCTGGGCTAGTTATTTAAACCATTTTAAGATTGTCCTAAAGGTTAATATGTTTAAGGTATTAACCTCCTGTCAGTGTGACTTGAGGAACCACACGAGCCATCTAGGTAATGGACTATGTCCAAACCTATGTGATCATTGTGATCCAATTAAATATCATCAGTGCGATGATCGTAATGTATAAACACCCATCAGTGGTGTAGTGCCTACGGCCGTGATATAACATCCATTAGTGATGTATCGCCTATGACTATATTATGTCCATTGGTGACAGCAACAGTGTAGTCTACGACTCTATGTCTTGAGGAAATGAACAATGTTCAAACCTCGAAGTTTTATGATCCTTTTGGGATCCGACTTGTTTAAAACAAGTCCTTTTAATAAGCCATTAGTGCTATTTTCGTAATGTCCTGTGTGACAGGCCATTTGTGCAAATTTAAATCCCCCCTTAAACATTTTTAGGCCATTAGTGCCATTATCAAACAAGTAAGGCTAATTAACTCTACATTGTTACTTCAGCATCAAGCAGAGAAAATGGTGAGCTCTAATGAAGTGAGCAGCAAGCATGGAGACTACAATGCAGACGATAGGATTGTGATGAAGAAAGGCGAGTTGCAAGCCATTGTTGCCACGAAAGTTGGCAAGGCTATGAAAGAATATGACGAAAGAAATCGGGAATCTAGTGCTTCGCATTCTAAGCACTCTTCCCAACACCATTCGAAGCACTCATCACAGAAGAAATCTGAGCATCCCTCCAACAAAGATGAGAATTCTGAACACTCGTCTAACATTGAAAGAAAGAGGAAGAATTACCAAATGAAAACCCACTTTTCTAAAGAGGGTTGTTCCTACAAGTATTTTGTGTCGTGCAAGCCACGTGACTTCACAGGCGAAGGAGGAGCTGTAGAGACCCTCCGTTGGTTAGACGAGATCAAGACAATAGTTGAAATAAGTGGATGTGCAGAAAAGGACATGATACCGTATGTTGCACAATCGTTCAAAGGCGATGCCCTTACTTGGTGGAAATCGATGATTCAGTCAACTGGGAAAGTTCACCTTTACAACATGAGCTGGGAGAAGTTCGTGGAATTAGTTAAGGATGCATATTGTCCACCTCACGAGGTGGAAAGAATTGAGACTGAGTTTATTGAACTGTCTATGAAGAATCTTGATTGTGGGAAGTATGTGTCGGAGTATAACTCTCTCTCTCTAGGTTGGTACCTTATTTGATAACTCCGGAATCAAAACGCATCCCGCGTTTTATTGGTGGATTGGAGCCGGAAATCAAAGGTGATGTCAGGGCATCTAGGCCCGTGAAATTTTGGTCTGCTGTAGACCTTTCTATGGTTCTGACACAAGATTTGAATAGACAAAGATCTCTTAAGGCAGAGAAAGACGGAAAGAGGAAGAGAGAAGACGACCGATTTCATCGGTCAAACAAGAATAAGAAGTTTGGGTCAAACAAGAATCGCCATGGGTCTGACAATAGGCCTAGGAGCAGAAGGTGTAACAGACGACACTTTGGTGCGTGTCGTAATGAATCTCAAGACAAGCCTTGTGGGATTTGCAAGAAGTCTAGGCACAAGGCCCTTGATTATAAAGAGCTGAAGGAAGCTATTTGCTACAACTGTGGCGAAAAGGGGCACATAAAGCCAAACTGCCCCAAACTCAAAAAGGATAACGCTGAGAAGCCCGGAGGGGAAAAGAAAGGAAATGCACGTGCTTTCCAAATGAATGCTAAGGAAGCCGTGAATGACAACAATGTGATAGCAGGTACATTCTTGATAAATGATGTTTTTGCTATAGTTCTCTTTGATTCAGGGGCTGATAAATCATTTGTAGATCATAAGTTTAGTGCCTTATTAAACTTGCCCATAAGAACCCTAGACATAACATATGACGTAGAACTTGCTGATGGAACAATCGAAACCGTTTCTACGATTCTTGATGGATGCTTCATATCCATTAAGAATCACTCCGTTCCTGTTTCTTTATTGCCAATGAAGTTGGCTGGATTCGATGTAGTTCTTAGTATGGATTGGTTGTCTAGTAACCAAGCCCATATAGCCTGCAACAAGAAACTTATCGAGAATAAAACCTCATTTGGTGATTTGTTTCTATACAAGGAGATATACATTATGGATTATCAGAAAAGGAATCGCTGCTTAAGACCTCAAAGTGTTTAAAGAAGAGTAGTGTCATTTATATGGCACAAGTGACCATTGATGAGCCAAAGCTGAAGACGAAGACTTACCTGTTATTTCTGAGTTTGTTGATGTGTTTCCAGAATACGTGCCCGGTCTGCCTCCAGACAGGAAAGTAGAGTTTAGAATTGATATTATACCTGGTCCAGCTCCTGTTGCTAGAGCTCTGTATCGACTTGCACCAACAGAAATGAAAGAATTGAAGACGCAGCTCGAAGAGCTTTTAGAGAAAGGTTTTATCCAGCCAAGCTCTTCGCCTTGGGGAGCTCCAATTTTGTTCGTGAAAAAGAAAGACAGTTCAACGCGGATGTGCATTGACTACCGTGAACTAAATAAGTTAACTATCAAGAACCGCTACCCGTTGCCCAGGATCGATGACTTATTTGATCAACTTCAAGGATACCACCAACTGAAGGTCCGAACGGAAGATGTACCGAAGACATCATTCAGGACAAGATATGGATATTACGAGTTCTTAGTGATGCCATTTGGGGTCACTAATGCACCTGCAGCACTCATGGATTTGATGGACAGGGTCTGCAAGCCGTATCTTGATAAGTTTGTCATCGTCTTTATTGATGACATACTTATCTATTCTCGTAATCAGGTTGATAACGAGAATTTGAAGTGTATACTAGAATTGTTAAGATAAGAAAAGCTCTACGCAAAGTTTTCAAAGTGTGAATTCTGGTTACGTGAAGTACAGTTTTTTGGACATGTTGTAAGTGAGCGTGGAATTCAAGTTGACGCTGCCAAGGTCGAGGCGGTTATGAACTGGCAAGTTCCCAAGACTCCATCAGAGATACGTAGCTTTCTGGGTTTACCAGGTTATTACAGGAGATTTATTGAGAATTTCTCCAGAATAGCTACCCCACTAACTACATTGACCCGCAAGGATGTAAAATTTATTTGGGGTCCGAAACAGCAGGAAGCTTTTGATGTATTGAAGCAGAAGCTGAGCAATGCCCCTGTGTTAACCTTACCAGTAGGTATAGAGGACTTTGTGGTGTATTGCGACGCATCACACACCGGCATGGGGGGTGTACTTATGCAACGAGGGAAAGTAATCGCCTATGCGTCAAGACAATTGAAAATACATGAAAGAAACTACACCACACACGAATTGGAGCTAGGTGCGGTAGTATTTGCGCTTAAACTATGGAGACACTATTTGTATGGAACTAAGTGTATTATATACACAGATCATAAAAGTCTTCAGCACCTATTCAACCAGAAGGATTTAAATATGCGACAGCGCCGATGGATGGAGACGCTAAATGACTATGATTGAGAAATCTGATACCATCCGGGCAAGGCAAATGTGGTTGTCGATGCCTTAAGTCACAAGGAAAGGGTTAAACCTATTTGGATTAACGCCAAAAGAATGGAAATAAGGAATAATTTGAATGAAAAGATTTTAGATGCGCAGAAACAAACCTTATTATAGGCAAATCTTCCAAATGAAGAATTGGGTAAAGTTGTGGAACAACTCACGGCGGGAAATGACGGAATCCTTAGATTCTGTGGATGAATTTGGATTCCAACATTGGAGGACTTAGGGAATTAATTCTTCAAGAAGCGCATAATTCAAAATACTATGTTCACCTGGGTAGTGATAAGATGTACAAGGATTTAAGGCCCAACTATTGGTGGGCAGGGCTGAAGAAATCCATAGCTAATTATGTAGCTAAATGTCTGATGTGTTCACAAGTTAATGCCGAGCATCAGAAACCGTCAGGACTGCTGCAACCGCTAGAAATTCCCATGTGGAAATGGGAGTGTGTAACGATGGATTTCATCACCAAGTTACGAAAGACGAGCCGTGGGAATGACGCGATATGGGTCATCGTGGATAGGTTGACTAAGTCGGCACACTTTATGCCCACAAAGGAAACTTACAGTTCAGATGAGCTGGCGAAACTGTATTTGGATGAGATTGTATCCTTACACGGTGTGCCGGTATCTATTGTGTCCGATAGAGATACCAGATATACTTCTCACTTTTGGAAAAGCTTTCAGCAAGCCTTAGGCACGCGTTTAAACTTTAGTACGGCATACCACCCGCAGACAGATGGACAAAGTGAACATACTATACAAACGTTGGAAGATATGTTGTGCGGATGTGTAATCGATTTAGGAGGAAGTTGGGACAAACACTTGCCTCTAGTCGAGTTCTTCTACAATAACAGCTATCATGCAAGTATTCAAGCTGCCCCGTTTGAAGCTCTTTACGGGAGAAAGTGTAGGGCGCCCGTTTGCGGGGCAGAAGTTGGGGAAGCTCAACTAACAGGACCGGAGATTGTCCTGGAGACAACTGATAAGATTCTGCAAATTCGTGATCGGCTTAAAGCTGCCAGGGATCGGCAGAAAAGCTACGCAGACAAGAGGCGTAAACCTCTTCAGTTCCAGGTAGGGGACAAAGCTTTATTAAAAGTGTCGCCTTGGAAAGGTGTTATGCGCTTTGGAAAGAAAGGAAAATTAAGCCCAAGGTACATCGGACCGTTCGAGATTATCGAACGTATTGGATCGGTGGCGTATAAGTTGAAATTTCTGGAAAAACTCAGTGGAATCCATAACGTATTCCACATTTCCAACTTGAAGAAGTGTCTGGCGGATGAATCGCTGGCCATGTCACACGAAGACGTGCAAATTGATAAAACCTGTGTTTCATTGAGAAACCCGTAGCAATTGAAGATCGATAGGTTAAAAAGCTTCGTAAGAAGCACGTGCCAATTGTGAAGGTTAAATGGAACGCTCGTCGAGGTCCCAAGTACACGTGGGAGGTTGAGTCCGTGATGCGACAAAAGTACCCATACTTGTTTGATTGAAATCTCGGGGTCGAGATTTATTTTAAAGGGGTGAGGATGTAACACTACGTGTTTTTACGTCCAATATTTTTTCCGACACGTGTCCTGGTAATCCTGGTGTGCCATGTGCCAAAACGGAAAGGACCGAGGTTGTCGAATCGCTTATTATATCCTTGTTATGCCATGAATCAAAGTTGAGGGGCTAAATGTGAAAATGCAAATATTTTTCATCTCTGGGAGGCGGTTACGGACCGCAAGCCATATTGGTTATGATCCGTAACCATTTTTACAACAGTGGGTGCCTGAGGTCCTTACGGACCGCAAGGTATGACCCATACGGTCCGTAAGGACCTGCCAGCGACCAAAATGCGGCAGAACTCAGTTCTGCCACCTCTTACCGCTTTTGGCATCTTCCTTTCATGCTAGCCACGTCCCTTGATACATGTTGAAGTCCTCTAACACCTGGCAACCTCCTGGACTCATCCATAACCTTTTATGAGATGAATTCTTGAACTTGCAACTCACTTTTCCTCACCATAATCCACCAAGTTCATCTCAAGGAGCTCCTGATCATTTTTGAAGCATCTCTTCTGTTCTTAGTACACCTTTGACCCTATGTAAGTGCTCCATTTCGTGCTAAGTCCATTCAATTAAGTTTTAGCCTAGTTCAAAGTCTTGTCGTAAAATCGCCTTGACTTTGAGCTAAGGCCTTGATACTCCAGCCTTGGTGCGTAACGGAAGTTGCTACGTGATTGTAATGATGGATATATTAATCCAACAAGAGGGCATCTCTAAATTACCACGGATTCATGACCAATTGACGAGTCAAACTAAAAGTCAAAATGTCCAGTTTTATAAAAATTCATAACTAACAATCTAGATGTTATAAAATATGTTTTGATGCACTAGAAACATAAAAAAATAAGCATTAGAACTTATATAAACTGATTTGGCTCGTCAAATCTCGGTCTAGCATCAGTTCGCAACCGAAAGTCGCTATATTTGACTTTTCATTGACTCTTCGGTTCTGACCCGATTACCCATTTTGGCTACTGACTTTTGGTTACTATAAGACCATATTTAAGTATAGGATGACCTCCTAAAGTTTCGTCACTCGACTCATTAAAAATCTGAGTTTTATACAAGTTCCATAATTATTTATTAAAACTTTGCAAAACGGTCCTTTTCATACAAATTAAGGTTTTAAACATACATGCATATTAAAATATGTTAAAAACTGATTCATAATCATAATTTAATTATATTGATGTCTAGAATCCGATTCTAATCTGAGTTCTCACAAAAGATGCGTTTATGGCATTAAAATGACTAAAATGCCCTTTTCGGCATTTTAGAGATACCTAACATGATTTTATGACCAAGATGATATATTTACTGATGTAATATGATAAGTAGGACGACTTGGGATGTTCATTCAGATTATAACCTGAATGAAGGCTTAAGATTCGTTAATTGCCTATAAATGACTAAATTACCCTTTTTCACTCAAACTGATTTTAATCAATCTTTTCATGACCAAAACTTTAACCTACCAAGGTAATAAGTTAAATGACATATTATTGGTATATAAAACAGGTCATAACTTCTGTTTAACTTAAACATCGATTTAAACGGCATTTTAGCGACTTTTACGCCTTTTCGGCGCATAGTATGGTTTAAAACCGTAACTATGAGCTAAGACTTGATACCTACTGATTTATAAACTTATTTTAAACATCTTAACAGTAAGTACAAGTCCCGAACTCAGAATCCCAATTTTGGCTTCAAAGCTATGTGTGAAATTACTAAAATGCCCTAACGGGACATGGGTTGTTTCAAAACCATCAAGCACACATATATTTGATATCCTACTATTACAACATCATAAATTAAGCATTTTTACAGAATGTTATAGACCTTGACATCATATTTATATTTAACATGTTTTATAAACAATAAAATGACCAAAATGCCCTTATAAGGCATGATTCGGTTTTAAATACATCTCGGGCCTATCTTTTGCAAAGCTACTAATTTTATAACATTTTTTTCAAACATATTATCTTATGGAACTTGTATATGACTCCTACGGTTACCCAGTTTCGCAATATAACCAAAACGGGTTTAACTGTGTCATTCCTTTATCGAAATCCAGAATGTTGTTGGCTTACCTATATTAAACAAGTATATGTACTTGTCGGGTCCAACTAACATCCTATTCCGATCACCGGTTAATCTGGCGTATCATACCGTATTGTTTTAACGTAAGTCTAACCGGTTCAAGTCTAAGACTTCATTAAGAACCGTTAGCATTCTAATATTGGTTAATAATTATCATCACTCCCAGACTAAACGCCTTCCGGTAAATTGTACCTGTACTTATCTTGGATCTGCGGCTGAGTTTTGGACTTCAAGAAGACTTAACCTCAGCTAAATACCCTTAACTTATTTTTCCTATACGGGCTTGGGATACAGTAAATTATTACCGCTTGGTCGGATATGGGATCATGTTTTATCCAGTTGTGGTAATTAACTAAAATCCTACATAACTCGGTTTTGATCTGTTTTGTCTGAAACTAAAACATTGGGGGTGGACTTGACCGTGTCTTGGATATCCGTGGCTCACTAAAGTGTTAGTAACCACGACAATATAGCATGGCGTGTACGCATACACTGGGTATTTGCTATCTGCTTTCTATGTGAAAGTTCAGAGTGGTGTGTCAGTCGATTAGGTCTCAATGTTTGTATTGGGCCCCATATCTAAAAGCCTGACATGTAAATCTGTATACAAGGTCATTTGTACTGTCCCAAGTTATTTATGAAAATGTGCCAAGTGCACCTAAAACCATTTTCGAAAAGATTTTCAAAATGAGTCGGTTGAGTGTATTTACCAATGTAAACTGACGTATTTTCAAAGATCAAGTTATAGGTACAAGTACGAAATAGGCCGGAAGCTGCGGGGCATATACCGAGGAGTTGCGACCTTAGGATTTGCCTGTAGAGTCTGATTTCATTTTGTATGTTATCTGATTCGCCTGTGATCTTATTACAAGCCTTTTCTATATATTATTTGTGTTTCTGAACTCTGGACACTTATGGTTTGTAATAGTTTATGTTATCCAAGACTTCCGATGTGTTATCTTATATTTGGTTATGATGATATCAACTTTACGTCACGGTACTCCCCACCGGTAGAAACGTGGATGTCGGGGTGTGACATTAGGGTCTCAATGGCCCCCTTCTCTACGTTGAAGTCTCGTGGCTTGTACGAGACAAAGTACTTATACGAATAGCCGTCTGTGAGAGCATTGGTTTTGTCATGGATTTCCTTTTTCTTAGCCTCATTCCTCACGCTTCAGGAATGTACAGAACCCTCTTTCTTATCGGATGCGAGGGGTCCTGAGAGGGGTTTTGATACAGGCTTAGAGTGCGTAGCACTCGACCTATTAAATTTCTCTAAGGATTTTTCCATAGCCTTAGCTACGGCTGCATCGATGCGAGCCTGGAAATCATCTTCACTAATATCGATATTTGCCTTATTGTGATCATCATCATTGTGGTGACTGATTGCACCATCAGAGTAAGCCATATTTGCTTCGGTACTATATGAAATGGGTATTCTTATGTGTTAGCCATGGTATGATTTAAACCATTTAGGCTTTATCACTACAAATGAGTGCTTAATCGTATAACTTAGGTCTGAAAAGAACCATCATGGGCATTCAAAGGATTGGACATAGTCCAGAAACTTAAACAGTGGATAATATCACATCTGTCATTGTAACACTGACAATTTAAGATAGCTCGAGAGCTGGTCATAAGGACAAAGGATTTGGCAAAAAAGGCCTTTGTCATGTAGACTAACAAGATTTGAACAGAGAGTCATAGACTACAACTGTCACCGTCACTATTGGACACGTTATAGATAACCTGAAGGTAATACACCTCCAATGGGTGTTAAAATGTTTATCATCATAATGATGATATTTGTCTCGATCACAATGATCGTTTAGACTTATAATTTTTGAATCAAAGTTCAAATATTTTGATGGCTAGTGTGGTTCCTCACGCCACACTTCCAGAAGTGTCAATATTACTTGAATATTAACATAGAATGATGTCTTAAAATGGTTCAACAGGTTAGCCATGATCGCATTGACCATAGAGGCTTGGAGGTTTGAACATAGTTACTACCTCTAGATAGAAGGGATGATCATGGTAGAAGATTATTCCTTCTTAACTACCATTTATTTTGCCAATTAATGTGACCTAATCACTTGGCATGTGTAAACCATCAAGAAGATCTTTTGGAATTTATAGCAGAGCGATAAAATCGAATAAAAATCGTGACGCTCGAACGAACAAAGGGAGTAACAAGAATGTACATTAAAGCAGAATTCCAAAATTTCACTTAAAACGATAAGGATTACATATTTTGCCTCTAAGGAGGTCTTAATACAAAATCTTGTCCACGCAGGGACAACTACAAGAAAAACATACCCACGCAGGGGTTTAAAGAAATAAGAATGTCCTCGTAAGGACTTTTGGAAATTTAAAATTACATAAATGCAAATACAAAAACTACCCATCCTTCTTTCCTTTCACAACTTTGCAGATCTTGTTTCATTTCCTTGACTCGATCTATGGCCTCGTTGAGAGCCTCGAGTGGTACCTGTGCTTGGGGTTGAGGCTGAGGTGGCGGTGGTTGCGACTGAGGCGCAACTGGACACGGATATCCATAAGGTGGATACCCGGTAGCAGCATAAGATGAATAAGGAGGTGGGTAATTAGGGTGAGAGGAATGATAAAGGTTATTATGAATGACTGCATCATAATAAGGATCCTGCTCCAGACCATGGTGGATGTAGTTATACAAGCCGGGAGGGTCGATAGAGTTAAACCCAGATGGCCCTGCATAGGCAGGTATTGGGTTTGCAAAATCCTATGGTGGTAGTGATGGTTGAGGCAGAGGCAGAGGCTCAACGACTGGTTGTGGTGGGGGTTCCACCACTGGTGTTGTGTTTGAGGGCCCACCCATTTACGGGTCCTCCGGGATAACTGGATAAGATGGTGGTAAAGGTGGTAGCGAACCCGACCTTTGACCACCACGCACCGACATGCGTGTACCACCCTTCGGCGTGGTTGCGATGATGACTTAGGTGGTGGCTGAGGTTGATCACCTGTTGCATATCTACATCCTCTTGGTGAGGATGTGGTGATGGGGCTTGATGTTCGGGGGTATTGTGGTAGGAAGGTGTGTTGACGAACACGTATTGTGCCCATCTTTGTTCATAATCATCAGGACCTCGATACGGAGATCCTGCCAAGGAGTTCGAGCCACTAGACAGCTCGATGGGATGACCATATAATTCGGTTTGTGGAAATTCCTCCGGATCGGAATCCTCCTCCATATGTGTTGGCGAGTCGACTGGAGGGGTTTCAGGTGAGGGTTGGTTAACGGGGTTGACAAAACTAAAGTTAAAGAACTCTTGGTGAGAATGGGAATGAGAATGGTGGATTGGTGGGAATGGTGAGAATGGTTAGAATGTTGGGAGTGTGATTGGGGTGGAGAATATTCATGCGAGATGGAATGTCTATATGGTTCAAATGGAGACGAAGATCTCCAGATCCTTCGGAAGGGTTGTGATCAGGCACATCAGCTGCTCCAGCTAGAGAGGGTCTGAAAGGTGGTCTGAAAGACGGTCCTATCATAGAAGGTCCGCCCCTCATGGACCCTTGCCGTTGCCTCCGCGCCTAAATTTTGGTGGCATATTTCCTGACAATCAACGAATTAAAACAAAGCAATACAATAATAATAACTTAATAATGAAATGAGTACTCTTAGGTCATAGCCTAGAATCGGAAGTCAAAGGAATGTGCTATTGTGTATTTTCGAGATTAAACACAAAAGGCTAGTGTTTAATTCACTCGAACGTTGGCTCTGATACCAACCTGTCACACCCCTATTTCCACGTGTACCCAGTGGGCCCGGCTAGAATATCGTGACATAGTTGATAACATCATAACCAATCATAACACAGCACAGCGGAAGTCTTGGATTTAAATATTACAAACCGAGTGTTCAAAGTTTGAATACAAATTACAAGGCTTGTAAAGAAAGATCCACAGACGGATCAAAATAAATATATACAAAGTATTTGTTCGACAGACTTTAGGCAACTAAGGATTTGCAAAATCCTCTTATGTCACTACCATGCAGCTCCCGGCCTATTTCGTGTTGTCACGTGTAACTTGATCTTTTGAAAATACGTCAGTTTTCATTGGTAAATACTAATAACCGACACATTTTGAAATCGTTTCTGAAAATGGTTTTAGGTGCACTTGGCACATTTTATAAATAACTTGGGATAGTTCAAAATGACCTTGTTTACAGTTTTACATGTTTGTCAATACATATGGGGTCCGGTGCAGAAACCGAATAACCTGATTAACCGACACGCCACTTGAATAATCCACCAATGGGATTCAATATTTTATTAGCATTAGCATCTGTCAGGTGTATGCCTACACCCCGCGCTTAAGGTCGTGGCCATTAGTAAATTAAACGAGCCAAGGATATCCCAGACACGGTCGAGTTAACCCCCAATGTTTAGGTTATCAAACAATACAGAATAAAACGGGTTATGAATATTTAGTAAATCGCAATCCGATAACATGATCCCATACCCGACCAAGTATCCCAAGTCGGTATACGGAAAATAAGTTAAAAGTATTTACCTGAGCTAATTCTTCAATAAATTACTAACTCATCCGAACAATCAAAAGTAAGCTTAGTTGACAATCTACCGGAAGGCTTTAGTCTGGAATGATGGTATTAACCAATTAGAATACTAACGGGTCCTATCTACATCATAGACTCTGACCGGCTAGCTTAAAAGATATTTACAGTACTAAGCACTAGATTAAGCGGTGACCGAAATAGAATGTAGTTTAAACCCGAAAAGTACTAAGACTTGTTTAGTATGGGTAAACATATCACATTCTGGATTTTGATATGAAAATGATAAGGTTAAACCCATTTCGGCTAAACTACGTAAACTAGTCACGTCGTCTTAACCGTCGCGTATAAGCGAAACCGGGTAACCGGATGAGCCGTATACAAGTTCCATATGCCATTATATTTAAAATATGTTGTAATATCAGTAGGATATCAACATGTTTGCCCGTTATGGTTTTAAAATCAAGTTACGCCTCAAAATGGAGTTTTGGTCATTTTATGACTTATAAAAGGAGCTTGCAAGTAAACTGATGTCGTGGTCATAAACATTCTGTAAAAAATGATTCATTTATGATGTTATATCAGTAGGATATCAAGTATATGTGTGGTTTATAGATTAGGACCAAATTATGCCCCGAAAGGGCATTTTGGTCATTTTACACATCGCATGACAAACTTATTTGGTAATCTGAGTTTAGATCATGTACCTACTGTAAATATGTATAAAATAAGTTTTGAATTCAGCAGGTACCAAGTCTTGATGCTCTAATATGGTTTTAAACCATACTATGCGCCGAAACGACGATTAAGTCGCTAAATGACGATCTAAATAGTATTTGAGTGAAACTGATGTTATGAACAGGTTTGTATGATGAAAATATGTTATATAGTGTAATATATCATTAGGCAAAAGGTTTTGGTTATTTAGAATGATTAAAACTCATTTAAAGTGCCGAAAGGGCAATATCGTCATTCATGGGCATAATACATAGACTTGTGTGCAAACTCAGTTTACAACTTGAATTAATATCCCAAATAATCCTAATTATGATGTTACATCATTAGGTAAAGAGTTTTCATGTCAAAATTATGTTTAAACCATTTAATACGCCAAAAGGGCGATTTGGTCACCTTAAAATATGAAATACGCCTTTTAAATCAAAACTCAGTTTATGATCAGAATGTTGATCTTAAAATAAGTTTAACAACTTTACAAATCAGTTTACAAGTCATTCGTATGCTCATTTGTAGTTAAAACCTCATTTTTAAGCATGAAGGGCATTTTAGCAAAGTTTGGCATAATTAACGGATACTTGCATACAAACTCGGATTACTGTGTGACCATGTAATATAACTCAAGAGGGTTATTCTACAACTTGACATGGTCACAATGCAACTTAGAATCAGTAGCTAAGGTTGCTAAATCGGGTCAGAATCGAAAGTCAAAGCAGAAGTCAACTTTTGCGACTTTCGGTTGCGAACCGACCTTAGACCTGGACTTGACGGGCCGAACATGTTTATACATGTTCTAATACTTAATAGCAAGTTATTAAAGTGTTAACACTTATTTTATAACACCTACATTACTAGATATGCATTTATTTAAAATCTGCTCAGTTTGACTTTTTAATAACTTTACTTTGACTCGTCAATTGACCAAGCAAACATGATAATCAGGAGGTGCCCTCTTAAGGGATTAACACCTACCTAATTACGATCACGTAGCCATGTTCATTACGAACATTGGCTAGACCGTAATGGTCTTAACTCAAAGTCAAAGCGTTTTTACATCAATGCTTTGACTTTGTCTGAAAACCTAGTAAAACTTAAAGAGGGAAGTTAAGGACACTTACACAATGTCCTAGCACGAAATACAACTGAGTTGGAAGCTCCTATAAGTCCAGGAACCTCCAGAGGAGAAGAAGAGATGATAATGAGAAGTGGCGCAAGAAATGAGGTTGCACATCACCTCTATTTATACTAGAGGATCAAGAACCAAGTTCCTCCAGGTGTTAGCAGATGTTAGCATGTGATAACAAGTGTCCAAGGACGTGTCTTGAGCAGCTAGATTGGTGGCAAACGCGATTTGGTGGCAGAAGCAGATCCTGCCACATTTCTGCTCGCTGACAACCACTTATGGACTGTAAGGGCTAAGCCTTGCGGTCCGTAAGTACCTCTGGCGCCTAAATGCTTTAAAATGGTTACGGACCGTAACCAAGATGGCTTGCGGTCCGTAACCGCCTTCCAGAACATGAAAATTGGCATTTTCACACTTTTGGTCCCTCGACTTCTGTAGTTACCATTCAGAGGTTGTAATTTAACATGTTGGCAAGTTTAGTCCCTCTAGTTAAGCACGTGGTATTCGAGGATCAGCGGGACACGTGTCGAATTTTACAGGACGGGTTTTTACGAGGTGTCACAGAAACACAGGACTACATTTGGCGATGCTTATTGTTTAGTTGTTACTGATGACTATTCAAGATTTTCATGGATAGCTGTGATGGCACACAAGAATGAATCTCCTGAAATCCTTAAGAATCTCTTTACTCTTCTTGAAAACTTGTACAATCTGAAGATTAGGAGAATCAGAAGCGACAATGGCACTGATTTAAGAATCGGGTTATGGATGAGTTATGTACTTCCAAGGGTATTTTGCATGAATACGTTCTCGCTATACTCCACAACAGAACGGTGTTGCTGAGAGGAAGAACCAGACGCTTATTGAAACTGCAAGGACTATGTTGGTAGAGTCACAACTTCCTGTTCAGTTTTGGGGGGAGGTTGTGGCTACTGCTTGCTACACATTAAACAGAGTTCTTATGGTTATGAGACATGGGAAAACTTGCTTTGAATTGTTACATCGAAGGAAACCGGATGTGTCCTATTTAGAACCTTTTGGAGCTCCATGTACTATGATTGATCCAGATGGTAAGTTTGGTGCAAAGGAGATCGAAGGTTTCTTCCTTGGATATGCTACTCCTAATTTTAGAGTTTGGAATTTATCGTCTAAGAAGATAGATGGATGGGGTAAAGTTAGGTTTCAAAGGTACACTGAGTCCATGAGAGCTCCGGGTGATCCATGAATGTTTGACTATGATGGTCTTTTTGGCTCCTTTAATCTGCCAACTTTTGATGAAACTTCTGTAGTGGCACAGATGTTGCTTGAGAGTGATAGTGCAATGGATTCATCTTTAGTGCGACCAATTATTGTTAATCCTCAAGGTTCGGCCTCGGTTAACAATATTGGTCAGAATGAGGTATTTGAAGATGCTACAGATTACAATGTTTCGTCTGAGGATGATGAATTTCATGATGCAAATGAAGCTACTTCAGCTCCAGTTCACGGTGTCTCAGAAGCTACTTCTTTAGTGAACAATCAAGGAACTGGGGAAGGTAATGCATCAACATCTTCGGCGATGCTAGATATTGATCTGGTTGTGGATCTGAATCTTAACAATTTGGGTATAAATGCTCGTGTTCCTGAAACGCGTATTCACAATACCCACCCTCAGCAGAATATTATTAGAGATGTTCAAAGCGGTGTGTAGACACGTAATCAGCTACGAAGCAACCAGAATGCTGGTTTGTATTCAGCAATTAGAGAGTCCGGGGAACAGAATGATTGGTTTTTCGCATGCTATGTGTGTCAAGTTGAACCGAAATCTTGGAAGGAAGCATTGAAGGAAGACTCATGGGTTGAAGCCATGCAAGAGGAACTTCAGTAATTTCAGAAATTGGAAGTGTGGAAATTGGTTGACAAGCCCGAGAATTACAAGAAGATTGGCACACGCTGGGTTTACAAGTGCAAGAGGGATGACCGAGGTATTTTTGTGAGAAACAAGGCAAGACTGGTTGTTCAGGGCTTTGCTCACGTAGAAGGCATTGATTATAATGAAGTTTATGCACCAGTGGCACATCTTGAAGCGATAAGGATTTTCTTGGCTTATGCGTCTTACAAGAAGTTCACTGTTTATCAAATGGATTTTAAAAGTGCATTTCTTCATGGTGTGGTTGAAGAGGAGCTATATGTTTAACAACCGCCTGGTTTTGAAGATCCAATCCATCCTGACAAGGTTTGGCTTCTAAACAAGGCGTTATATGGTCTTCATCAAGCTCCGAGTGTGTGTCATGAAATGTTGTCTTCCTATCTGCTCAAGAATGGTCTTCGACGTGGATTGATTGACTGTACTCTCTTCATCAAAGAAAAGGGTGAGGATTTGTTGTTGGTTCAAGTGTACGTGGATGACATCATTTTCAGGTCTACAAACGACGAAATGCGCAAAGAATTTGAGCGGGTGATGCAAGAGAAGTTCGAGATGAGTGCAATGGGAGAAATGACTTTCTTTTTAGGTTTGCAGGTACATCAATCTAAAGAGGGGATTTTTATTCACCAGACCAAGTACGTTGGGGATATTCTCAAGCGATTTCAGATGGAAGATTCAAAGCCTGCTGGAACTCCATTAGCTCAAAATCATGGGATTACTCCTGATGGGTCGGGTGAACATGTAGAACCTTCTCTCTATCGTGCTATGATCAGATCTCTTATGTATCTCACTGCTGCAAGGCCCGATATTATGTATCCGACATGTCTTCTTTCTCGTTACCAGTCCAGTCCAAAATTTTCTCACCTTGCAGCTGTAAAAAGGATTTTTCGTTATCTGAAGGGTTGTCCGGACACTGGTCTTTGGTACCCTTAGGATGATAACTTTGGGCTAATCGCGTTCAGTGATTCTGACCATGGCGGCTGCAAAATTGATGCAAAATCAACATAAGCAGGATGTCAGTTTTTGGGAAGTAGCTTAGTCACGTGGCAATGCAAGAAGCAGACATGTGTAGCTACATCAACATGCGAAGCTGAGTATATTGCTGCTTCTAGTTGCTGCTCCCAGGTTCTATGGATGCAACAGCAGATGCGCGACTACGGTTTTGAATTCCTAACTACTCCTATTTATGTTGATAATGAAGCTGCTTTGCAGATTACCCGTAATCCTGTACAGCATTCGAAAACCAAACACATCGACATTAAGTATCATTTCATACGAGATTGTTATGAAAAGAAACTTATCGATGTTGTTAAAATTCACACCAATCACCAACGTGCCGACCTGTTCACAAAAGCTTTTGATAAATCACGCTTTTTGGTCAATGGCATCAAGGTGAAACCCGAGTAAATCTTCAACGACTAATCGTTTTTGTAAATATTTTCTTAAAAATATAAAAAGATTTTCATTTTATTTACCTTTTTGCATTTTAGGGGGAAAAAATTTTAATAAAATACAAAAACATGAGAAAATTTCAAGAAAATACAAAAACATGAGAAAAATTCAAAAATTCAAAAAATATGTCTTATATTTATTTACTTTCTACATTTAAAGGGGAGATATTCAGAAAAATACAAAAACAATAGAAAATCGAAAAACCAAAAATGAGTTTCTTGAAAAGATAAGAGAAGACGATGATACACCGATGTCTGTCAAAAATGGTCAAAAATGTAAAATGAAAAACGATAAGTAGCTTTACTAACGATGTACCGGTAGACTCACAATCGGATTAAAACGTGCAGGTTGATATAAGCATAACGAACTAAAAGCCAGGTGGGTACCATTCATTGGCATATGGTCTTGGTACTGAAATTTCATTTGATAGTATGCCGAGGTTCTGAGATATGCGTTCTTTATGTTGGTTTATCATCTGGGTATCTTGGTTGAATCTTTTACCGAAAAATAACGTGGACGTAAGTCAAGAACTTCTATGATACCATGCATACGTGTAAATATTGCATACGACCATCAATAAGTGAGAAACAAATCACATCCACCAAATCAAAAATAAGTGATAATATATCACAGTCATTTGCGGGAGTCAAGTTCGTCTCTTTGTCGGTACGATAGTACTAACCTGTTCACGGACTTGCTCTTGTGCCATGCATGCATCTAAAAATCAAGTTCCTCATTAATAAGTGATTTTATCACACAGGGCTTGTTTTCAATCAAAAATAAGTGAGTATCTCACATCATATACGTCGTAACAGATGATAAGCGGTATACTCATCGATAAGATGAACTCTCGTGCATGTCTTGATACGGGAATGTGTCGTGAAGTGGATAAACACCGGCTAGTAAGTATAAATTATACATTAAAACATATCTCCTAATCGTGATTACGTCTGATAAGTTGAGTTTATGTGGACAACAATATCGGTAATTGTAGTGAAATACTTATCCAATTTAATATGAAAATTACAAATCATTCTTGACAAGACCGTAAGCTGGTATGATTCTCTTACCTTGAAACTCGCAAAAGTCGGTTAAGGTAGTGTATAGTTGGTTTGCAGTAATTTTTATTAATTCTTAATTAAGTTTTCTAGTGTTAACGTTTGTTTGCCTTTAGTTTAATTTATTTTAAGTTTGCTTTTGATTAGTCAAAGTTGAAGCTCGAATGGTTTCTACCGATGAAGTCCTAAAATCAACTTGTTTTGATAACATAACTTCATAAAAGGCATCTTGCCTCTTGTTAAACTCAAAATCAAGCAAAATCTGTTCTAATCTGTTCAAATTGAAAACTTCATAAGTTTGACACTGGTCAACAAAGAATCATTGTTTGTCAACTAAGATGGTCAACGAAGAACCATTGTTCATCAGGTAGTCAACGAAGATTCATTCTTCATCGATATGCTTTGGACTTTTATGATTCCAGCCCCAAAGTAATGATTCTTCGTCGGCCCACCATGGTTCTTCGTAGGACCAAATGGTTCTTCGTCGACATAAGGGTTCTTCGTAGGAACCTACGTTGTTCGTGAGGAGGCGGTGTATAAAAACGGGAAGGGCGGTTACCAAACCTTATCTTCTTTTCAAATCACTTTCACCTTTTTACTCTCTCATTTCACACACATACACTATTCATCTTCTTCATAGTGAAGAAACCTTTCAACCAACCTTTGAATCATTGTTGTTTGTGTTGATTGTTACCGACTAAAGGTACTATACATGATGTTTGGTATATCTTGTATATTAGTCTCGGTCAATTTAACACAAATGGATCATGATAAAATCATTACTCATCAATGTTCTTCATAAGGATAGATATTGTTTCTGAATGTTTATCTATAACTAATATCAATTATAGATAAATGGAAACATACATTGTATGAATTTTGTTGATTGATTGAAGATGGAAAGTATTCAGGTTTTCAAAATACTTTGATGGGTTTAATGGGTTTTACATGAATGTTGGAATAAACATAAATGAACTGGGTTTTTGATCTTGTATGTCAGACTTTATGCAACACCAGTCTGTTTATATCTGACAAGTATTAACTGTGACGAAGAACCAGACAGACGAAGAACCCAGATCGACGAAGAATTGAAGTCAACGAAGAGCCTGTTCTTCGTTGACCAAGGTTCTTCGTAGCACTTATGAACTAACGAAGAATCATAGTCAACGACCAGGATTGTTCTTAGGTTCAATTGTTCACCAAATGGTTCTTCGTAGGATTCCATTCTTCGTGGTATGGTTGTTCGTGAACAATGTGTTCACAGTGAACACATGGTTCTTCGTGGGTCAGTGAACTTTCATAGAAAGTTCACAGTATGTTCACATTTAATGTTTTTGGATGTGTTTCATTCTGTTTTAGCTGTTCTTCACATTGTTGGTGTTTTTGTGTATAGAATGGCACCTAAAGCACAGAAACGAAATCCTGCGACGAAGAAAGCTGATAAAACAGAAGTGGAAATTATGTTGGAATCTCGGCACAACATGATTGCCTATTTGGATCTGGAAGACAAAATAGCTGAATGTGGTGGCATTATGAAGTGGTTACGTGGCTCAAGGATCAGCTACGCTATTACTCACCAGACGCCCGTGTACAAATCTCTAATTAAAGCCTTTTGGGATTCGGCGGATGTTATTGAAGTTGATGGTAAAGAAGCAATTCGTGGACGTGTTAATGATCTAAACGTTGTTGTTACTTCCGAGATCATTAACAATGTACTGCAACTCGGTGATGATCTTGATGCTTCGTATTCTGTGCCATTAAAATGTCAACGAGGTTGTCTGCTACGGATGAAGTGTACTGGGGATATTATGGGAAATCAGCTGAACAAGTATGGGTTACCGCTCCGTTACAAGTTTCTTCTACATGTTTTGATCCAGTGTTTGAGCAATCGTCGAAGTGGATAATGGTGGCTTTGGTACTGAACAAACCGTTTAGTTATTTCAAAGTACATTCTTGCAAATATGAAGGAAAACTTGGGAAGAACAGGAGGTACTATGGTAGGCAGCAAGTTCTGGATGTATCCTTGCTTTCTGCAAATGATAATGAGCGTTCAACATCCAGATCTTCCAAAAGATGAGAAAGATACTCTTAAGATTGAAGAGATGGCTGAACACTCATTGAAGGTCTTTCGAGGTTATGCAGCTAAGAGCTACAAAGAAAGCATTCCTCCACGAAAGTTGATTGGATTTTTAGGAAGCGATACATATGTAGCACCGGAAAACGACAAATGGCGACATGATAATAGTGATTTTGATAATAGGAACCAACTTTGAACATAATGATCAAGAGAAGTTCGGAGATAAGAAAGGTGATGGTGATGGTGATAATCAAGGTGGTGATTGAGGAGTTGTTGGTGCTAGTGGTGCAGGTTCTGCCGGTGAAGATCAAGGAAAACAACCAGGTGGTGACGATGAGTCAGACTCTGATGATAATCCTTTGGAACCGGGTTATGAGTGTTATGTTGATGCGCAAGGGGTTAGACAAATTAGAAGACTACGGGGTGAGACTGATGTTGATTATGTTCCATCAGATACTGAGTCTAAAAAGGCTAGAAAGAAGCAAGATGCTATTCGACGGAAGAAAAAGAGTCGGAAGACAGTCGGTGCTTCGTCAACCCAATCTACCCCGACACAACCTGTAACCACATCTGAGCCAATTCAAGAAGCTGCCGTCAGTGATCCTTTTGCTTTCACTGAAGAAGAAACGGAAGCACTAATGACCGAACCTCCCTCTACAACTCCAACTACTGTTGAAACACGTCCAATTGCACCAACTCAACCCCAACCACAACATGCAACGTCCTTATCTCAATCAGCTCGTGCAACAGCTCATCAACAAAGTTCAGAACGGCGTGGTTCAATGTTCGAGAGAATGTCTGACAGTGAGAAAGTGAACTTTTTATTCTCACAACTGCAAACGGCTGCAGCACAGATCAATCGACATACAGAATACATGTCATCGACCCGAAATACGACCATTGCACATCAGTTGGAGATCAATACGTTGAAAGCGACTGTTGGGAGGCGACAAACAGAGATTGAACAGTTAAGAGCTGAGAATGCACAGTTAAGAGCTGCAGATGCTGAAAGAGCAGCTCAGTTGTTGCAAATGCAAGCAGCTGACAATGCTCATGGCATTGAAATGATTCGACTGAAGGAACGAAGCACTGAGGTACTGCGAACTGGTGAGAAGCTATCTGGAAAGTACGATGAGATAACGAAATTGGTACGACTCTAGGAACAAGACTATAGCTGAGAATGTGAAGCAAATGAATAGCAACTATGAAATGACCAGAAAACGAGTTAACACTTTGTGGGCTGATCGATGCAAAGCACAGGAAGTGTTACGAAAGCGAGATCATGATAGTGAAGATCCCGGAGGGTTCTGCTTCAACACCGGTCGTTTGTTCTGGTTCTGCACAGCTTGTAGCCGGTCCAGTTACATCTGGCGGTACTCAGGAGGGTTTGGAAGGTATGCAAGGTATGCAAGAGATTGAAGATCTTGATCTTCAGATAGCTTTGGTTGAAAGTGTTGATGTGGTTGTTGGAGAAAGTTCTGGTGCAAGTCATGAACAAGTGATAACTTCAGACGTTGATGTAATTATGTCTGAAGGTGTTGATGTGCAGCCATTACAGGTACATCACCGTGTAACTGGTGAAGCTTTGGAAGAAGGGGAGTTTGTTTCCAAACTCTTGCAAGAACAGATTTTGGCCTTGAAGGAAATGGAAATAGTAGATGACGCTACTATTGACGAGATCCCAAGCGAACCGGAGGTAGCAAACCTTGATGGTTTCGAAGAGATTGTGTTTGAAGGCGAATCAGGAAAGTCTAAGTACGTTCGAGAAGATGGAACGGAGTTTAGTCCTTTTGATGATGATTGTCTTCGTGAGAATATGGATGAGATCGACGAAAAACTAAAGAGTCGTGACACATCTTATATTCCCACAGAGACCTTTGAAGAGTGGAGGAAGCAGTTTTTGGCTAAGACACCGAAGCCAGCTCCACTTGTCGCTCAAGTTGATTATATGAAGTATGAAAATGATCGACCGCAAGGCCGCATTCTTAGTTGGATGTTCTTGAAGGACATTCACTGCATGGCTATCAAGCGTGAACACGGAATCCAATACTTCAAATCTCTCCTAAGCATTTTAACGTTGCCTTTAATGATGTTGCGGTACTTGCCAGGTTAAAGTTGATCAACCGATCTAACTATGAAGGTGCAACACTTTTTGCAAGAAAGCTAAGGATCGAGCGACGCAAAGGTTGGAAGGATGAATTATACAAGCCTCAATTCCCAATGCATGAGCAAATAAAATATACGCTAGATCCGGACACCAACACTTCTCATTACAAACTTGTATACAAGCCAGTGAAGGTTATTGACAAGATACATCTCATGCCAATGAAACAAGACTTTTTGGGTAACATGAAGTTGTGGTACTATGATTCAGACACTCATGAAGCGGTCATCGTGTTCAAGAATGACGAAGACAATTTTCGGATGTTGGATCCAATGTGGATCGTGAATATGTTTGCTGGTGACATCAAAGACACTTCTTCAATACGATATCTTCTATGAAGACAAGGACGCGTATCAAGCGTTGTTATTTCAATGCGTCGCTTGTTTCTGTTTCTACCGGGGTATTCACGCGGGAAGCTCGTGGTTCGAGGCAGGCCACTAAGAGATGAAGACCGAAGACCAAGCAACAGACAAAGGGGATTTGTTGGTGCAGTTTTATGTCTGTTGCTTGTTTTTATTACGTTGTAATATGTACGGTCTTTATTTTGTGCGTCTGTATAGTTTTGGTCGAGTCGGCGAAGTCAAGATATCGTCCTATCTTGACTTAGCACGACGTTTATGATGTTTACATTGTAAAATAGTCTGCATGATGCAGCTGTTAATTTGTTGGTGTGTTGTTTCTGTGATATGTTAACTGATGTCTGTGTGCAGGGTCCCCACGAGAAACTAGATTCTTCGTGGGATTCCATCTCCGCGAACAACTATTGTTCGTCTCCTGTGAACTCCACGGAGAACCATTCTTCGTGGGTGTTTGGTTGTTCGCCGGTCCAGTCCACGAAGAACCGTTCTTCGTGGGACTGTTATTTGTTTGTGGGCCTCTGCATGGTTCTTCGTAGCCTATATATACAGACATACCTTTCACAGTTTCACTAAGAGAGCACCTAGAGTCTGTACAAGCATTGTGTGTATGTGTTTGTTACTGTTCTCTTCAGATTAATCAAAGTTGTGAATCTTTGGTTACTTGTGTTTGCTTATCTTTGCTTCGGTTTGCATGTTTACGTGGATTCCTCACTCGTAAATGTGTTAACAAACAAAGAAGTAGGTTTATTCTTGATCCTCCAAGTAGACATACATTAATATTACGATATTGATGAATTATTATTATTATATGTTTATGTTAATTTTAAATTTTGAATATGTTTCAAAAGTTTTGCATAACCAACTAGTCATATCAACATAAATCCAAGTATGATTGTAAGTACCTAAATTGTCACATATTATTATCTTTAATTTTTTTTTTCATGATTAGGTATTATTGTTGCACTATTTAGCTACAACATCAACCCAACCAATTCACAATATATATATATATTTTTTTAAAAACATTATAGATTTACTTTAGCAAAAAAAATGATATTATCACCAGAGTCCCATCATGTAAAAACAACAAAATATTGAATAGTTTAATTTAATATTACTTCACATTTGATAGCATTAAAATTTTATAAGAATAAATTCTTTTTTGAGTCTTTGTATTTTATTAGTCTGAATCCATTTTTTTCAACTATCTGAATACTCATATTTCGTTTTTATAACCATTTGAGTCCAAAATCCTGATAACGTCTAACTGAGCCGTTAATTCAACCTCACATGCAATACACGTGAGGGGTATTTCCGTCCTTCCAGATCTGTCTTTTATCCCCTATCTATTAAATCCTTTGACCTAATCTCATTTATTTACACCCAAATTTTAATGTGTTTTGAGTGTGAGCTGTAAATTTAGTTGTAAATGACGGTGATTAGGTCAAAGGATTTAAAAGGGGGTAATAGATAACCTAGAAAGATGAAAAAACCTAGGGTGACTTAACAACTCAGTTGGACGTTGTCGTCACCTGGATATTGGACTTAAAGGGTTACAAAATGAGAATATAGGCATTTCAGATAGTTAAAACTTTTGATTTTGGATTCAGATGGTTAAACCTTAAAACACAAAGATTCAAAAAATATTTACTCGTTTTTTATATATGCTTAATTTTAGAAGTATTCAATATAAACAAATTAAAAAAATAAAAAATAAAACATGACACTTAACACTAATTATGTTTATTGATTTGAGTACCTCTCTTTCTTCCGGTTATTTTACTTTTATTTTGGACATCATACCAAATATACTACTTTTATCTTCTTCAAATTAGAGTCCTATCATTATTTTAATTTACTTCATTAAAGTGTCAAGTAACAAATTACAAACAAGTGGCAAGTAAACGGGCAACACGCTGCGCCGCAACCCCCTTTTGAATTGCAAAACCGACCCTACTAAAGACGAAATGACCCTTAAAGGTTGAGAGATTACTATGCACAACCCGTTGGACCATGTTTAGGAATTCCACGGCCTCTAGGGCTAGAGAACCAAATGTATCAAAAGCAAATGGGATAAACACATGTTGATTCTCTAATCAAGCCTTCTCGTGTTTAGTGACCTTGCCTGATTCCGCCTTCGACGCAGCCTGGCCAGCAACGAACTCATTATCCCTAAGCCCAACAAGAGGGAACACTTCTGTAAGGTCCACACAAGCGTGTTTTCCCCTAGCCCACCCAAACACAAGAATATCAGCTGGCCGAAAGGTAGACCTCCCATCGAGCGGATCCGTTAGAAAGTTCACGGGAGCTCCTCTTTTATAGAAATCCCTGCCCGCTTTCCTATCATTTACTTATAAGTTAACTGATATATTTATTAGTTTTGAATTACTTTCATACAAATGAGAATATGCGTATTCAGGTAGTTGAAATTATCATTTTCGATGTTAAATTCTACAATGTAATTATTATTCTAAAGTTAACTATCATTCGTAAGATCTTTTAATATAAAATTGTAAAAAATAAACTTTATAACATAAAAATTCGAAATCCATATATTAAAACAACTTTACGTCATTAAAACATGATGATGATGTTAATTTCAATAACTTTGTTATTATTTATTCACAATAGTTAGGGTATCTGTAACACCTCGTAAAAACTGTGGCCAATAAAATGCTAACACGTGTCTCTATTCCTATTTAAGTCTATCATTGGCTGGGAGAGACTAAAGGTGTCAACATGCTGAAACTAAGCCTCTAAGTGACCCTTTAAAGAACCGAGAGTTTGATGATGTTCGATCGTACTCCGGGTGTGCCAAATATTGGCCTTGAGGGATTAATTATACTATTATGTTAAAATACGAGAGTTTACAAGCTCAGGGACTATTTCCGACAAACTGTGAAAGTATGCCGATTAGCGTATTTTTGAATACGAACCCCATATATAAATCCAAATACTTTGTATTCAATAAAATTTTGTATAAAATATCACTCGTTGCGAAATTTCGGTCATTTTCGTGTTTGTTATAGCATTCGTCGTAATTAAGCGAAAAACGCAACCGTACAACCGAAAAAACCGACATCCACGATATTTTTTTAAGCATATTTCAAGTCACATATACTTTAGCTCCTTATAAAGCCTAAATATTTGGTTAACGGGTGTTAAAAGCGTCAAAAATCATCAAAATATGTGCAGGGGCCTGTTCTGCCATTTTTGAAACTTCGTAGGGAGGCGTGGCGTATAAAGACGGCCTGGAAGGATACCCGTCACATCGCGTGGCGTGACGCCCCTGTCTGGGCAGAAAGTGTGTTTCAGCTGCAACAGCTTGTTTTCTTTATTATTTTATTATGCTTGAGGACCAAGAATGTGTGATCACCAAGTATTTGATCATATTTTGACACATGTTATGATCCCCTATGATCCTTGTCACCTCCTTAGACACATGTCCTGATCATATAGCTCCCAAAACACTATAAATAGCAAGCTCATTCAACTTCATTCTTTGATCAATTTCACATAATTCTTCTCCCATCTTCTTGGAGCTTGCTTCCATTCTTTGAAAGCCTCCTACCTGAGATCTTAAGTGTTCCTTAACACAAGTAAGTTCTCATCCTTAGTCTATTTCATTTATATGTTAACTATTAGCTGAAAGTCAATTTGACTTTCTGTTTGACTTTCGGTTATGACCAATATGGTCAAGCCAATGTTCGATCCGAACGTGGCTACGTGATCATAATTATAAAGGTCATAATCCCCTGGGATCATACCCTCTAAAGATCACCATACGTAGGTGAAATGACGAGTCAACACTTTATTAAATAAAAGGTAAAAAACGTAAACTTTATAAATTACGTTAATCAGGTTTTTAACTATTAAAACTTGAAGTTTTAGCATCATATCAGTTTATAAAACATGTTAGGACATGTCTAAGCATGTCCAACTCGTCATTTCTTGTTTAGAGCTTAATTCTATGTCGAAAGTCAAACAGTTTGACTTTTGCTTTGACTTTCGATTTTGACCCGTTTAGACTACGATTAGGTATGCTTTAAGGTTCCGTTGTGATCGTTATATAATGTAGCATAACCCTCTAAGGTTATAATACATGATCATAATAGTAATCTGAGTTTTATGCAAGTTTCTGTTATTATGCCATACTTTGACTATTTTGCGCTTTTTATTAAAAATAAGGTTTTAAACACCAATGAACTTGCAAATGACTTAGGTACTGATATGTTAACATGTTTAACATATTTTGATGTTACAAATCTGATCATAAACCGAGTTTTCGTATAATATCGTAAATTATGCTTTAAAGTGACCGAAATGCCCTTTCGGCGCATAGAACCCGCTTTAAACATAATTTCTTATACCAAACTCATTATCTACTAATATAATATCATAAATAGGGTATTTTGGGATATCAAGTCAGATTAAAAAAAACCGAGTTTACGTACAAGTTCTTGTATTACGTTCTTAAATGAAGATAATGCCCTTATGGCACATAAAATGGTTTTAATCATGATTTTCATATAAAACCTTTTTACCTACTAATGTGATATACTAAATAACATATCTTGACCATATAAACCTGGTCATAACATTAGTTTTCAGAAAACATCGCAAATATCGCCACTTAACGACTTTAACGCCTTTTCGGCGCATAGTATCATTTTAAACCATATTTACCAACCAAGACTTGTTACCTACTGACTTTATAACTCATTTAAAATGTTTTTGTAGTGGGTACTTGTTATAAACTCAGAATCTCAAATAAGCTTTCAAAACTATGTGTGAAATTACCAAAATGCCTCTACGGAGCATAGTTTGGTGTTAAACTATAAATCACACATATGTTTGATATCCTACAGATATCATAAATAAAGTGTTTCACATAATGTTTATGGTCGTAACATCATATTATACGCAAGTTCCTTTTATACATCGCTAAATGACCAAAACGCCCTTTTGAGGCATAGTTTGATTTTAAAACCTTAACGGGCATACAAGTTGATATCCTACTGATATTACAACTCGTTTAAAGTGTATTGGCATATGGAACTTGTTCATAACTAATTCGGTTACCCGTTGTCGCTTATACGCGTACAGTTAGACTTTCATAAGTAGTTTACATAAGTCTACCGAAACGGGTTTAACCTTATCATTTTTACTTCAAAATCCAGAATGTACTTTGTTTACCCATATTATACAAGTCCTAGTATTTGTTGGGTTTAAACCACATTCTATTCGGTATACACTTATCTAGCGAACCTATTCTTAAGTGTCAGATCATATCTAAAGGGACTACCTTTGGCCCGTATACATTCTAACAGATCATGAATTTGTTCATTCCAGACTATAGTACCCCCCAGATAATCGGACTTGGGTCAATAGTACTTAGACTTGCGGATTTATGCTAAAATATAATCTTATTTGATTGGAAGCTAGTAAAAAGGTAAATACTCTTAACTTATTTTAGCATTAAACTTGGGGAGGCAGTTATGCCACTTGGAGCGGGTATTACATAAATAAGTCGCATATGATTGCGCATAAATGTAAGATAATTGAAATGATTGGGGGTTAATGATACCATCTCCGGACGTCCCAATGGATTAATCAAGTATGTAAATCTGGTAACAAGAATAAATCCCAAGAAATATTTAAAGATCACCTACGGGTTTTCTCTATGTGTAAAACTCTTTCCGAAAAACTATTTTCCAAAGAGTCAGTTAATTGTATTTACCAGCGAAAGCTGACGTATTTTCAAAAGATTGAACCGCACCGAACCTTATTATAGGCTGGGAATCCGGGTCGGCTATAATGAAGGCTAAGGAATTTGCAACTCCTAATGCTTAAGGCCTATGATGTCTAAAGCTCTGTTATTAGATTCTGCCTGTGGGCTTGTATTGAACGCTTGTAATACTTATATATATATATATATATATATATATATATATATATATATATACGAGTTGACGTTAACCCGCGCGTTGCGGCGAGATGTCGATCATGAATGTGTTTAGTATCAATATATGGGATACGAAAATTATTAATTTAAAATTATATAATGAGTATCGATGTTGGTTAACGTTGAAGCGGTTTTAGATAAAAGTTATAACACATAACAATTTTTCGTTACCGACATGATATTGTCAATCACTATAGCCTATTAAGTTCAAGGAAAAAAAGTTCAATACACCTATGTATTCTACTTTTATAAAGATTAACGAACATGATTATTAAAGAAAAAACTAAATGAGTTATAATTTTTTTAATGACAACGCTTGCTCTACTATGCACCAATATTCTAAATTTTTTCACCCCCAGTATTAAACCTAAGACCTCTACCAAATAAGTTATGAATAAGTTGTATCGTATCATAAAAACTTAAATCTCATAAACTTATTTTTTCGCCAATCCATAGGACTATAAAGTACCATATTAATACATATATAAGAAGTTAACCTTAAAACTCTATAAATAATATATATATATATATATATATATATATAGGATAAAGATAAAATGAAAACCCTGAATTTTGAGAAAACCCTAAACAACTCAACCTTCCGATTTTTTTTTTGAAAAAAATAACACATGTAATACACGTGTTTTTAAGAGTTTTGGGTAAAAAAAAACAAAAAAGCGTCGAAGGAATATTTTAAAAAAAATAAACAAAATTTCAGCAACTAACGTGTGTTAGACAAAGATGCTAAAACTTGTTTATTTATTTTAAAAACATCCCTTCGACGCTTTTTTTTTTTTTTTGGCAAAACTCTTAAAAACATGTATATTACATGTGTTATTTTTTTCAAAAAAAAAAGTCGGGAGGTTAGGTTTTCTCGAGTTTCTCAATTTTTAGGGTTTTCTATCTAGCCTTACCCTATATATATACATACATATATATATATATATATATATATATATATATTGCATTTTTGTCAAAAATCAAAAGATTAAGTTTAAATTTGAAGTTTAAACTGAAAACGTTAAATCCAAAATTATATTATGATTAATAAATTAGAAATTTTTGATAAACTTAATTATTAAATAATAATTTCTAAATAAGTTGCAATTTTGAATTTTAAAATATAATTTGATTCCAATTGAAACACAATTCTTAAATATAATTTGCAATTTTGATTCAAGCGATGAAATTAATCGTAGGGAGCGGTGACAATTTGTATAATACAATATACAATATGCTATGTAATATATTCCAACGAAAATTTGTGATGGTAATTTGTATAATATATTACACACCCAATACGGTAGGATTGGTATAATAGTATAATAATATTTGATTCAGTATCCATTTATTGAAACGCATCCATTTAGTGTATAACAATATTTAATTGTCAAGTAAAAATTAACCGTTTTATTAAGCGTCACTTTTTTCTTTTTTTTAAACGATACAATCATTGATTTATGAAGGGGTGTAAGTTAAGGTGGTACCCTAAGTTACTAATTGTATAAGAGTATAATATATATATATATATATATATATATATATATATATATATATATATATTCAAACTTTAATGAATTTAATATTTTTACTCTAATACTTCCACTGCATATCATTATATTGTGATAATTGTTATCCAATCGTCACGATTATACCCATCCGGGCCCACCAGGAATCGGGGTGTGACAGTATTCGAGCCGTAAGCGAGGAGGGGATGCGAAGACCCCTTTCACCGCGGGGGCACACCGCCGCTAACCCCATTCACCGTGTGGGGGGGGGGGACTTGAAATCGGTGAGGATTCACCGCGTGCAAGGAGGTGACCTTTTGGCATTTTTTGACCGTTGGAACAACATATAGCCGTTATTTTTTTGTAGTTTTTTTAAATATTTTAAACTATATAAATCTAACCCCTTTTAGACAACACCAACCCATTCCTCCGTTTCTCATAAAAAACTAAAAAATCTCTAACCTCATTTACATTTAAAAATGGTAGAAGAGATAACGTTGTTTTTCCCACCCGATCGTAGTAATTCATCCTAGAGTAGCATAGCTTTTTTTTTTTTTCCAAAAACTCATCGATGAAGCCGAACTAGAAGACACGGGCACATCTAGTAAGAAACGTTTTATTCGTCGTGATCGTGAGGGTGGTCACTAAACCCTTATGGCGGATTATTTTGTTGACGACCCAAAATACAACGAAGATATTTTTCGTCATAGGTTTCGTATGTCAAAATGATTGTTTTTAAAAATTGTGAGCGATGTGGAAGCTAATAACCCGTGGTTTGAAGAGGCTTAGATGGGAGAATGAAGAAGAGCTTTACACCGGTGCAAAAAGTAACATTGGCTATTAAACAACTTGCAACTGGTAACACTCCAGACGAGAACGACGAGTATTTACATATGGCCGAAAAGACTTCACGCGAGTGTCTAGAGTATTTCTGCCAAACGGTAGGTTCAATTACGCTCTCGAGTTCTTACATAGGCCAACAAGCCACGATATGGCGCTTTTGTACCAAGCTCACGAGGATAAACATCACCGTCTTGGTATGGTGGGTAGCCATGATTGCACCCATTTCGTATGGAGAATGTGTTCCACAAAGTTTCGCGGCCAATATATGAGAGGAGATCACCGTTACCCTACGGTTATGCTCGAAGTGGTGGCCTCTCAAGATTTATGGGTTTGGCATGTTTTTTGCGGTCTACCAGGTGCACAAAACGACATCCATGTGCTTCAGCAATCTCCATTATTTGATACTTAACAAAATGGAACGGCCCCCCAAATGTCCATTTTATATTAACAACCACTTATACAAACGAGGTTACTATCTCGTGGATGGAATCTACCCTTCATGGTCCGTGTTTGTCAAATCATTTCAATATCCTCACCTACTAGACGGAAAGAAGTTCAAGAAGTAACATGAGGCGGCAAGAAAAGATGTAGAACAGGCTTTTGGTGTTTTGAAGTCAAAATGGGGTATGAATTGGCCAATGCGTGCTAGGAGTGTGAAAAAAAATCCGGTACGTGGTGTATACTTGTATTAATTTACATAACATGATTTTAAAAGACGACGGAAACGCGATAGCACCTGTATACATTCGGGATCCTCCAGTCGAGCCAACCCTCAATGACAGTGTGTTAGACGAGCTTATGGATGAAGATACGCATTGGAGACTAAAACATGATCTCGTTGAGCATCTCGAAAGAATGGATTTACCCTACCTATTGGTTGACTCCGACTACGAAGATTAGTAATTTTAAGTATTTTTAATTAATGTAATGTTTTTTTATTTTATTTTTAATTTAATGTAATATTGTTTTTATAATTTGTTGTACTTTTATTTTGTTAAATAGTTTATAAAAAAACAAAAACAAAAAAAAAGTTCCCCCACCCCTTATGAGGGGTGAACTCCCTATATTTTTTGGCAAGAAGGGTGTTAGAGAGAGGAAACTATATGGCATTGTATGATTGGGTTAAAAAAACTTCCTCTCACCTTATGATGGGTGCACCCCTTTCACCCTTAAAAGTAGTAGTGTGACAAATAAAACAACAAATGTTGTATACAAAAAGATATCTAAAGAGTTATGAATTACTTTTGAAGTTTTTTTATTCAATGTTTATGTTGTTTTGGTTAAAAAAATCTTTTTACAAAACTTGTTAGCTATGCTCATATAACACACGGGGTACCTAACCCATAGTAGTGATATATAACAAAATGAAGCTTTTTGGTATCTAACAATCTTTCACCTGGTCGATAGAAGATGAAGTACGTTTATTAGGTATTTCTGAATTAAATCTAGATCAAACTTAAATTCAATTCAAATATATATAAATTTCAAACATAACCGATGAACAGTGCATTAACGGTCACGGCGTTTCCATTTGACTTTATGATTTTACAATTTTAGTCACTTATTTTGGTTTTTGCAACAAAAGACATAGAGAGATAGAGAGTACGGTGATGGAAGAGGACTCGGCCATGGCCTCCGGCGGCATCTCATGCCGGTTGTCCACTTCGCCGGTGATGATGATGTTGTTTGTGGGTTTAAATTGTTCAGTTTTTACGCAAAGCGGCGTAGACAAGATAGCAATTGTCTTCAAAGAGAGAGTCACAGTGGCGGGAAAAAGCCGAACGGATGACCGCCGTCGGCGGAGGTATGGGGTGAAATAGAGAGAGAAAGAACGGGAGAAAGGCGGCAAGTTGGTTGTGCGGTGGTGGCGAAGAATATCGTAAAACCGAACTACTGTAAAAGCGATGTGGAGATAATAACTGTTGATCTGAGATGATTTTCGCATTCGGATTTGTTGTTTGCCGTTTGTTTTTGGGTGATGGCGCTGAGCCTGACACAACTTTGGAAGGGATAAGTCTGCTTTTGTGAGATGGTTTTCTTTTCCTTTTAAATTTAGAACCTTGTATTTGAAATGGTTTTTTACATATTCCCCCCTCCTAAATTGGCTTATTACGTATTTCAAAAAAAAAAATAATTACATGTTTCTCCTTTCTAACCCATATATATTATATATTTCCCTTTTGATTAAAACTACTCTTAGAATGACTATTTTACCCTTAATGATCTATTAAATGAAAATTTACATATTTCCTCTTTCTAATATCATCAATCAATTATATATTTTCTCAATTCATTCAAAATTTAGTATATTTAATTTAAAGTTAGATTTGTTTCTAGCTGTTATTTACATAAATAATTAAAGTAACCTATTTATATATACAAGTTAATCCTTGGTCTTTTTTTTTGTATTTGTTTTCATATATTGCTAAAAATGTGTTTTTTTTGTTAAACTGCAAGCACCAAAGTTGTATATACACTAGAGAGAGAAAGTGTGTATGTGTAGCGACCCTTCGGCGGTTGACCCTCTCGACTCTGCCGGAGGACTTGAGCTTGAAGCCGATCTACCTCCATAAACCACCACTCTGTCTGTTGTTACAAACTAAACCCAAGTCTACCATGTAAAGTTT
This sequence comes from Scalesia atractyloides, assembly GCA_947069175.1. NCBI lineage: Eukaryota > Viridiplantae > Streptophyta > Magnoliopsida > Asterales > Asteraceae > Scalesia > Scalesia atractyloides. The sequence goes on from CAMTDV010000014.1 coordinate 91,930,601, forward strand.
TTTTTTTCTTTTCACACATTTAATTTTAAGATATAAAAAAAACTAATTATGTGAAATATATTTTGTCACATTTCATCAACATTCATTAATTCTTCGTATGACTGAAACATTATAAACCGTTTAACTTCAAAAACCATTTTTTTAAATTGCGGTTATGTTTCTATCCCGCTAGTTTATTTTGCTGAATCACATGTTATATCTTGATCATATCTTGAGATCTTAATTTCAAACATTATACTTCCATTTATATTTAAAGATATTCATAAAAATATAGCTATGAACTATTCATGTAGCAAGTAGAAGAATTAGGAAAATACTACATGAATTCAGGAAATATTTAATTGATTGATAATATTAGAAATGAAAAATATGTAAATATTCATTTAACATTAAGAGTAAAATAGTCATTCTAAGAGTAGTTTTAATAAAAAGAGGAAATATGTAATATATATGGGCTAGGAAGGGAAAAATGTAATTGTTTTCTTTTTTTTTTTGTTTGAGAAAATATGTAATAAGCCAACTTAGGAAGGAGAAATATGTAAAAAACCTATAAACCCATAAAACACGGTTTTGGTTTTATGAGATGGTATTAGTTTGCTTTTTAAATCTATTTTAATTTAATGTACTTTCTTTAATTGTTTATATTTACACGTGGAAACAAAATTTGCACTTTCTAAATTTTATTTACTTAGTTTTATACAGTTGAATCATACTGAATATTTATATATTTAAAGTGGTAGTAAAAATATATAACCAGTAAATAAATATTTGTATAGGTTAACGTATTAACAAACAAAAATTTAACACTGCCTTTTTCTTTAATTTTTTTTTTCTTAAGTAAACTCAGTAATTTAATGAATTATAGTATTTAAACTGTTTTACATGTTTTTATCTATTGGGGGTGGGAGTTGGCTACAAAGTATATTTTTTCTACAAAGTGTAAAAAGTCATAAAACACCATAATGTCAACTATAAAACACACCCAAAACACATAAATAACAAAATGAAGATTACTAAAACGCCATATTTGTGGGTTTTGTGTTGTGTTTTGGATTGTACGTCTTTTATTATTGAATGACTAACATTAGTGTGTTTTATATTGATTATCATGTTGTGTTTTATATCCATAGTTCTAAAATGATATGTTTGAAATTTATATGGAATGTTAGGATTTGAATATTGTGTTTTAGTGACCTTCACTCTTTTATTTGTGGGCTTTGAGTGTGTTATATATCACTACTATCGAATGACTAACATTAGTTTGTTTTATATTGATTATAATGTTGTGTTTTTTATACATAGTTCTAAGGACTGAATTACGTATTGAAAGACGAATTCTTGACAATGGTTTTTCATGGTTTTACGGCCCTGTCGAAGGCGAGGGTCCTCATACTAGTTTATATTAAAACCTAAAATTTTATTAAAGAAATATGATTCTAGAAGACGATAGTCAAAACACAATTTCTATATTGTATTTTAATTAGTTATCTATTCGTTTGTTTAATTTACATAGGTATCTGTGCTAATATATGTCTTTATTCTACAGCATCCTATTTATAGCATTTTATTTTATTATACGCTGTTTATTTATAGTTTGTTTATTTTGTTATATTACACGTGGCACACTCTTTGTTTAAAATAGTTTGTTACAATATTCAAGTTATCTATAAATAAATATATCATGTTTTGTGTAATATTTTAATTAAACGTTTTTCTCTTTTTGGTTCTGTAAATCTTGACAGGTAATAATTTTTTTTACAAATCGAAAAGTTTTGTTTTAATCATGAAAACGTTATAAACATGCAGTATCCTTATATATGTTCTACTTGTTGATTTACACATTTTTCCATTTTTCAAGTAAAATATACTTATTTCAGTTTACATTTGCCAATTGATTGATTTCATATATAAGTGGTTATCCACAGCCGGCCCCGAAAATTTATGTATCATGTTCGAGCTCGAAAAAACGTGTTCTTAGCCTTAACAAATTAGATATTGGACTCACTAACGGTCTAAACCTAATGCCGATTAGCTAATAACTAATTTAAACCATAAAAATAGTTTTTTAAGTGGGCATATATTGGTGTTTGTATGGTATACCCTATTAATTTATTTATTTTTACATATACATATCAAAGTTTTTTTAAAAAGTAACATGTCCTGGCCGATAGTCCTCCGGCCATGTGGTTATCTAATAGATAATGTGAAGGATGGAAACGATTTTTAATGTATTTTTGTACTTTAATTTATATGATCCTAAAGTAAAAAACTTCCGGTTCTTGTATACATAAACACAAAATATACATGGTTCTTTTTTCTTTGAACGGCGAAACTTTTTTTTAATTCATGTCGCTTGCAGGACTTGAGCCCAAGCCTCCCCTTCTCAACATGTGTGTTTAAAGGTTTTGCTTTTCCTAAAGGACCACCACCCCATTGTTAGATATCGTGCTGGTTATGTCTTATGTCGCAAGCCATCACGAACGCTCGCCCACTAGTAGAAGGGTTTCGTTTTGCAACTAGGTGTTCCAACAATTTTGTTTCCATGTTGGTGAGACCACCCGAAACGTGGATCAACTAAACTTACGTTTCTCATTTATCTGTTTCAAATGTGTAGGCACAGATATTGATCTTTAAGAATGATGATTTCTTGTTATGAATGCAATAACAAGCACATAATCAAGTTATAGCACCAAACAAAGCAATAGACAATCAATAACGCAATGATATTCTTCAATAAACTTCCATATATTGATTTGACAGATTTTGATACATAATACAAATGATAAACACTCAAAGCTCCCAATACTCTCCAAAATCTTTTCAAGACCTCTCGTGCCAACTGTCCAAAAGACAACTAGCTGTATATATAGTATACACAAAAACTGCAAACGACATTGGACAAAGTCCAAACGACAACCTGTGTCCCTTGGATCCTAGACCATACGACACTGCATATTGTTTGGTGATACCAAACGATAACCTTAATTCCAAAAGACAACGCATGTCGTTTGAAACAGTAAAACAACAAGCAATGTTGTTTGAATAATGTTTGTATTAGGTTGTCCAAGTCAGGAGGATGTCGTTTGACTTTGGTCAACTTATATAAAAGCCAAACAATTACAAACTGACCGAAAGCTATACATTAAGACTAATCGCTAGCTACAGACAAAAAGTGTATAAAAAAACTCCCCCTACATTAAGACTAATCGCTAGCTACAGACAAAAAATGTATCAAAAAACCCCCCTGGATGTAGCTTGTGATTCTTCAGTCTTCAGATCTTCGAACTTCATGAGTAGTCACTAGCTCCAAAGAAAAGGTGCATTAACAAAATAAGATTCCATGGGAGGTTCATGAATTTGGAAAATCCTGAAAACGAGCTCTCGGAATCGGAAGTCATTCAAGTGGCCCTTGTGGACTAAAAACACGCCTACGACGAGGACTTTGAGCACGTTTCGGTGTGGCAAATTATAAGGATTTATGTTTAAGTTTTATGTTTTATTTTTATGTAATGTTTTGATTTTATGTTTTTATGTAATGTGTAGGGTTTTTTCAATATGTAATGGTTAACTTTTATGTTTGATTTTTTTATGAAATGTTATGTTTGTATGTTTTACATTTATATAATTTTTAAGTTTTATGCTATATTTGATTTTATTTAAATTAAAAAAAATTGTTTGTGGCAAGGGCAGGTGTCGCTAGTGTTTATTAGCTAATAGTTACATTGAAATAAATTTGACATGACGGGTTTTGGTTGATTAGAGCTATGGTACTACACTTGATTGCCCCTTCCTCCCTTATATATGTTATATACTTGTTGAGTTACACACTTTTCCTTTTTTGCATTTGCCGATTGATTGATTGACATATATAAATCGTTATCTAATAGATAATGTGAATGATAGAAACGATTTTTAATGTATTTTTAGAGTTTAATTTATATGATCCTAAAGTAAAAAACTTCTTGTTCCTGTATACATAAACACATAATATACATGGTTCTGTTTTCTTTGAATGACTAATTTTTTAGTTTACGTCGCCTGCCCGGGATCTCCTATCACATCCCGACTCGTAGCGGAAGCGCACACGGGATGCAACAGACACATGGTACAAACATATTATTCATAAAGATACTGTGTTTTAGACCAAGAGCATCGGTTACATCATTCATTTACACACTAAGGTATTTCAGACTAAGAGCATATTCCTATAGCGGATAGGCATCTATTCACATAGTATCCATAGATCAAAACTAAAACATCCATGCACATTCATCATTCATTAACTTGTTTACCTGAAAAACATGTTGTGAAAATGTCAACTACAAATATTGTTGAGTTTCAGAGGTTTTGTTTGTCTCATTTCACAAGCGTATTTGCACAATTTGATGTATTTATACCAAGCCCACAAGTGAAACCTTAATTATTCACTAGTGTCGTGGCCTACATTCGCCACCTCAGTGTCACACCCCGACCCGCAGCGGAATAAGAGTCGGGGCATAATTGGGTTATCACCAAAGCTCATGATGTTTACTAAAATGTTTCATATTTATTAAATTCAAATTACACTTAAATATCCAAAACAAAATTCATACAATTACAAGAAAATGAAACTACATAATTATTCCAAAACTTAAACTTGTTTATTCTTCTAGGCCTTCTTATGTGTTTCTTGTCTCAGCTGAATCACCTGTATCATGTGTAAAACGGGGGATATTTTGGGTCAACAAAAGTTGGCGAGTGAACCTTGATAAAACATTGTTACTAATTTCTTGTTTTATTTAATAAAGAAAATTTGTGCAATAATCACATGTGAGCAAACATATATAAATAAACAAACACAAACCACTTTGGATGAGTATATGATATGAATGATGATGTATGTGAGATCAAGGCTCAACCAAACGGAGCCGATCTAATGAGGCACCTGATGCTCAACCCGTCTCCCACGGGGAACTGATGGGCCTAATGAAATGCGTGCACTGAAAATGATAAATCCAATCTACATATAATTCACATAACAATTGATACACATTTGATACACATTTGATCACGGATGAGATGTATGCACAAGTGTTTAAATATAATAAAAGAATTATACGACACATGATACACCCAAAAACATGATTAAAACGGGGAATTGGTAGAGATTCACTCACAATGGGTGCGTTCTTTGATGACGATGAGTGCGCACGAATTTATGATTCAATCGACGAGGGAAGAACTAACCTAGATAATAATAAAATTATTCGATAAATAAATAAATTTTATTTGAGATTAATATTTTTAATTAATGCCTTTAAATGGAATTTTTAGATTTATTTTTGTGAGTTTAAGGAAATTTTCTAACTTTAATAATATTATTTTTAAGTATTTTTAAATAATTTTTCAATTAAAAAAATAAATAAAAAGAAATAAAAAGTTGACTTTTTGACCGTTGACCGTTGACCGGGTCTTGACCGGTCAGACTGTGTTTTCCATGTGCTGAGTGAGGTTCGAACTCGGGACCTCTCGTATACGTGCACGCAGCTCTACCAACTGAGCTACGTGTCTAACCCGAAATATTCTCTATTTTAAGTATATATATATACTAATTAATTCTAACCTTATTTAGTTTATATCAAAAATGGTTTAATATGGCCGAACCGGCTTCAGAGGCCCGGAGTCGAACTCGGGACGTTCGGTTCGAGTGCGCACAGCCCAACCAGTTGGGCTGTGTGTCTAATCTGTTTAACTAATGGATTATATTACTCTTATAAACATTCTGTGACTTGATCTGATTAAGTTCTAAAAATGTTGGTTTTATTTCTGAAAGTCGGTATCTTGTGCGATTCGAACTCGGGACGTGTGTATTGTTTGTGCACACAGTCCACCGCTGGACTGTGTGTCTAACCCGGTTATATACCCGATTTTAATTATACTAATACACATGTTTTAACTTCATCTTCTTCACTTAGGGAATTACAGAACAGTGAAACCGATTGTTTGTTTAATCGATCACGACTTATACTTGATTGAAATGGACAGAAAAATTAAATGATATGGTATACCAGAACAACGAGTTTGCTTCAGATTTCCGGAAAGTGTCGTCGGCTCTGATTTGTGATTTCCGGCTGTATGAACTGTTTTAACAGTTTCGATTATTCGTTTGAACAATTAAAGTATAAATCAAGAAATAGCAGAGAGGTTTAGACAGTTATACCGTCTGATGAATGAATACGGTTTTCTGATCAACGATTCTGGCGATATTCCGGCGAGTGCAGAGGAACTCCGGCGACGTGCTCTGGAAGAATTAAAGCTTCGAAAAAGTGTGTGGTTCTGAGCGAAAGGATTTCCAGATGATTGAGTGGGTATTTATAGGGATGAACAGCTGAATTGAGTTTGAATTGGGGTCAAAGTTCGCGATTAAAGATTACCGTCGGTTATGACTGAAATTGATTGCCGACGTCGAAATCAATTTGTGCGGTTCAGTCAAAAGGAATATGGCAAAAATCGCGGATTGCCGGATTTTCTGGTGATTGCGAGTTCTGGCGCGTTGATTACCGGATTTGACTTTCGGTTTTATTATATATGTTATTTGTTTTAGTGTTTATCACAAACAAAGTGTGTGGCGGAGCGGTGTGTTGTGTGTTTGTGTTTGTGGGTGACCGGGTTCGAAACCCGGCGTCTCCATTATTTTCTTTATTCACTATTTTTTTGTTATTTAATAATTATGGTTTAAAATTCTAGATATGTTTATTAGTTATGTATTGTTTAAAATTAATATGAACAATAAATACGCAACGGAACTTATAACTGTATATTCGATTAATAAACGAAGCGGGTTTGGAAACCCGTTTTTGACGAATGTTACAGTATCCCCTACTTTTAGAAATTTCGTCCCGAAATTTAAGTAGTAGTGGTAACAGGAAAAAGATGCGGGTATTTTTCGCGCATTGAGTCTTCACGTTCCCAAGTAAACTCAGGTCCTCGTTTTGACTCCCAACGTACCCTGACAATTGGAATACGACTTCGTCTTAAACGCTTCTCCCCGAAGTCCATGATTTCTACTGGTCTTTCAATGAACTGCATAGATTCATCGATCTGAATGTCTTCTAGAGGAATATGGAGGTTTTCATCGGCGAGGCACTTCTTCAAGTTTGATACATGGAATGTGGGATGAATTATGTTGAGCTCTTCTGGTAGGTCAAGCTTGTATGCTACAGGACCTACTCTTTCGAGTATCTTGAAAGGTCCTACGTAGCGTGGTGCTAGCTTGTCCTTCTGGCCAAAACGAACCACTCCCTTCCACGGTGATACTTTTAAAAGTACTTGATCACCAATGTCAAACTCCAAGGGCTTTCGTCGTTTGTCTGCATAACTCTTTTAACAACTTTGAGCCGCTAGAAGATTGTTTCGAATTTGAATGACCTTGTGGGTTGTTTCTTGAATTAATTCTGGACCGGTGATTTGTGATTCCCCAATTTCGTGCCAACATACTGGAGATCGGCACTTACGACCATATAAAGCTTCGAAAGGAGCCATGCCGATACTTGAATGATAGCTATTGTTGTACGAAAATTCAACTAATGGTAGATGCGCGTCCCAGTTCTCTTTGAAATCTATGACGCATGCTCGTAGCATGTCTTCAAGGGTTTGGATGGTGCGTTCAGATTGACCCTCAGTTTGAGGATGAAAAGCGGTACTGAGGTCTAATCGTGTACCCAAGGCGGTTTGTACGGCTCGCCATGTTCGTGAAGTGAAACGACCATCACGGTCTGAAATGATGCTTAAAGGTACACCATGATGGCTTACGATCTCGCTGATGTAGATACGAGCTAACTTCTCGTTCTTGAAGTCCTCACGAATCGGAATGAAATGAGATGTCTTTGTAAGACGATCGATTATTACCCATATGGTGTCATACCCACTGGAGGTGCGAGGTAACCCGGTAATAAAATCCATGGTTATGTTTTCCCACTTCCATACAGGTATTTCGGGTTGGACTAGAAGTCCTGAAGGTCTTTGATGTTCAGCTTTTACTTTGGAACAGGTAAGGCACTTGGAAACAAAAACAGCGATATCCTTTTTCATGCCCGGCCACCAGTAGGTGTATCGTAGGTCTTGATACATCTTGTCGGCTCCTGGGTGTACAGAGTATCGTGTTTTGTGCGCCTCATTCATGAGGAAATCACGAAGGTTATCGCGATCAGGAATCCATATACGATTTAAATAGTATAGAATACCATCGGATTTGGTTTCGATTTTTAGTTAAGCTCCAAACGACAGCTCATCGCGTACATCATTTTCTGTTACAGAAACATGTTGAGCTGCTCGGATTCGATCTTTGATGTCGGTTATGATTTGCGAACATAGAAGACGAATGGAGTTCGCATAACTTTTTTGACTGAGCGCATCGGCCACTACGTTTGCCTTGCCAGGATGATACCGAATTTCACAGTCGTAGTCGTTGAGAAGTTCGACCCATCTTCGTTGCCTCATATTCAACTCCTTTTGGTTGAAGATATGTTGGAGACTTTTGTGGTCAGTGTATATTTCACACTTGGTACCGTAGAGGTAATGTCTCCATATCTTGAGAGCGAACACAACGGCTCCAAGTTCCAGGTCATGGGTGGTGTAATTCTTCTCATGAACTTTGAGTTGTCTAGAAGCATAGGCTATCACTTTTCCTCTTTGCATTAATACACAGCCTATCCCTTGCCCTGATGCGTTGCAATATACTACAAAGTCATCGCAACCCTCAGGGAGTGTGAGGATAGGTGCGTCACAAAGTTTTTGCTTTAGAGTTTGGAAGGCTTCTTCTTGTTTAGGTCCCCATATGAAGGGTTTTTCTTTATGAGTCAAAGCCGTGAGTGGTACAACAATACGGGAAAAATTGGCAATGAAGCGTCGATAGTAACCAGCCAAACTAAGAAATGACCTTACTTCGGTAGGGGTACGTGGCGCTTGCCATTCCTGTACTGCCTTGATTTTTGAAGGATCGACATGTATTCCCTTGTCACTGACGACATGTCCAAGGAATTGTACTTCTCTTAACCAGAATTCGAATTTTGTGAACTTAGCGTAGAGCTTTTCAGTCCTTAAAAGTGTAAGGATGAGTCGAAGGTGTCGCTCATGATCGGATTTAGACTTAGAGTAGATAAGAATATCGTCGATGAAGACTATGACGAAACGGTCGAGGTAGGGTTTGCATACCCTATTCATTAGATCCATGAATACAGCGGGGGCGTTGGTTAAACCGAATGGCATGACCATGAATTCGTAATGACCATATCGAGTCCGGAAAGCGGTCTTTGGGATATCTTCTTCATGTACTCTGAGCTGATGATAACCAGAACGAAGGTCGATTTTTGAAAAGCAGGTGGCGCCTTGAAGTTGGTCTAGGAGGTCATCGATGCGAGGTAGTGGATAGCTTGTTGAGTTCTCTATAATCAATGCACATGCGAAACGTTCCATCTTTCTTCTTCACAAAGAGGACAGGTGCACCCCAAGGCGAGGAGCTAGGACGTATGACTCCTTTGTCAGTCAGCTCTTGCAGTTGACTGGCCAGCTCTTGCATTTCGGATGGGGCTAACCTATAAGGAGATTTTGCGACTGGTGTAGCGCCAGGTACAAGATCGATGCCGAATTCGACTTCTCTTACAGTAGGGAGTCCTGAAATATCGTCGGGAAAGACTTGTGGGAATTCTTTCACAACGGGGATATCTTCGAGTTTCTTCTCCTTGTTTCCCTTTTTGACGACGTGAGTTAGGAATGCGACATAGTTCTTGCGGAGATATTTTCGGGCTTGAAGGCAGGACATTAATTTGAGTCCTTTCGAAGGGGTTTCTCCAAAAATACGTAGGGTCTGACCGTCTGCAAGAGGAATGCGAATGAACTTTTCGTGGCACACTACTTCAGCGTGATGCTGGCTGAGCCAGTCCATACCGATTATAACATCGAAACTTCCCAACTTCATGGGAATGAGGTCAACTGGAAAATCGTGATCGTTTAGAGTGAGGGTACAATTACGTATAATAGAATTTAATGAAACGGGTTTTCCGTCAGCAACTTCCACCGTTAGAGATTCCATGAGATTAACACGAGTTTGGTTGAGGATAGGTTCAAATTCTAAGGACACAAAACTCTTATCCGCGCCAGTATCGAATAACATGGATGCATAACTACCATTGATGAGAAACGTACCGTTAACCACGTTGTTGTCAGCCCTAGCTTGGTTGGCATTGATGTTGAAAGCTCTTCCTCTGGCAGGTGAAGGAGCTTGGTTAGCTTGGTTTACTGGGTTCGCTTGGGCTTGAGCATGGATGATGTTCACTAAGCGTGGACAAGTGTTTCTGAAGTGGTTTGGGTCCCCACAGTTGTAACAAGCTCGCATGGGTTGAATCATGGGGTAGTTGGGTGGGTAGTAAGTTTGGGCTGTGTGTGGTGCAGGTGGTAGAAGTAAGGGTTGTTGGGCTTGACCCACTATCTGATGCTGGGTTTGGGTTGGGGGTTGATTGCGGTTCATTCGTTGAAGAGTACGACAGGTTTGGATTGTAACATTTGTCGAAAACGGGTTTTCCAAACCCGCTCCATTTGTAATCGAATATCAAGTTATAAATGTTCGTTGCGTATTTATGCCTATTTTGATTTTTAATGATACATAATTAATAAACAAACTAATCTATAAAAGTTATAATGGATAAAAAGTAAAAATAAAATAATTAAAAATAAAATGAGGCTGCCGGGACTCGAACCCGGGTCAGCCGGAAGAGAACTCAAAGACTTAACACACACACGCATAACCACTCTGCCACTTGTTGTTTTCTGTCAACTCTAGGAAACAAATGAGTTTTATAGACAAACATAAATCAACCAGTTACGCCAACTGTAACTGAAATCGGTCATCAAACGCCCAAAGACGATTTGATTACTCGCGGTTCACTGAGTTTAACCGATATACCGACGTTTTCAATCAAGTTGCTTTGAATGAACTTGAATTCTAGAAGTGGATCGGTTTTTATAACCGAAAATCTTCAATTCCAGTATTACTTCCATCTTTGTACTCTTTCGCGACTCAAACATAATCTACAGACTTTCAATTACATTTCCGCATAAGTTTCAGTCCGCCGGAGAATCAAATTTTACTCGCCGGAAAGTTTCTGCAAGTCGCCGGAAAACCGTATTCTCCATCAAAACGGTAAGTCTTTCAATACCGTCATGGTCTATCAATTGTTAAGCTATTTCTAACTCAGACCTTTCAATTGAAATCAAATTCAGACGCTGCTATGATAATTCCAGTTCGCCGGAAAACTTCTGGAAATCCTTATTTTCAGCTGTGAAACGGTATGGACATTTAAACACCCTTGTTAACGTTTGTTTAGCATTTCAATTCCACGATTAGCTAATCAAAACGGATAATTTGCTTGCTCAGTTGAAGTTCATAAAAACAGAGCCGACGCCTTGCCGGAATTCTGAGTTAAATCATTCCTCCGGTATGTTTGTTTCCAACACCGTCTTTGTCATTTCATCTTAGTCTTATGAATGTGTTAATCGTTTTAAAACAAGAAACAGAGGGGTAATTTGCTGTCTGTAAAAATTAACGGAGAAGATGAACTGTGCTAACATTATAAGGATAATTAAAATTGGTATTTTAAACGGGTTAGACACACAGTCTAGCGGTGGACTGTGTGCAAATAATACGCGCACGCCGCGAGTTCGATCCCTGATACACGCACCCTCTCTGTAATAAAAACGTTTTATTTTTCTAACTGAACCGGGTTAACTTACGTTAGTTGTTAAGTATAATAAAAATGTGTATATTAACCAAGTTAGACACACAGTCTAGCGGTGGACTGTGTGTAACGTTAAAGCACAGGTCCCGGGTTCGAGACCTGTCAATGACACCGGTTCGATGATTTAAAATGTTTTTGAAAATAAAAGAATTTTGGATAAGCTGAGTTAATATATAAGTATAATTAAAAACAGAATTATTTCGGGTTAGACACGTAGCTCAGTTGGTAGAGCTGCGTGCACGCGTACGGGAGGTCTCGGGTTCGAGCCTCACCCAACGCATTGCAATTACACAATAAACCGGTCAAACAGTCAAAGTCAAAAAGTCAACGGTCAACCCAAAAAGTCAACATATTTTTATATTTTTAATTATTTAATTTAATTTAAAAATCAATTAAAAATACTTAAAAATAATGTTTTTAAAGATAGGAAATAGCCTTAAACTCGCAAAAATATATCTAAAAATTCTAGTAAAATCCTTAATAAAATCCACTCATTTTTACTATATTTTTCCGTTATTATTTAGGTTAGTTAATTCTCGTTGTTCAGCTCTTCCAACTCGTGCGCATCTCACCATCTCTAATCCAATGCAACCAATGTGAGTGAATCTTTACAAATTCCCCGTTTTAATCACGTTTTTGGGGTGTATCATGTGTCTTGCTATTTATTATATTTAAATCATTGTGCATACATCATATCATGAACAAATGTGTGTTCAGTTTGTTGCAACTGTTTGTGTGATTATTGTTAGATTTAATTTATTATTTTCAGTACATGCAATTTCATAGGCCGCCGCTCCCCATTACATTATGAGCGTTGAGCGTGTTCCCCATTACATTATGAGCGTGAACCTGGCGTGCCAACATACGATCGGCTCCGTTTGATTGAGCCTTGATCGCACAGACATTTATCATTTTCAGTACATGCAATACGATCGGCTCCGTTTGATTGAGCCTTGATCGCACAGTTACATTCATGTTATTTATTGTATGATGTTGGTATGTTATTGTATGTTATAGTTTGTGATTGTTATTGCTACTGTTTGATTATTTACATTTGCTCACTTATGATTATTACACAATTTTTCATTGATAAACTAACAAGAAAATCAATAATAAATGTTTATCTAACAAGGTTCACTTGCCAACTTATGTTGACCCAAAAACACCCCATTTTTACACATGATACAGGTGAACCAGCTGCAGCAAGAAACACATAGGATTGGCCTAGAAGAATAAAATGATTTAGAGCTTGGAATTGTTTAGTTGGTTATTTTTTCTTTGTATTTGTATGGACATGTTTGGATTATTGGGAATGTAATTTTGACTTAAATAAATATGAAACATATTAGTAAATATCATGAGCTTTGGTGATAACCCAATTATGCCCCGACTCTTATTCCGCTGCGGGTCGGGGTGTGACAGATTGGTATCAGAGCCATGACTATAGGGATATAGGATAGGTTATTAGACCCTTAGAGCCTATACTATAGTTGATTAGAAATTTTTAAGATTTTAGTGTGTTACATGCCAAATTTCATGATGTTTATATGTTTTATGTTAAATGTTACATTCAATGTTATGCAAGCATGTTCGTAAGTATATATTATCATACAATGCCTATCATGAATCATATTCTCATAACATATCATATCCATGAAAGCACACACCACATCATTTTCATGATTGCTTTTACAATGATTTTTGTGTTTTTCAAATCTCATCAAAGTGAGTTCTCATGACGGGCATGTAGTAACTGGAAGGGTACCAGTACCGGTAGTCGGAACGTCCTGTCTAGGCTGGAATTCGTATAAATCCAAAATAAAGGACCAGTTTGCCTACCTGGGGACTAACGATGAGAGTACGAAGTACCTATTAGGCCAAAGCATGCTATACCAAACGTCGTGTGAGCTAACCCCACTTTGAGTTGTCATTGTGTCTACACCTGGACACATTCCGACCATACATCTCGTAAACATATTTTGTGGTTTGCATTCGGGTGATGCAAGTGTTAAATCGCCAATACTAATGTGAATCCTACCAAGCCAATAGTCATGGGGGCCCACATGACTATACAGGTGAAGGTATGGGGAACATTTGAGGCCAACATGAGCAAACCCAAGACATCCTATGGATGTAGTTGCATTATTGATATTTATGGTATTTTCATTTTCTTAAAGACACATGACGCCTAAAAAGACTTCATAAACTCACAATCTTCTTATGTATGTTCCTGTAGATGTCGGCTAGACAACAACGAGGGGGTAAAAGATCAGGAAGGTCTCACGAACGTTTGGCCACACAAATTGCGAAACAAATGGCCGCGGTACTTCCTGACATTGTGGTTCAAGTACAACAAGCTCTCGCCACAAATCCCACTAATCCTCCCCCACAACATGACCAGAACATCGGCAACCCTCCTACCAGCAAGTGCTCATACAAACATTTCAAGTCTTGTGATCCTCCTAAATTTGAAGGGACCGAAGGTGTCACTGCTCTCCTCCACTGGTTTGAGGAAATGGAAAACACCTTCCTCAACTGCGATTGTCCTGAGGATCGCAAGGTTCGATACGCCACCGGGAGACTATTTGGGGTAGCTCTCACCTGGTGGAATACTGAAAAGGGGAAGAGGGGAATTGATGATGCAATGGCCTTAACATGGGAGGAGTTAAGGGAAATCATGACTAGGCGTTCTGTCCTAGGAGTGAAATTAAAAAGTTGGAGGACGAATTTCATTCTTTAAAGAAAAAGGAGGGAGATCATACCACCTACAACAAGAGGTTCTTAGAGTTGAATCAAATGGTCCCTAATTTGTTTACCCCAGGTTATCGCTTGATCGAGCATTATATTCGAGGTCTTCCCTCGAAAATTCAAGATTCAGTTCTCAGCATTTCGCCAGCAACACTTGAAGCTGCTATGGAGCTAGCGACTGAACTGACCGAGAATCGAATTCGCAACGGTAAGTTTAAAGAAGAGAAAAAGAAAGCCCCCGTTGAGGGTCAAACTTCAAACCATTCCATCTCCTCCTCTAAGTTTGCTAACAAGAGGAAGCGCAACACCAGAAACTTCGCTGTCACTCAAACCAATTTCCTTATTCCTGCTGCACCCATTACCCAAGTCGCCCCATCACCTGCACCATACAAAAGACCATACTCTGGCCCGTTACCAAAATGCAACCGTTGCCAATACCACCATTCTCCTGATCATCCTTGCCAATATTGCACCGGCTGTGGTCGCGCAGGTCATACTGTTCAAACCTGCCGCATGCCTCAACGAACGAATCGCCACCAGCCTTCAACCCAAACCCACCAGCAAATAATGGGTCAGGCCCAACAACCCCTACTATTACCACCTACCCAACATTTAGCCCAAACATATTACCAACCCAACTATCCTATGGTACAACCTATGCGGGCTTGCTACAATTGTGGAGACCCAAGCCATTTTAGAAACACTTGTCCAAGGCTGGTAAACATTATTCATGCTCAGGCCCAAGCCAATCCAGTGAATCAAGAGAACCAAGCTCCTCCACCTGCAAGAGGAAGAGCTTTCAACATCAACGCTAATCAGGCTAGAGCTGACGGCAATGTGGTTAACGGTACGTTCCTTATAAATGGTAGATATGCATCCATGTTGTTTGATACTGGCGCGGATAAAAGTTTTGTGTCCTTAGAGTTTGAACCTATCTTAAACCAAAATCGTGATAAGCTCATGGAATCCATAACAGTAGAAGTTGCAGACGGGAAACCGGTCTCATTAAACTCTATTATACGCAACTGTACACTCACCTTAAACGACCACGACTTTTCAGTTGACCTTATTCCTATGAAGCTGGGAAGTTTGATATCATAATTGGTATGGACTGGCTCAGTCAACATCAGGCAGAAGTTGTATGTCGCGAAATGTTTATACGTATTCCTCTTTCAAACGGTCAGACTCTTCGAATCTTTGGAGAAACCTCGTTGAAAGGGCTCATCTTAATGTCTTGTCTTCAAGCTCAAAAATATATTCGCAAGAATTATGTTGCGTTTTTAGCTCATATCATCAAAAAGGGAACCATGGAGAAGAAACTTGAAGACATCCCAGTAGTAAAAGATTTCCCGCAAGTTTTTCCTGACGACATTTCAGGACTTCCTCCAGTTAGAGAAGTCGAATTCCGTATTGATCTTATACCTGGTGCTACACCAGTTGCAAAGTCTCCTTATAGGTTGGCCCCCTCTGAAATGCAAGAGCTAGCCAGTTAATTACAAGAGTTGACTGACAAGGGATTCATACGTCCTAGCTCCTCGCCTTGGGGTGCACCTGTCTTTTTTGTAAAGAAGAAAGATGGATCGTTTCGCATGTGCATCGACTACAGAGAACTCAACAAGTTAACAATCAAGAATCGCTATCCATTACCTCGCATTGATGATCTTCTTGACCAACTTCAAGGTGCCAACTGCTTTTCAAAAATCGACCTTCGATCTGGTTATCATCAACTTAGAGTACATGAAGAAGACGTCCCAAAGACCGCATTCCGAACTCGTTATGGTCATTATGAATTCATGGTTATGCCATTTGGTTTAACCAACGCTCCAGCAGTCTTCATGGATCTGATGAACAGAGTCTGCAAACCTTATCTTGATCGATTTGTTATAGTCTTCATCGACGACATTCTCATTTATTCAAAGTCTAAGTCTGATCATGAGCGCCATCTTCGACTCATCCTTACTCTTCTAGAGAATGAAAAGCTTTACGCCAAATTTTCCAAATACGAATTCTGGTTAAAAGAGGTGCAATTCCTCGGACATGTAGTCAATGACAAGGGAATACATGTCGACCCCTCAAAGATCAGAGCGGTACAAGAATGGCAAGCGCCACGTACACCAACTGAAGTAAGATCTTTTCTTGGTTTGGCTGGTTATTATCGTCGTTTCATTTCAAACTTCTCTAGCATTGCTGTACCACTCACGGCTTTAACTCATAAGGGAAAACCTTTCATATGGGGACCCAAGCAAGAAGAAGCCTTTCAAACCCTTAAACAAAAACTCTGTGATGCACCAATCCTCACTCTTCCTGAAGGTTGTGATGACTTCGTGGTCTATTGCGACGCGTCAGGGCAAGGATTAGGCTGTGTTCTAATGCAAAGAGGAAAGGTTATAGCTTATGCTTCGAGACAACTCAAGACGCATGAGAAGAACTACACCACCCATGACCTAGAACTTGGAGCCGTTGTGTTCGCTCTTAAGATATGGAGACATTATCTCTACGGTACTAAGTGTGAAATATACACTGACCACAAGAGTCTTCAAAATATCTTCAATCAAAAGGAGTTAAACATGAGGCAAAGAAGATGGGTCGAACTTCTAAATGACTACGTCTGTGAAATTCGGTACCACCCTGGCAAGGCAAATGTGGTGGCTGATGCACTTAGTCGAAAGGGTTATGCGAACTCCATTCGTCTTCAATGTTCGCAAATCACAACTGACATTAAGGATCAAATTCGAGAAGCCCAACATGTTTCAGTAACGGAAGATGATGTACGAAAGGAGCTGTCCTGTGGAGCTGAACTTAAAATTGAAACTAAATCTGACGGTATTCTGTACTATCTAGATCGTATATGGATTCCTGACCACAACAATCTTCGTGAAATTCTTATGAATGAGGCTCACAAAACACGATATTCTATACACCCAGGAGCCGATAAGATGTATCAAGACCTTCGATACACCTATTGGTGGCCTGGAATGAAAAAGGATATTGCTGTTTTTGTTTCTAAGTGCCTTACATGTTCCAAGGTGAAAGCTGAACACCAAATACCCTCAGGACTTCTGGTCCAACCCGAAATACCTGTATGGAAGTGGGAAAACATAACCATGGACTTCATTACCGGGTTACCTCACACTTCTGGTGGGTATGACACTATATGGGTAATCATTGACCGACTTACAAAATCAGCTCACTTTATTCCTATCCGTCAAGATTTCAAGAACGAAAAGCTAGCTCGTGTTTATATCAACGAAATCGTAATCCGACATGGTGTACCGTTAAGCATTATTTCTGATCGTGATGGTCGTTTCACTTCCCGAACATGGCAAGCAGTACAAGCCGCTTTGGGTACGCGATTAGATCTCAGTACCGCCTATCATCCTCAAACTGATGGTCAATCTGAACGCACCATTCAAACTCTTGAAGATATGCTTCGAGCATGTGTCATAGACTTCAAGGGAAATTGGGACGCTCATCTACCATTAGTTGAATTTTCGTACAACAACAGCTATCATTCAAGCATCGGCATGACACCTTTTGAAGCCTTATATGGTCGTAAGTGCCGATCTCCAGTATGTTGGCACGAAATTGGGGAAGCTCAAATCACTGGTCCGGAATTGATTCAAGAAACCACAGACAAGATCCATCAAATTCGAAACAATCTTCTAGCGGCTCAAAGTCGTCAAAAGAGTTATGCAGATAAACGACGGAAGCCTTTAGAGTTTAACATTGGTGATTTTGTACTTTTAAAAGCATCACCGTGGAAGGGAGTAGTTCGTTTTGGTCAAAAAGGCAAGCTAGCACCACGCTACGTAGGACCTTTCAAGATACTCGAAAGAGTAGGACCTGTAGCATACAAGCTTGATCTACCAGAAGAACTCAACAGGATTCATCCGACATTCCACGTATCAAACTTGAAGAAGTGCCTCGCTGATGAAAATCTCCACATTCCTCTGGAAGATATTCAGATTGATGAATCTATGCATTTTATTGAAAGAACGGTAGAGATCATGGACTTCGGAGAAAAACGTCTACGACGGAGTCGCATTCCAATTGTTAGGGTACGCTGGGAGTCGAAACGGGGACCTGAGTTTACTTGGGAACGTGAAGACTCAATGCGTGAAAAATACCCGCATCCTTTTCCTACTACTTCTACTACTTAAATTTCGGGACGAAATTCCTAAAAGTAGGGGATACTGTAACATTTGTCGAAAACGGGTTTTCCAAACCCGCTCCATTTGTAATCGAATATCAAGTTATAAATGTTCGTTGCGTATTTATGCCTATTTTGATTTTTAATGATACATAATTAATAAACAAACTAATCTATAAAAGTTATAATGGATACAAAGTAAAAATAAAATAATTAAAAATAAAATGAGGCTGCCGGGACTCGAACCCGGGTCAGCCGGAAGAGAACTCAAAGACTTAACACACACACGCATAACCACTCCGCCACTTGTTGTTTTCTGTCAACTCTAGGAAACAAATGAGTTTTATAGACAAACATAAATCAACCGGTTACGCCAACTGTAACTGAAATCGGTCATCAAACGCCCAAAGACGATTTGATTACTCGCGGTTCACTGAGTTTAACCGATGTACCGACGTTTTCAATCAAGTTGCTTTGAATGAACTTGAATTCTAGAAGTGGATCGGTTTTTATAACCGAAAATCTTCAATTCCAGTATTACTTCCATCTTTGTACTCTTTCACGACTCAAACATAATCTACAGACTTTCAATTACATTTCCGCACAAGTTTCAGTCCGCCGGAGAATCAAATTTTACTCGCCGGAAAGTTTCTGCAAGTCGCCGGAAAACCAGATTTTCCATCAAAACGGTAAGTCTTTCAATACCGTCGTGGTCTATCAATTGTTAAGCTATTTCTAACTCAGACCTTTCAATTGAAATCAAATTCAGACGCTGCTATCGGATAATTCCAGTTCGCCGGAAAACTTCTGGAAATCCTTATTTTCAGCTGTGAAACGGTATGGACATTTAAACACCCTGTTAACGTTTGTTTAGCATTTCAATTCCACGATTAGCTAATCAAAACGGATAATTTGCTTGCTCAGTTGAAGTTCATAAAAACAGAGCCAACGCCTTGCCGGAATTCTGAGTTAAATTATTCCTCCGGTATGTTTGTTTCCAACACCGTCTTTGTCATTTCATCTTAGTCTTATGAATGTGTTAATCGTTTTAAAACAAGAAACAGAGGGGTAATTTGCTGTCTGTAAAAATTAACGGAGAAGATGAACTGTGCTAACATTATAAGGATAATTAAAATTGGTATTTTAAACGGGTTAGACACACAGTCCAGCGGTGGACTGTGTGCAAATAATACGCGCACGCCGCGAGTTCGATCCCTGATACACGCACCCTCACTGTAATAAAAACGTTTTATTTTTCTAACTGAACCGGGTTAACTTACGTTAGTTGTTAAGTATAATAAAAATGTGTATATTAACCAAGTTAGACACACAGTCCAGCGGTGGACTGTGTGTAACGTTAAAGCACAGGTCCCGGGTTCGAGACCTGTCAGTGACACCGGTTCGATGATTTAAAATGTTTTTGAAAATAAAAGAATTTTGGATAAGCTGAGTTAATATATAAGTATAATTAAAAACAGAATTATTTCGGGTTAGACACGTAGCTCAGTTGGTAGAGCTGCGTGCACGCGTACGGGAGGTCTCGGGTTCGAGCCTCGCCCAGCGCATTGCAATTACACAATAAACCGGTCAAACAGTCAAAGTCAAAAAGTCAACGGTCAACCCAAAAAGTCAACATATTTTTATATTTTTAATTATTTAATTTAATTTAAAAATCAATTAAAAATACTTAAAAATAATGTTTTTAAAGATAGGAAATAGCCTTAAACTCGCAAAAATATATCTAAAAATTCTAATAAAATCCTTAATAAAATCCACTCATTTTTACTATATTTTTCCGTTATTATTTTGGTTAGTTAATTCTCGTTGTTCAGCTCTTCCAACTCGTGCGCATCTCACCATCTCCAATCTAACGCACCCAATGTGAGTGAATCTTTACAAATTCCCCGTTTTAATCACGTTTTTGGGGTGTATCATGTGTCTTGCTATTTATTATATTTAAATCATTGTGCATACATCATATCATGAACAAATGTGTATTCAGTTTGTTTCAACTGTTTGTGTGATTATTGTTAGATTTAATTTATTATTTTCAGTACATGTTGTTTAATAGGCCGCCGCTCCCCATTACATTATGAGCGTTGAGCATGTTCCCCATTACATTATGAGCGTGAACCTGGCGTGCCAACATACGATCGGCTCCGTTTGATTGAGCCTTGATCGCACAGACATTTATCATTTTCAGTACATGCAATACGATCGGCTCCGTTTGATTGAGCCTTGATCGCACAGTTACATTCATGTTATTTATTGTATGATGTTGGTATGTTATAGTTTGTGATTGTTATTGCTACTGTTTGATTATTTACATTTGCTCACTTATGATTATTGCACAATTTTTCATTGATAAACTAACAAGAAAATCAATAATAAATGTTTATCCAACAAGGTTCACTCCGCAACTTATGTTGACCCCAAAAACCCCCATTTTTACACATGATACAGGTGAACCAGCTGCAGCAAGAAACACATAGGATTGGCCTAGAAGAATAAAATGATTTAGAGCTTGGAATTGTTTAGTTGGTTATTTTTCTTTGTATTTATATGGACATGTTTGGATTATTGGGAATGTAATTTTGACTTAAATAAATATGAAACATATTAGTAAATATCATGAGCTTTGGTGATAACCCAATTATGCCCCGGCTCTTATTCCGCTGCAGGTCGGGGTGTGACATGGATGGTGTGACCTGCGCGGCCACAGCTTGTGCAATGTTGGCAAAGAGTTTCGGGAGGGTGATGGCATTAACAACGGTTGCATTTTGGGTGTGGGCCGGTGTATGGCTTTTTAAATGGTGCAGCTGAGGGAGCGATTTGGGTGATTGGTGCAGCGGTGATAGGAGGGTTGGTTTGAGTGACAGCAAAATTCTTGCTGTTTCGTTTCCTCTTACCAGCAAACTTTAAGGAGGAGACTGAGTGGTTTGTAGTTGGGGTCTCAATGGGTGTTTTCTTCTTCTCATCTTTAAATTTGCCGTTTCGGATGAGATTCTCAGTGAATTCTGTAGCCAATTTCATTGCGGCTTCAAGTGTTGCAGGCGAAGTGCTTAAAACCGAGTCTTGAATTTTCGAGGGAAGACCTCGAATGTAGTGTTCAACCAAGCAGTACACGGGGGTGAACAAATTAGGGATCATCTGATTTAGCTCGAGAAATCTCTTATTATATGAAGTGTGATCTCCTTCCTTTTGTTTTAGTGAGTGGAATTCGTCTTCCAGCTTTTTGATTTCGCTTCTTGGACAGAAGCGTCTTGTCATGAGTTCCCTTAACTCTTCCCATGTTAAGGCCATGGTATCTTCAACTCCTCGTTTACCCTTTTCTGTGTTCCACCAGGTAAGGGCTACCCTAAACAGTCTTCCAGTTGCATGACGTACCTTGCGATCCTCGGGACAATCGCAATTGAGGAAAGTGTTCTCCATTTCTTCAAACCAGTGAAGGAGAGCAGTAACACCTTCGGTCCCTTCATACTTTGGGGGATCGCAAAATTTTAAGTGTTTGTAAGAGCACTTTTTGGAGGGAGGGTTGGCGACGCTCTGGTCTTCTTGATTGGGAGGGTTGATGGGATTTGCGGTGATAGCTTGTTGAACTTGAATTACGATGTCAGGAAGTACTGCGGCCATTTGTTTAGCAATTTGTGTGGCCAAGCGTTCATTTGATCTTCCTGAATTTCTACCTCCACGTAGTTGCCTAGCCGACATCTACAGGAACATACATAGGAAGATTGTGAGTTTAAGAAGTTTCTAGGTGTCATGTGTCGTAACAAGAATGAAAAATAACATAACTGACAATAATTCAACTACATCCATAGGATGTCTTGGGTTTGCTCATGTTTGCGCCTCCAATGTCCCCCATACCATCGCTCGTATAGTCATGTGGGCCCCCATGACTATTGGGCTTGGTAGGATTCACATTGGTGTTGGCGGATTAACACTCGCACCACCCGAATGAAAATCGGAAAATATAATTGCGAGATGTATGGTAGGAGGGTGTCCAGGTGTAGACACAATGACAACTCAAAGTGGGGTTAGCTCACACGACGTTTGGTATAGCATGCTTTGGCCTAATAGGTCCTTCGTACTCTCATTGTTAGTCCCCAGGTAGGCAAACTGGTCCTTTATTTTGGATTTATACGAATGCCAAACCTAGACAGGACGTTCCGACTACCGGTACTCGTACCCTTCCAGTTACTACATGCCCGTCATGAGAACTCACTTTGATGTGATTTGAAAATACAAAAATCATTGCAAAAATCATGGTAATCGTGAGGTGTGTGCTCTCATGGATATGATATGTTATGAGGATATGATTCATGATGAGCATTGTATAATAACATGTATTTGTGAGCATGCTTGCATAACATTGAGTGTAAAAATAAACATAAAGCATATAAACATCATGAATTTTGTATGTAACGCATAAACAATTTAAAATTTTAATCAACTATAGTATAGGCTCTAAGGATCTAATAACCTATCCTATATCCCTATAGTCATGGCTCTGATACCAATCTGTCACACCCCGACCCGCAGCGGAATAAGAGTCGGGGCATAATTGGGTTATCACCAAAGCTCATGATGTTTACTAAAATGTTTCATATTTATTAAATTCAAATTACACTTAAATAACCAAAACAAAATTCATACAATTACAAGAAAATGAAACTACATAAATATTCCAAAACTTAAACTTGTTTATTCTTCTAGGCCTTCCTATGTGTTTCTTGTCTCAGCTGGATCACCTATATCATGTGTAAAACGGGGGATATTTTTGGGTCAACAAAAGTTGGCGAGTGAACCTTGATAAAACATTGTTACTAATTTCTTGTTTTATTTAATAAAGAAAATTTATGCAATAATCACATGTGAGCAAACATATATAAATAAACAAACACAAACCACTTTGGATGAGTATATGATATGAATGATGATGTATGTGAGATCAAGGCTCAACCAAACGGAGCCGATCTAATGAGGCACCTGATGCTCAACCCGTCTCCCACGGGGAACTGATGGGCCTAATGAAATGCGTGCACTGAAAATGATAAATCCAATCTACATATAATTCACACAACAATTGATACACATTTGATACACATTTGATCACGGATAAGATGTATGCACAAGTGTTTAAATATAATAAAAGAATTATACGACACATGATACACCCAAAAACATGATTAAAACGGGGAATTGGTAGAGATTCACTCACAATGGGTGCGTTCTTTGATGACGATGAGTGCGCACGAATTTATGATTCAATCGACGAGGGAAGAACTAACCTAGATAATAATAAAATGATTCGATAAATAAATAAATTTTATTTGAGATTAATATTTTTAATTAATGCCTTTAAATGGAATTTTTAGAGTTATTTTTATGAGTTTAAGGAAATTTTCTAACTTTAATAATCTTATTTTTAAGTATTTTTAAATAATTTTTCAATTAAATAAATAAATAAAAAGAAATAAAAAGTTGACTTTTTGACCGTTGACCGTTGACCGGGTCTTGACCGGTCAGACTGTGTTTTCTATGCGCTGAGTGAGGTTCGAACTCGGGACCTCTCGTATACGTGCACGCAGCTCTACCAACTGAGCTACGTGTCTAACCCGAAATATTCTCTGTTTTAATTATATATATATACTAATTAATTTTAACCTTATTTAGTTTATATCAAAAATGGTTTAATATGGCCGAACCGGCTTCAGAGGCCCGGAGTCGAACTTGGGACGTTCGGTTCGAGTGCGCACAGCCCAACCAGTTGGGCTGTGTGTCTAATCTGTTTAACTAATGGATTATATTACTCTTATAAAGATTCTGTGACTTGATCTGATTAAGTTCTAAAAATGTTGGTTTTATTTCTGAAAGTCGGTATCTTGTGCGATTCAAACTCGGGACGTGTGTATTGTTTGTGCACACAGTCCACCGCTGGACTGTGTGTCTAACCCGGTTATATACCCGATTTTAATTATACTAATACACATGTTTTAACTTCAACTTCTTCACTTAGGGAATTACAGAACAGTGAAACTGACTGTTTGTTTAATCGATCACGACTTATACTTGATTGAAATGGACAGAAAAATTAAATGATATGGTATACCAGAACAACGAGTTTGCTTCAGATTTCCGGCAAGTGTCGTCGGCTCTGATTTGTGATTTCCGGCTGTATGAACTATTTTAACAGTTTCGATTATTGGTTTGAACAATTAAAGTATAAATCAAGAAATAGCAGAGAGGTTTAGACAGTTATACCGTCTGATGAATGAATATGGTTTTCTGATCAACGATTCCGTCGATATTCCGGCGAGTGCAGAGGAACTCCAGCGACGTGCTCTGGAAGAATTAAAGCTTCGAAAAAGTGTGCGGTTCTGAGCGAAAGGATTTCCAGATGATTGAGTGGGTATTTATAGGGATGAACAGCTGAATTGAGTTTGAATTGGGGTCAAAGTTCGCGATTAAAGATTACCGTCGGTTATGACTGAAATTGATTGCCGGCAATGGTTATAACCGACGTCGAAATCAATTTGTGCAGTTTAGTCAAAAGGAATATGGCCAAAATCGTGGATTGCCGGATTTTCCGGTGATTGCGAGTTCTGGCGCGTTGATTACCGGATTTGACTTTCGGTTTTATTATATATGTTATTTGTTTTAGTGTTTATCACAAACAAAGTGTGTGGCGGAGCGGTGTGTTGTGTGTTTGTGTTTGTGGGTGACCCGGGTTCGAAACCCGACGTCTCCATTATTTTCTTTATTCACTATTTTTTTGTTATTTAATAATTATGGTTTAAAATTCTAGATATGTTTATTAGTTATGTATTGTTTAAAATTAATATGAACAATAAATACGCAACGGAACTTATAACTGTATATTCGATTAATAAACGAAGCGGGTTTGAAAACCCGTTTTTCGACGAATGTTACACTCAACACTTTCCCGCCCTAAGTAGCTATGTCTAGCACCACATAGCGTGAATAAAATATCAACATGAATATGTGCAATTGCAGTATACGTATGTCTATCGCAATTGGGTTCGTCATACCAATACTACTATTCACAATCCACTGGCTTGTAGTTAATCATTTGTGTTAGTGGAGACTTGCGTGTGTTAGTGTTAACTCGGATAATTCACGCCAAGTCATGTATTCATGTGCAAGTATGTAAGCATGCAATTCACCCAAGTAAAATAGTTTGGAAAAAGGGCAGTGAAACTCACTTGGTAGCTAGCTTGATAATGCATAGTACGGTGGGATTGTATGTAAAGCTAGTCCAATCCTATTCTCAGCATTGTATGGTTAATTAGCGTAAACAGTTTTTGGGTCGGTAATTGCTATATCTCATGCTTGGATGTGAATCTTTATCCGAGAATGGAATCATAGCCTAACAGTATGGTGGTGGGTATTGTCTTAGTGTTAGATTCACGTTTGGCTTCGGTGCACCGTTTTGTGAACCGGCCACGGTTGTTCGTTTTAGGTGTTCGAGAAATAGGCAAGATCATATATGACGTCTCAACTGGTTTATAAAATAAAATGATTTGTTGTTATTAAGAAAGTTCGGGTATTACTAGTGTCTATTTTGTTCAAATCGCAGCTTCTGTTTTCGCCATCTGGGAACCTCTCAAACTAGCGCGTAATGCATCTCAATTACCCAATTTACCCCGGAACAGTTCAACATTACTCCAACTTTCCAAATATCACCACTTAAGCCATCGGTCAGTTCACAAGTTCTGGCAGGTTCGTTAAACGTTTAAATTGCCTGATTGTATTAAAATATCATATTTTAAACACACAATTTCCAAAGTTGCATTTTCAACTTTAATAAAATTCTCAAAATTTTTACACAACTTTTATATTTTATGAGTTTAATAAATCCATTTAAAAAGTATATTTAACTGATAATTTGGCGATTGCCATAATCCAACTTTTAAAAATCCAAAATTTTTATTGAAGTCTCCCAATATGTCTAGGAACTTCTTGGAAAATTATTAATTTTTTTTAAATTTTCTAAACAACGTTTTCGGTTACCAAAAGAGTGATAATTCGCGATTTTTAGAAATGTCTCTAATGTCTGCCAATGGACCCATAATTTTTACTGGAACATTCTTGTATTAATCACAACATCTCTGCAAAATTTGATGATTTTTTGAATCCGTTGATATTTTCCCGAATTAACGCCATTAAATACCATAAAATTCACTAAAAATTCTCAGAAATTTCAAAAATTACCAAATTTTTCACGAATCTTATTTTCATCATATAGAATCAGCATGTAAGTTTTCAAGTCCTAAAAATACCCACACAGAAAGTTACGCTAAAACAAAGTTTATAGCCCCTAAATTCGGTTTTCGGTTGTTATACCCCCCGTTCTCGATATTTTGTGGTATTTCTATACTTCCAAAGGCTGAATAGCACTAGGTGCAGTACCTACATATCATGTACAATACAAACATGTATTCCCATCATCAATCAAGTCTTGTTATTATTCTTTTTCGGTTAATGTTTAAAACACGCGTTTTATTGTCGAAAAACCCGAAATTTTGATCCATAACTTCCTAAAGTTTTGCTCCATAACTTAAAGTTTACCATCATAAAACCTCATGAACAACTTGGTTATACATAAGCTAAGTTTGAGCAGCCTTTAAAACCACAACAAATCAAAGGTTATGGATCAAACTTAATTCTTTTTGTTGAAATCCTGTTTTAGCATGATAAGGGTACAAAAATACTACCATAAACAATTTTATACATTAAGGGTTGATAGAGTTTTGTTGGGAGTTTGTTGGAACAAAAGTTAGAAGCATGAGAGAATGTTTGAAATGTTGGAAATAAATAAATAATGAAACAACTTAGAAATGGGGGGGGGGCGGGTAAGGAAGGTCGGAATTCCCTGGGGAATTATATACCCCTTTGACCAAGTTTGACCTAGGTTTCAGTGTATAATAATGTTAAGCTGTTATTTTGTATTTAGGATAATTATCGGGAGTTAAACGAGCCCTCGGTTCGGTAAACAGTTGCGAAACAAATGTTCAAGATTCCATGAGAGGTTCATGATGTGAAGAATCCCAACAACGAGCTCTCAGAATCAGAAGTCATTCAAGTGGCGCTTGTGGACTACAAACACGCCTACGACGTGGACTTTGAGCATGTTTCAGCATGGCAAATTATTAGGATGTAAGTTTAAGTTTTATGTTTTATTTTTATGTTTTTTATGTGATGTTTACGTTTTTTATGTAATGTTTAAGTTTTATGTTTAATTTTTTATGAAACTTTTAAATTTTTGTGTAATTTTTAAGTTTTATGGATTTTACTTAAATTAAAAAAAAAATGGTTTAAGGCATGGATGGTTTTCGCTAATATTTACTAAGCTGGTAGATACTTTGAGATAAATTTGACATGACGGATGTTGGTTAATTAGAGCTAAGGTACTACACTTGAGTGTCCCTTCCTTCCTTATACATGTTCTATACTTGTTGATTACACACTTTTCCTTTTTTTTCAAGCAAACAGACTTATTTTAGGTTACGTTTGCCGATTGATTGACATATGTAAGTGGTTATCTAATAGATAATTTGAATGATAGAAACGATTTTTAATGCATTTTTATACTTTAATTTATATGATCCTAAAGCAAAAAACTTCTGGTTCCTGTATACATAAACACAATATATATATATATATATATATATATATATATATATAATATATATATATATATATATATATATATATATATATATATATATATATATATCGTTCTTTTTTTTAACCAGCTAATATTTTAGTTTCCGTTACCTGTGGGACTTAAGTCCAAAACCTTCTCTTCTCAGCATATATATTTAAAGATTCTGCTTTTACCAATGGACTACCACCACCGCATAAATAAAATATACATAGTTTTATTTTCAATTTTTCTCAATAATGGAAATGCGAAGAAGAAAACGATATAAAATAGGGCATACGTGGAGTAAACATAACTATTTTAAGATAAACACCACGTGCATATTGTTTGATTTCTCTTCACCTAATTATATGATAATATATTATATTATATTTATTTATATGGGACAAGCTGAAAGTAATATAAAGCCGAGTTAAATACATGGTTGGTTCCTGTGGTTTGCAAATATTGCAGATTTGGTCCCAGTGGTCCATTAATTACACACTTGGTTCTGGTGGTTGTAATTTTTGCACTCGGGTGGTCCTTATCACTAACATGTGTTAAATTTATCAGTTAAGTGTGTGCAAAATGACTAAATTAACCCTGACCAGTTAAAAAAAATAAAAAGATACAAAGATGGGTGAGGCCCCTCATCTTCTTCCTCTCTCTCACACTCTCTCTCTCTCTAAAAACCACCTCCACCTTAAACCAACCACCACTTCCACCTACAGTTCCACCGTCAACCCACCACCACTTCCACCTCCACCATCACCTTCAACCCACCACCACCACCTTCACCGTCACCTTCAACCCACCACCGCAACCTCTACCACCACCCCCACCGTCACCTTCAGTGCACCACCCCAACCTTCACCACCAATACCACCCCAACCACAACCACTCAAACCCAAATCTGGCCGCCGGAAAAATGAAAAAGGAATCTGGCCGGCTACAGTTATGAATGAGAGTTTTGCGAGTGGTTAAGTCAGTGGATAATGTAGTTATGGAGAAGCGGAATCTTATTCACGTTCAAGCTCCAAAAGAGCTTTAATGGCGGATGAGCAGGAAAATGGTTTGTTATCTAAAGGTTGTTGACATTGGGGTTCTGATGCAGTTCGTGTGAAGCTTGTTTCAGAGCTTCAAGGATTTTGAGAGCTTGTAGTGAGTTGTGTTTAGGGTTCAAGATTAAAGTTTCAGCTTCATCTTCCATGGCGGATGTTTATAGATGTTTTTGTTTTTGGTGTTTGATTTGTTATAGTTGTCTTATTGTTATTTGCTACTGAATCTCTTGAAATTGTGGTGGATATCGATGTAATTTGTGGTGTGAGATCAGAATTTTGTTGATTTGTTAATGTTTTTAAGAGAGAGAGAGAGAGAGAGGGGGGGGAGAGATATGAAGGATGAGGAAGATGATGGTGGGCCCCATCTATCTTTATATTTCTTTTACTTTTTTTTAATTGGTCAAGGGCAATCTAGTCATTTCGCACACACTGAACTGAGAAATTTAACACATGTTAGTGATAAGGACCACCCGAGTGCAAAAATTACAATCACCGGGATCAAGTGTGTAATTAGTGAACCACTGAGACCGAGTTTGCAATATTTGCAAACCACAGGGACCAACCAAGCATTTAACTCTATAAAGCCAGTACCAACCTATTAAAACAACTAACTCACAATTTAAACCAAATATATATTTTGTGACATGTGCCAAAATTTCCCATCAAACACGTTTCAATATCCATCAACAATGATTATTCAATCTTCTATAATCAGTGGCATCATCATAATCCTCTTTATCAAGCTTATTAAAAAGAAAACTTCAAGTAGTCCGTACCCGCTACCTCCGGCCCAACTCCTCTTCCATTCGTTGGTTGCAGCATCCAAATGCTTCAAAATAAACCAACCTTTCGATGGATCCACAAGCTCATGGATGACTACAAATCTCCAATCATATGCATTCGGCTCGGTCAAGCGACGCATGTCATTGTAGTGTCTTCGCCAATCATAGCACGCGAGTTTCTAAAAACACAAGATGAAATATTTTCTTCAAGGCCGGATAGCTTATCAGGTTATTTGATAAGTGATGGCTACCGTTCAACCATCATGTCCCCTTTGGGAGACCAATGGAGAATGATGAGGAAAATCTTGAACGAAGACATTCTCTTATTGCCAATACACAAGTGGCTCCAACCCAAACGAGACGAAGAAGCAAACCACTTGCTTTCTTACATAATTAGTCAAATACAGAACAAAAATTCCACGAATGGAGGCGGACTAATGAACATTCGAATTGCAAGCCAACACTTTTGTGGAAACCGAATCCGAAATATGGTTTTCGGGACAAGATTCTTTGGGGAAGGAATGGCTGATGGGGGGCAGGTGGTGAAGAAACCGAACATGTCTCAGCCCTTTTCATCATTCTAAACTATCTTAATGCTTTTTGCATCTCTGATTATTTCCCATGGTTGAGATGGAAGACGGATTTTGATAGCCATGAAAAGATCATAAGGACTGCCATTGAAAGAGTCCGAAAATATCATGATCCATTGGTTGATACTAGGATTAAATTGTGGAATGATGGGGCTCGGAAGCAAGAAGAGGATGTACTTGATATCCTAATCAAACATAATGAGCCAAAGCTTACGCCAGAGGAGATTAAAGCCCAAATTATTGTAAGAATTGCCATATCTTGACTTCATTCTCATGCACAAGTACTATTTTCACGTAATTTATGGTAGGGTTTTTGTACTATTTATGGTCACTTTTGTGAAATGACCGTCACATCAAATAACCCTGGAAAGCCTCGGTTGTAATCTTATATCAAATCCTATCCTTCATTTCCTGACGGATTCATTTACGGGATCTCCATCAACACTGAGTTATCACCAGAACCTATGAAATTTGGGCTATTGGCGGCCCTTTTTTAATAAAAAAGTACGGATTTAATCGAACATCCCTCCATAATTACCGACTTATCATGTTTTCTGTCGATAATAAGCCATGATCAGTGATGCTCATTTGTTTTGTAGTACACTTCTATTTCAAATATAATATAAGTGTCATTCATAATGAATGCATGATGATTGATTTTGATACACTCTTTTTGTCTTGTTTAAATTTAGGAACTAATGATTGCAACAATCGATAATCCCTCGAATGCAGTAGAATGGGTGATGGCAGAGATGGTTAGTGAACCAACCATTCTAAAACGAGCTGTAGAGGAGTTACACAAGGTGGTCGGTTGCAACCGCCTTGTTATGGAGTCAGACTTGCCCCAACCAAATTATATAAAAGCATGCATCAAGGAGTCTTTTAGGTTGCACCCTTCAATGTTCCCCATGTTTCGGTAAATGACACTGTTGTCGCTGGTTACTTTATACCCAAAGGTAGTCATGTGTTGCTTAGTAGACTCGGGTTGGGAAGGAATCCTAATGTGTGGAAGGATCCGATGTGATTTGATCCTGACAGACATCTTGGTGAGAAAGGAAAACAAGTGGTTCTTACTGATAATGAACTAAGGATGCTTTCGTTTAGCACTGCAAAACGTGGTTGTCCAGGAGTGGTTTTGGGTTCATCCATTACTATAATGTTCTTAGCCCGAATGATTCAAGGGTTTGCTTGGAAGAAGCCATATAATTGGTCAGAAATCAAACTTGTTGAAAATCATCATGATCTTCACATGGCTAAGTCACTTGTAGCCATTGCTAAGCCACGGCTACCTTGGTATCTTTACCCAAAAATCTAAAGAAAATATATTTGGGGTCCGCATGATGTAGAATATCATAATTAATAATTTATGGAGTTTACTATGTTCAATAAAAGATTAAAATAAACTTAACCCAATGTAACAGATTATGCTGTGTATATATTTTAAAAGTTGTGATGTTTAATGTTATATAAATTCATATCCTTGTTTTTCTTTTATCAAGTTACATGATATTCTTAGGATTTAAGAGAACTTTATATACTCGGTAAAAGTCGGAAATTATCGTGGGATGTTTAGTTCTTATATTGGGAAGTAACATTTCACATAATTTGTTATTGGGGTCATTTAAATGGTCATCTTTGCCATCAAGCTAGGCATGAATCCTTGTTGTATGTACTATTATTAATGTGTAAATTGGTCGATTACTTGTTACAATCAACTAGTGATTTACCATGTTTGACCAACAAGTGCGTATAGAAAACAATTTTGTAACAAATAAAACTCTATGTCTATGGTACCATTAAATCTTTATCTTTGAAAGTTTTTACACTTATTAAAAGGACAACAAATCCACCTGTTTCTTTCACTCACGTGATTTGCTTCAGCAGCTGTAATAAACTTGGAACACAATCGATATAAGTTTGGATGTATGTGAAGTTTTGTACACCCAATAATCACACGATCCATCTGAAACTTAAGATAAACAAAAAAGTGATGTAAATGTATGTAAACTGAGACTCTAAGTCGGTGGATCCTAAATCATTTTTTGAATATTCTATCTCATATATCTACATTTTAACGTGTATTAACTATTTAAGAAAAAATCGATAACATTTACCCTTAACTTCCCAAGTATGCGTACAATGCAAACCTGAAGGATTAGGAGAAACATTCGCCGATTTTCTTAAATAGTCAACACGTTAAAATATATACACATCCTAATGGGATAAAAATATTCAAAAAGTAGTCTCAAAGGAGATAGTCCATAATTTATCTCTATTAAATAAATCTTGGACGAATATACTCTAAAGGGTTATCTTAACTATATATGTATTCAAATACACACGTGCACTAAGTGTGCAAACGAGCCAAGCTACTCATGAGCTACCCGAGCTCGACTAAAAAAAGCTCAAAACGAGCCGAGCTTAAACGAACTCAAGCCAGAGCTCAAAACAAGCTCGTTTAATAAACGGTCTGAGCTCGAGCGGCTCGCGAGCCTATCGTTTATATAATTTTTTATTAATAAATTAAAAATAAAACAATACAATAATAATAATAATTCCTAATACTAAAATTATGAAAATTAACTAAATTCTACATAAAATAATTTGTAGCTAATATAAATTATTTAATAAATAAAAAACGAGCCGGGCTCAAACTTGAAAAACTATCTACGAACCGAGCTCGAGCTTCCATAAGTTAAACGAGCTTGAGCTTTCATATCACACACTATATATATATATATATATAACAATTACCAACTTGTGTGAATAGTAACTAGCTTTGACTCTCTTTTTTAGTTTAAATTATATACCTTAGACTATAAATTATATCAGTTTTTAAGTTTAGAACACTTACCAACTTATGTCAACTGTAACTTTGAATTTTTAATAAGTTTTCATTACATACCTTTTACTAAAAAATAATATAAGTTTTTAACCCTATAGTTTTTTTTTTCTTTATAGCTTTCGTTAGTTCGTTTTTTTATAAAGACTAAATACGTGGTTGCGTTAGAAATTTTTCATTCCCTTCTGATATAAATTCTATTTAAAATGAAGTTGTATTTGAAACGATGATACGCTAAAGAACTGAGTCTGTACTGACCAACAACAGCGTACCAATATCGGTGTTATTGGACCAGTATTGGTATTCGTTTTTATGATTTTTGATTCATGTAAACACGACTTTACTTTTTGAGTTAAATCATACAACTTTTGTGTAATAAAACCATTTTAAATTTATTATACCGAGTCAGTTCGTCATGATACCGTTGTTTTGAATACAACGCATTTGACCAACCACATATAATCATATAAGTATAAAAAATTAACAGTAAATATAATATAATTAAACTTGATTTGAATGAATGAAATATTGAAAACAACTGAGTTCCTGCTTTTACTAAATATAACAAAACACATTTAATTAATACATAACAATATTAAAATCTTACTTATTTAAATACCTTAAGTAAATGTAGCCGTTGAAGAAGAGCAAATGTGAATAGCAAATGAGTAAACTTGAAATTGATTTGTAGGTACAAATTGAAGAAAAAGGTGCTGTCGCGGTGGAAACAAATGTAGCCGTTGTTTTCTAAATCGTTAGTTTTAATTTATAAAGGTGCTGGTCTTGAAAAATGGTGTTGGTCAAATGAGTTGTGTACTACTGAGGTATATATAGAGGGTTTACTATTGCTTAATATAGTTGGGTATATATAGAGGGTTGCCTCTTTATAAGAAATAGGTTCTAGTATGTACTTTACTAACATTACTAAATAGTTGCCAACATATCCACACATAAAGTAAGACTGAAGCTTAAATGTTTCATAGTAGAACAAGCAACGTTAATAGTATGAGTCCTAAGAATTTAAGAAGTGTGAGGAAAGCAAGAGGTCCAACGTTCCATGGTGCTAGTCTCTTTATCTCGTCACCTTTTTTGCTTGGTCCTACAAACATGAAAGAACTCGTTAGAAGGGGTTAGAGACCGGAGTGTCTGAACCACCCTCCATGCTCAACATTAGTGATTTATCCGATACAAATGAGTCTATAATTAAATGGGCAATAAACATATAAATATATGTATGTATATACATTTATATATATGTATAAGGGAAAGAGAGTATGGAGGTAAATGGTTCCTAAAATGGTGCAGGTTAGTTGCAAGCAATTGATATCGTGTTTTGGTAGTGTTAAGCCGCATTCCTATGTAAATGGAAGCTGGTAGGCCAGTGTGCATGGCTACAAGCAATTGTTATGGTGCCTCGACAACATGAAGCTGCTATCCTGGTAAATGCCTCAAGGGCTCAAGAGCTGCTTTTTAGCATAATGTAAAAGGAGAACTTAGTTCTAAAGTGGGAAAACATATATGGGATAGTTCCATAAATATCAAATGAAGTGAAGTGATAGAGTGGCCCCTCTATTTACAGAGGAGAGTAACTCAAACCATGGTTTACTTGGTGCTTATGGGTGGGATTAGCATAACAAGTCCACTCATTTTTTTTTGCTTGGGCTTTATTGGTTTTGATCCAATATGCTACCCATATCATCAGCCCCCACTCTAGTTTGGTGTATTTTTAACTACATCTTACTAGACTCTCGAAATCTTTATGTTGTTTTTGTGAGTTTTCATTAAAGAAATTTCAACCGAAGTAGGGTGAATTTCAACAGGATGAACTTTATCATCATTAGTTTTGCAATGTGTTAGGATTTCAGTTTTGAGCTTAAGATGAACATTTTCACACATAATGGGCTTCAATTGGATGAGCTATGGCTAGTCAAACTATAACTAAACGAAGTGGTCTGAAGGTGTTTGAGTGATCTTCGATTGGTCAAGTGATTGTTGATAAGGTATGTGACACGTTAGGCCTTTTCTTTGATGGAAGTTGTGGAGTCATGATCTTTGTTCATGCTTCGCTTCTTTCCTCCTAGTTTCCATGAGCTTTGGTACAGCAGGTATGGATCTATTAAGCTTTGACTTGTTGACTTTTAGTTTACTAGTATTTTCGTTGTATTGCAAAGGCGATTTCGAGTTGGATGATTTGAATTATCTTCGTTCAACACGTGCCACTTAATAATACGACAATAAAATGGTTATATATTACGTTGGTAATGTCTTTATTTAGGGTAGAAATCTTGAAAAGAAGGTTAATCCACCAAATAGTGGTGGGGACACAATGCTTAAATGCATCGTCCTAGTAGTCGAGTACTACCAAAGGATTGTAGCTAGATTAAGGATTTTTAGTATTTCGTGTTTTGCACTTGCAAAGTTGATATGTAGTTGATACGAGTTTTAACAGGTCCTTACAAGATTAAGTGGACATTGGTAAGCAAGGAAACATTTGAGCTTCATGTGAAATAAGATTAAGTGGACAAGTTTTGCACCCGACTTATTATGACATGACTTGCTAAAAAGCTTTATGGTGTTCTTAGAGAATGAGCGTCAAAAACTCAAAGACGATCTTCTAAGATTTAATGTTCATTGCGAGAAGTTGGATTGTGAGGAGAATGTGTGTTTATCATCCTAATTGGAGAAGGTTCAAAAGTCCATGCATGAATAGAAATGTTTTATCGATGAACTTACTATTAATAAGAAGTGACTTAAGGTTTT
The DNA here is from genome assembly GCA_947069175.1 of Scalesia atractyloides. Lineage (NCBI taxonomy): Eukaryota > Viridiplantae > Streptophyta > Magnoliopsida > Asterales > Asteraceae > Scalesia > Scalesia atractyloides. Next base: position 91,966,972 of record CAMTDV010000014.1, read on the forward strand.
AGCAGGTTACTATGTGTCTTTTTTATCTTGTTTAGTTCAATAGCCCTCTTAATGAGGTTTACGATAAGCTATATCAATGCGGGCATCACTTAGTTGCAAGGTTAGACGATCCTTGAAGCATTGTTCTTCTTTGCTAAGGGAGAGCTAGTGGATTCCATCAAGTAGACGAAGCAACTTTCCTACCCTAAATTCTTTGGGTTTTTTAGTCATACAAGCGGTAGTATTAAGTAGGCATTAGCAAACACAATAAAGAGTGAGCTTCTCGTGTGTTAAGATGTTTTTAAGGTGCATGCTGGTGAGCTTATTTCGTACAAAGATGAGCTTCTTTTCTATAAAGATGACCTTGTCCATACAAAATTGAGCTTCTTTCTATCCCTGATTTTCAACACCCAGGCATGCAACTTATGAGTTGGTACCTCTTTTAAATCGCATCGGAAACCTTCATCTTTATTTTATAAAACAAATCGTAAGTTGAGTAAAATAATCTTTTATAGACGGGATTTAAAGACACTTTGTTCGTACAAAATGTTTCTTTACCAAAGGTAATCTTTTGTATCACTTTATGTCTTAGAGTAGTTTCACAAAATTCTCGCCACAAGGTTTTATCGTGTGTGCATAAAGAGTCGTAATCCCTTTAGCACCTACCCCCTAGCTAAACATTCAATCATGGGTAAAAATCATATGTCAAACAAGGCACAAGCAATATTAAAGCTATTTTCAAATGCTAGTAAGCTACACATTCAACGAGTATCATCACTCGTGTATACTACCATGTTCGTACTTGGTATCATGTACATTGACCTACCGAACTAGGGTGCTCGGTTTTACAATTTCGTACCAATTTGATCAAATTTTAGCACACTTATGTATTCAAAATGATTTGTATACTTACTATATATGTCAAACATATTTAATATAAACTCATGCCATTCTCAAATATGTAGATCACTTCAAGTTTTGTAACCCAGTATGTTAAACATAGCCTCCAAACTTGGTTTCTAATCTGTTAACTATTTATGTTTCTGGACATATCAATTAGCCATAGATTTGTAAAAATCATTTAGATTATCGTAAGATCTAGCTTTAGACGTTTATAGGGTCTAGTTCTATTCCAATTACTTAGAGCATAAAAAAAACTCAGCTTTATAATAAAATTAAAAAACTCCTAAATAAAACTTATAAAACACAAAAAAAAATTAAACATTTTTTGCTGTAAATCAAGCATTTTTAAGATATAAAAAATTGAAAAAAAAGTAGTGCAACACCACGAAAAAATCAAAACCTCCTACCCCCCCCCCCCCCCTCCAAATAAAAAAACCCCTAAAAGCTAAACCCTAAACTTATCCCCAAAAACTTAACCCTAAAAACTAAACTTAACCCAAAACCTAAACCCTAAGACTAAATTACATGTGCAACATATACATATAATGAACATGTGTACCACTAATTCTTTTAAAGTTTTTTATATATTAAAAATCTCGATTGTTAATAAAAAATACTGTACAAAAAATGGTGTGTTTTTTAAGGTTAGTTGGTAGTTTTTTTATTTTCTCATTTATATCTACTTTTCTCGTGATCATATATATATATAGGAGAATGATCCGTTAGGAACCACCCTTTATTGCGAAACCGCAAGAACCACCTAAAAATATCTAAAAAAATCTAAAAAAACACCAAAAATAATTTTTTAATATTTTTTTTTTGAAAAATTTGCTATATTTCGTCAACTAACAGTTATCCATGCACATGTGCATTTTTATCATTTATTTGACAAATTTCGTAATACATTACAAATATTGGATAATTGTACTTTGATTTACACTACCACATGTAATACACTACTTTTTACGTTACCAAAATTAGAAATGCACATGTGCATCTGTATGTATCAACATGAAATAAGGTGTTTTGGTACACTACTTTGAATACACTTTCTTTTTCATCTATCATATCATCCATAATACACTACCTTGCACATGTGCGTATGTATCATTTCTTTGATAAATTCCGTAATACGTTACAAATATTAGACAATTGTACTTTGATTTACATTACCATGTGTAATACACTACTTTTTACGTAACGAATATTAGAAATGAACATGTGCATCTATATGTATCAACATGAAATAAGGTGTTTTGGTACACTACTTTGAATACACTTTCTCTTTCATCTATCATACCATCCATAATACAATTTCATTACCTCCTACCATCCATAATACAATACCATTACCTTCTGTCATCTATAATACAATACCAATACCAATACTTTCACTTTATTTCATGTATATCAACACCATTTATACCATCCAATCAACATATTACATCATAAAGTGACAACTTTAATCAAGCCATTAATCACTAGATATAACTAACCAAAAAACATGTATATGGGCCTACTTCATCATTCAAAATCACAAACTTTTTTTACCAAAACACATTATATAATAGTTATACATAATGATGCACATGTGCATTTTGAATATTTGTAATGTAAAACGTAGTGTATTACGGATGGTATTGTAAATTAAAGTGCAATTGTCTACTACTGATAATGTATTATGGAATTTTTTGAAGTTATGATACATATGCACATGTGCATGGATAACTGTTACTCGAAGAAAAAAATGTTTTTTTTTGGAAACAAAATATAGCGATTTTTTTTAAAAAAATATTAAAAAACATTTTGAGTGTTGTTTTTTTGATTTTTTTTATTTTATTTTGCAATAAAGGTGGTTCTCGTGGTTATCGCAATAAAGGTGGTTCTCGCATGAACCTTACCCTATATATGGGGAAGGTTCATTGGGGAACACTAAAAAAGTTGGGAACAGTGGGGAACCGACTCAAACGAACTCCGATTGGACTCATTCCAGCGGCGTTGGAACCGGCTCGTCGAACCCTAACTAGGATCTCTTAACCCTAAACCCTAAATCCTAACCCCTTAACCCTAAACCCTAAAGTTAAAAAATAAGGCTAAAACCTAAGCTAAATCGTAAAATCTAAGCTATAAACCCTAAAAGCTAAACCCTAAAGGCTAAACCTTAAAGCTAAACCCTAAAGCTAAACCCTAAACCCTAAAGCTAAACCATAAATACTAATGATTAACCCTAAAACTAAACCATAAAGCTAAACCCTAAGGCTAAACCCTAATATAAGCCCCTAAATCCAAACCCTAATATATTTAGGGTTTAGGGTTAAGAGATCCTAGTTAGGGTTCGACGAGCCGGTTCCAACGCCGCTGGAATGAGTCCAGTCGGAGTTCGTTTGAGTCGGTTCCCCACTGTTCTCCACTTTTTTAGTGTTCCACAATGAACCTCACACTATATATATATATATATATATATGATAAGGATCTGTTAGGAACTACCATTTATTGCAAGAACCAGTGTAAACACAACAAAAAATACATAAAAAAAATTAAAAACACACAAAAAATTAATTAAAAATAACTTTTTAGCATTTAGTTGTGGGGTTTAGCTTGATGGTTTAGTTTTTAGCATTTTTTTTGGGGGGGGGGGGGGGGGGTTATGGCTTTTTAGGTTTTGGGGGGGGGGGATAGGTTTTTTGATGAGGTATAGTTTTTTTAGGAGTTGGGGTGGGTTGGGGATGTGGGTGGGTGTTTAGGTTTTGGGTGGTAGTGGGGTGGGTTTATTTTGTTGTGTTCACATTAGTTCTTACGGTTCTCGCAATAAAAGTGGTTCTCAAATGTGTCACACCCCGACCCGCAGCGGAATAAAAGTCGTTGGGTTATCATCAAAGCTCATGATATTTACTAAGAAGTTTCATATTTATTTAATTCAAATTAAAATTTAAATATCCAACAAAAATTTCATACAAATACAATAAAAATCTAAATGTTTGTTCCAACGCAATAACTTGTTTATTCTTCTAGGCTATCCTAAGTGTTTCTTTCCTCAACTTGATCACCTGTATCATGTGTAAAACAGAGGAGATTTTGGGTCAACAAAAGTTGGCGAGTGAACCTTGATAAAACATTTAAGTAATTGCTTATTTTGTTTATTAAAGAAAATTGTGCATAAATCACATGTGAGCAAATATATATATATGTAACCAATCACAAACCACATTGAATGAATATATGACATGAATGATGATGTATTTGAGATCAAGGCTCAATCAAACGGAGCCGATCTAATGAGGCACCTGATGCTCAACCCGTATCCCACGAGGAACTGATGGGCCTAATGAAATGAGTGCACTGAAATGATAAATTAAATCCACATATAAACAAGCAATTCACATTTGATCACGAAATGATATAAGCACAAGTGTTTAAATAAAATAAAGGAATGATACGACACATGATACACCCCAAAACGTGATTAAAACGGGGAATTTGTAGAGATTCACTCACAGTGGGTGCGTAGTCTTGGTTGATGATGAGTGCGCACGAGTTGAGAATTTGACCGACGAAAGAATAAACCTAAAATAACAACGCGATAACTTGATAAATATATAAACTAACTTTTTGATTAAAAACAATAAAATAAAGGAATGATACGACACATGATACACCCCAAAACGTGATTAAAACGGGGAATTTGTAGAGATTCACTCACAGTGGGTGCGTAGTCTTGGTTGATGATGAGTGCGCACGAGTTGATGATGAGTGTGTTTACCCGGGCGACCCGGGTTCGATTCCCGGTTCACTTATTTCCTTTAATTAATTTTTATTACCCTTTTTAATTATCTATTAATAACAAAGATTTATTATATAATTGATTATTTATTATATTATTTCCTTAAGATTAATTATTATTATTTATATAAGAAATATTTAAACAATAATGAAAATAACCGATTGATAATTTGGAGCGGGTTTTCGAAACCCGATTTATACAAATGTTACAAAATGAACCCTACCCTATATAATATATATATAAATATATATATATATAGAGAGAGAGAGAGTTAGGTTAACGTACAATTGTGCTTAACATACGATGATACGCGATTGTATTTTCAACATGCGATTTTGGTGATTTCAAAAATATAATATGTGATTTTGCTGCCTAAAATCAACATGCGAAATTGATTGTTTTGTACAACATGCGATTTCATCAATGGTGTTTTATAACATGCGAAAATGGTATCGCATACAGTTCGTATGTTAAGCTATTTTGTACGATACACTTTATATATATATATATATATATATATATATATATAATGCATATGCGAAGGGCAGAAATGGTCATTTGCCACTTTTTCAACATTTACAAGCCCTTAAAGCATATTGTACAACCAACTAAAGCACAAATGTTGAATCTGATAAAGCAGCGAAATTTTGGGCAGCCAAACGAAACTTTGGGAGGCCAGATCTTGTGCATTCAATTTTTGAATTCCCTTGACTCCATGATACCAAAAGCTTCCAAAAACCTATCACTAAATATCCCTTTCTCTCTGCAATTTCAAATTTTCAATTCAGGAATCAAATCTGGCCGCCCATTTTCTCTCAAGAAACCATTTATACTTCTCAGAGACAAAATCCAGATCCATCTAGAGTAATCCGCTCTCTCAAGAAACCACTTATACTTCTCAGAGACAAAATCCAGATCCATCTAGAGTAATCCGCACACTTCCACCCATATCTGTTGACCTGCTTGAAATTTTCGTCGCTGATACTCCGGTGACCGGCGCTGCTGCTCGCTTCGCCGTTAGGTCTCACCAGGTATGCACATATTAGGGCAACTTTGTTTCGGTTTCATGATTTTTAGGTTTTCACTTGTATTTTGTAGTTGTTAAACGTTTGTTTTGGAAAATTTGTAAAAAAATTTGGATTGGAAGAACATAGGTGTCAGATGAGAACGAGAAAGAACTAAGGTTCTGATGACCAGATCTACTCTGCATACCTCAGACATAGTGACCCTTGTGAGCAATGGTGATGAAGGAACAACAACCAAGCTTGATCTGGATGAGGTTGTTCTTATTGGTGGAGATGATTCAAACACAAATGCTTGGCTTCTTGTTGAATGTATTAGGTGTATCATTTATCCTAATGAACTTCAGTACCTGTGAATTATTATTCTTCTATTTGTGTTTAGATTTTTGAATATATACCCCACATGAGTAAGAATTTGAAGACTCGAGTCATTGGATGCCCAACGACCATTGATGGTGACTTGAAAGGTAAAGAAGCTGTTACAAGTTTTGGCTTTGATACTAAGGAAAAAACATTTTCTGCTCCTTATTTTGAGTTACAAGTGTTAATGAATTTGACAACTTGTGCAGATCTATGTCGAATGTCTTTTTCACTAAACTGTAACCGAAGGCAGTTCCAATAGGCTGGTCAATGCATATCAGCTGTTGTACCAATTAGGAATTGTAAGATTACAGTTAATTTTTTGTTTAATGAACATATATGATGGAAGGTCAATATGCTGATCCCTTGCATGGATTTTTTACAGGTAAAAAACGTACCGTTGCTGATAGATTCATCCTTGGAAGGACGAGATACTGATGATGATGCAACTGTGGTGGTGGAACTTGCTTTAAGGTGTCTTCAATATGAGGGAAGAGATCGTCCTGATGTCAAGTTTCTTCTTACAGCAGTGGTGCTGGTACCTCTTCAAAAGCAGAAAGAGGTCAAACCATGTCTTTTACAAAATCATTTGTTTTTAAATACTTTCTTATGGTCACTTTTAAACGCTCAAATAAAAAAAAATGTTAACAGTGGGGGAGCATGTCAAATGGGCCGAATGGGCCAAACAGGTGAAACACAATGGCAAAGATGTTTGCAGCTAAACACATTCCATCCTGGTCTATTTTGAGTTGTAACCTGCACAACAAATGACCTGTTTCAATTCAAACCATTTTGATCAATTACTGAATCTTGCCACCTCTAATTATTGTGCATGTATGTATGTTGACAAATGAGTCCAACTGAAGTTATTTTGGTGGTCTTTTGAGTCTGTAACGTGAATCCCATGTCTTGACGGGTCTGACAAAAACTCCATTGTCAAAGGTTTTTCAAGCTTGAGCTCGGCTCTTTTATTATTTATAAATTATATAGTTATCTTATTTATATACATATATATAATTGTTTTTACATATTTACTTCTATTTATAGTTTTACATATGGCTTGTTTTTAGGATCATGATCAAGTTCAATCTTAAACATTAAACCTTGATTCAAGCTTTTATCGGGTCGATCTCAAGTAGCTCATTGGCGGGTTGGCTTTACACCCCTAAGCTCGATCACGGGACCTACACCGAACATGCACTATGTGGTCTGGTTTGCGCTTCAGATATTTTCATTCTGCTCTAGCATAGTTTGGGTCGCTTTAGTCTAGTCAATATTGTCTGTTGACATTTGCTAAACAAATTGGGTTATCAGATGGTTGTATTAACCTTTTGTATAGATATTTCTTTAAACATGGCTGATTTGTTTCTTTTGGCCTTTTCGCATTTATGTAGCTATCATTTTACCATCAAGTGCAAGACATGTTAAATACAAAGAAGTTTGGAGATATCGCGTTTAGGGACAAAGACTTCAGTGATGCAACTGAATACTATTCGGAGGAATATTCATCATTTCATATATCATCCATCAATATGTGTTTTTAAAGTATTTGCAAACTCTTAGAAAATATGTTTTTTTTAAAGAATTTTAAACTCTTAGAAAATTGTAAGTATTTGGATGTTGGGTTGAATATTTGGACGATGGGTTGAAAAGAGCTGGTTTTTTGGACGAGAATAGAAATCTTGGATCACATACTCCTATGTCTGTGGGAACCATTGAATGGTTACATTACATCTAGCTTTGTTTGTAACATGTATCACTAAAGTATCTGCATTGTTCACTTCTAGGGTCAAACATAGTAACTGCAATTGCTTAACAGAAAGTGATCAACCTGAAGCTTATTAAGAGCTGTGTTTATGTGCCTTCTATTTTGGTTTGTGGTGGGTAATCTGCTTGTAGCCTTTTTGCAGATCCAGGAGCCTGAATGTTACCCAAATACATTAAGGAATTTGGTTGGTTCTGGTAGTAATGTTCTTATGAGAATTTATCATCATAATGTGGGGTATCAATTTGCTTCAGTGGATATGGTGGTAGTACTTTGACTTTAAATGTAAAATAAACTACTTGCAGTTTCATTAATATGAATATTTTTTAAGTAGAAACCAAAGCACACGAAAAAGGTTGGTACAATAGATAGAAAAAGAGTTGCTGGTAAAAAACATAAAAGAAGTATTTAGTAATTCTATATAGCAAATACAACTTTAGACATTTTAAGTAAAAACATTACATCAGAGAAGAGAGGGTCACAATCAAAAATAATTTAATCCAAAATTTCAACAATTTTTTTACATTTTGGATGAATTTCATGTATGTTTAGGAAGATTATATTTTTGATAACAATCTGATTTTTGATTAAATTTATTTTAGAGGTTTATGCATTCAGGGATTACACTTTAAGTGACTTTCAAGTTCAACTCATTTGACCATTTACCTTTTAACAATTATTTTAGTTTATCTAAGTTCATTTAGTTTCAACAAACTGTTGGTCTGTTGGACATTTCAATTCCAACATAATGAGTGTCCACAATAGTTTCCTATTGGAATTTGTCCTTTTATGATAGGTGACCAATTTGAATGGTATCACCTAGACAAAATGTTGGCCATTTAAAAACAAAAACCAAACGTCTTTGAAATGATATAGATTTGAAGCAATACTATAATATAATCGAATAACTAACCCATGGTTTCAATTTAAATTCAAACAAATGAAACATCAAATCATTGCTCAAGAAAATAACTAGATCCCCATGACAGAAACCCACAAACCCGGTTGAATAGGTTGGTCTCTCAAATGACTAACCAAGCCTAACCCAAAACCCATCAAACCCGATTGAATAAGTTGAAACCAAGCCGAACACGAAACCCATCAAACCCGATTGAATAAGTTGAAATCGTCTAAAGTTTATTTTTAAAGCATACAAACAACTTGATTTGTAAAGGGGTGTCATCAAGGTTGATTAGTTGGCAACTCAAAACAACAATTTGTTTAATATCACAAATTATACTAGTCATTATTTATACAACTATACTACTAATATAATTTTTTTAATATCACAAATTATATTAGTCATTTTTTATAAAACTCTTAAAGCTGGAGGTAAAATACACAATATTTAATATTACATTTAACTATATATGTTGCAAACAAACTAGGTTACGATGCAACCTTTTATTTAACATTCAATGTTTTTTTCTCCTTATAGATGATTAGTAAATATCCAACCGTGAAATCAAATCAGAATCAACGAAAACCATTGGTAAGGATTATGTTTGGTTTGGTATTAGATTTCATAAGTTTGGTTTTGTTTTTACAAAAAAAAAAAAAAACCCGTTATCAATTGTTTGGCCTGAAAACCAACAAAAGGGACCCGTAACGATCCTAATAAAATATATCACTAGAGATTGATAAGCCATCTGAAAACTGAATGAATATGCGTGTCTTTTAAGGTGTAACTTCGATTTGTGCATGGCTGTTGCTTCGTCTAACAATTTCGCACTATCTGTGTATCAGATGGGATGTATAGAAGGAGGCTCTTGAAGTTGAAAATGTGAAGATTTGGTCTATTGTGTGGAACGGGGTAAATTTAGGCCGATTACATTGGAAAAGGGTCAAATTAATGTGTGTTCAAGTGCTAACAATGTTCTAAATTGTATTATATACAAGAAAATTTTCGAAATTAGATTTGTTAACTTTTTTTTTTCTTATCTGAACCTTAACCTGAATACATGTTGAGCCATTACCCAAACCACTCAACCTGCCAGACTGTCAGCTACCCACCCAATATGGCCACAATCATTTCACCTTTGTGGGTTTGTAACTATGGACATAACTGCATTTTTATTTGTCATCTAATTACATTTCCGTTTGAGTACTATACAATGTATCAAGAGATGATCAATAAACTAACAAAAAACGAGTATCGTATTGCAAAGTTTCACCCTTAGATTTACTAACAAGTGTTGTGTTTTCCGTTGCATCGCGAATTTGGTTTTGGTTATGGCTCAAAACCGAACCGCCCTGTACATAGCCTTAAACTCACCAACCTAAGTGATATGTTTCCCTCCGCATCGCGCGGGTAAACTAGTATATATATAGGGTAAGGTTTATGCGAGAACCACCTTTATTGCAAAAAAAAAAAAAATCAAAAAAGCACTCAAAAATTTTTTTTAATATTTTTTTATATAAAATCGCTATATTTCGTTTCCTAAAAAAACTTTTCTTTTTGAGTAACAGTTATCCATGCACGTGTGCATACGTATCAGAACTTCGACAAATTCCGTAATACATTATCAGTAGTAGACAACTGCACTTTAATTTACAATACCATCCCTAATACACTACTTTTTACATTACCAATATTCAAAATGCACATGTGCATCATTAAGTATAACTATTATATAACGTGTTTTGGTAAAAAAAGTTTGTGATTTTGAATGATGAAGTAGGCCCATATACATGTTTTTTGGTTAGTTATATCTAGTGGTAGATGGTTTGATTATAGTTGTCACTTAATGATGTAATATGTTGATTGGATGGTATAAATGGTGTTTATATACATGTAATAAAGTGAAAATATTGGTATTGTATTATAGATGGTAGGAGGTATTTTATTATATTATGGATGGTAGGAGGTAATGGAAGTGTATTATGGATGGTATGATAGATGAAAGAGAAAGTGTATTCAAAGTAATGTACCAAAACACCTTATTTCATGTTCATACATATAGATGCACATGTGCATCTCTAATATTCATAACGTAAAAAGTAGTGTATTACACATGGCAGTGTAAATGAAAGTACAATTGTCTATATTTTTAACGTATTACGGAATTTGTCGAAGAAATGATACATATGCACATGTGCATGGTAGTGTAGTATGGATGGAATGATAGATGAAAGAGAAAGTGTATTCAAAGTAGTGTACTAAAACACCTTATTTCATGTTGATATGATAGACGCACATGTGCATTTCTAATATTGGTAATGTAAAAATTAGTGTATTACAAGTGGTAACGTAAATGAGAGTACAATTGTCGAATGTTTGTAATGTATTACGGAATTTGTCAAAGAAATGGTACATATGCACATATGCATGGATAACTGTTACTCGATTTTTTTTAATTTTTTTTCATTGACGAAATATAGTGATTTTTCAAAAAAAAATATTAAAAAAATTGGGTTTTTTTTTTAGATTTTGAAGTATTTTTCCTTGTGTTCACATTGGTTCTCGCAATAAAGGGTGGTTCCTAACGGATCCTTCTCTTATGTATGTATATATATATATATATATATATATATATATATATGGAAAGGATAAAATGAGAACCATCCTGAGTTGTGAAAACCATGAGAACTAAGCTTTCTAAAAGGTTTTTCTAAAAAAAAAATTCTCAAAAATATTAAAAGATCACTTGTTCAGAAAAAAAAAAAAAAAAAAAATTTCTCAAAAATCTTAAAAAAATCACTTGGTTAAACAAAACTTACATCAGACGTGAATACCGACTCGACATTTTTTTTCGTTTTTTTACAGATGTGTTTATAATATTTTTATCTACGTTTGTGCAAAATAATTGTGGCCTAACTTGTGTGGGAACTAGGAGTTTTCATGGTTCTCACAACTTGTGGTAGTTCTTAACTAAACTGATCATACATATATATATGTGTGTATATATATATATACATATATAGTGTCACATCCTCAAAAATCCACTTGCTGGGTTTTACCGCGAGGCGCGTTACAAACCAGGATCCAAGACACTAGTCACACAGAATGACTCTATATGCAAAAATACGTTTAAACAAGTTTAACCATGCAGTTAAAGAAATGCAGAAGCGTAAGTAAATGTAAATAAAGTGTGCATCCAAACCAAAGTACTTAAAAGTAAAAATGCAAAGACGTTTAAGAGAAATAGTTTTTCATGCTCGTGCCATGCTCCTATGCGAAAATGATACCTTAACAACCTGAGAAAACATGCAAAAGAGAACAAATGTCAACAATTAATGATGAGTGAGTTCACAAGTTTTAGTTCACAATTTTAATCATAAGTTTTTCTCCACTGGTTCAACCCCGAACCAGTGTCTCATAAGTTTTCCCGATCCAACCCGAATCAGATTAACGTCAAGTAGTTTAGCAGTTCATGTTATATGTTTAGGTAGCTAGCCTAGGTTATGTCAACAAAATGTTCGATCCGAAGCTGACGTTGCTGCCCCTGTTATGCCAGGCCTAAAAAGTTAGGCAAATTCTACACTCGTGACCATCAACGTTCGGTCTAACTGGCGCGGCCAGTTCGAGTGGGGCTTGTCGGGCCCAGTAGTATTACTAAAAATTCCCTCGCTATAATCCAATACTAACGGCATCGTAAGTGTTAAGGGGACTGACATGTGATATATGCTTCCTTGTGACCATAACCGTATAACATAACTCTAAATAAAAAAAAGACGTTACTGTACCGTAATATATACAACGCATGCATCACAGTAACGTGTACATGGTTTCTCCCCCTGTGTTTTGTAAACGTTTAAAGAATAAGGGGCCGTGAACTCACCTTTAATTGCTCGGTTAGACTTTTAGGTTGATTACAAGTTGAGGTTGGTCAATCACGTCCTAATATGATTACCATTCAATATGTAAGACACGAAGTCCATGCACTTATCTTAACACGTATCACGCAATCACGTCAACAACTTATACATACCCCGCAGATATATATATATACATATATAGATATGTGATCATAGCAAACGACAATCTAAATAATGTCTAATTTGACAATAATAGGTTCGAATCATCCTTAGGTAGCACAACCATCATTTAGAAACACATATTTGCAGCTTATCAACTTTCGAAATTAACACTCAAAACTGGACTGTTTTCGGGAATTTTTATAAAATAGTTCCCATACTCCAAAAATTCCAATTAATTTACACAATGTGTCAAACAATCTGTAAAACTTAGTGTAAAATGTTTTGGTCCTAAATCATTATTAGTTATTTAGAAAAAATTATTTACTAGGCTGCAGTCAGATTCGTCACTTTCTGACTGCAGTCCATCGGAAAGTTCATTTAAAAGTCTTCGTTTATCTGATTGACGAAATTCTAGTGGAAGATTTTCGGAAACTCCCTTATCTAGCTACTGTATGAATTTCATGACTTAATTCTACATAGATTATGAGATATGACCCAGCAAACAACACGTAATTTATGCAGAAAAACGCAGCTTCAGCTGCTGCACGAAATAATTAATTTAAAATAGTAACAGACCTCAGAAAAATGCGATTTTGGTGCCATTAGAAGTATTTTTCAAAAACGTACGTTTTAGACTCCAGAAAATGAATTTTTCGATTTATAACTATCCTTTTACAGCCAACTGAATTTGGCTGTTATCGCTAATCAGCAGTCTGTTTTCATTCTAAACGATACCCGAATCATATTTAGCAATCACAACACCTTCTAATAACAACTACCCGCAGATTAATCATCAATTATAACCTATCCATATCAATGATTTCATAACCCTAGCTAAAACATCATGATTTTTGCAAAAAAAAAAAAAAAACGCAGCCAATGATTATTAACGCATACATATCGTCAATAAACCCAAACCATCGTATAATCACCCGAAGCTATTCATGCAACAACAAAACCCTATCATAAAAACTCATGATCACAACCATGTTTACACAAAATCACACCATGAATCACAAACATAATCAAGATACTAACCTTGAAGCAAAGAGAACTAGAGAAAGAGAGAGAGCGAGTGATTGATGAGAGAAGGGGGGTGCCTTGCGATCGAGGGGGGGGGGGGGTGTGGCTGCCGTCGACTTCTCAAGGGGGAAGGGGGATTAGGGTTTTGAATTTTAGTAACTTTTTTTTATTTATAAACTTCAAACTTGTTCCCCAAGAAACACAAAGGGGGGGGGGGGGCTAGGTGCATGGGCCGAGAGAGGGTAAGGGGTATCGGGTTGGGTTTACTTGGGTTGCAAGGTGTGTGGTAGCGGGTTGGGTTCGCAAAAGGTTGAAACAGTTTGAGCTCGGGTTCGGCTTTTTAAATGTAGCATATAATATAAGTCGTTAAGTATAAATCGTTAATAACTAACACATATAGTAATTCGACAATTATTCGCTACGTGAGTATTCTAAAAGATTAAATCGTATCACCTGATTTTTCCGAGATGTCACAATATCCCCAAGTTGAAAGAATTTTTGTCCCGAAAATTGAATAAGCATGAGTTTGAAAATGTTGGAGTAAGAGAGATATTTCCGAGTTGCTACATTCTCCCTTAGTCAAATGAATTTCGCCCCGAAATTCAGTTCATGCTGCTTGGATCATGTGATTCAGTTGCAAAGAGGTGAGGATATTTGTCTCTCATTTGATCCTCTATTTCCCAATTGTACTCCGGTTCACGCTTGGAGTTCCAACGAACCTTGACAATCGGTATTTTGCTATGTCTTCGTGTTTTGACCTCTCGGTCCATAATTTCGATTGGTTCTTCAATGAACCGCAGTTGTTCGTCCACATGGATCTCATCCGATGGGATGGCTAATGTTTCATCTGATAGACACTTCTTCAGATTTGAGACATGAAAAACCTTGTGAACTCCACTGAGTTCATCAGGAAGGTCCAACTCATAACCTACCTGACCGATTTTCTTTGTTATTTCAAACGGACCAATGTATCGCGGGTTTAGTTTACCTCTTTTGCCAAAACGAATCACGCCCTTCCAAGGCGAGACCTTCAGTAGGACCCGATCACCTACTTGAAATTGTAACAACTCGGAAATTCATTGTTATCTTTTCATTTGTCTTTCCGGTGTACCTATCTTTTGTAATCCCGAGATTCGGTTGATAATAAAGTTTATGATAATTAATTATGGTATTGTACGTTATTATCGCATCTAATCGCTTATTAAATCTAATCGCTTATTAAATCTCATCGCAATCGCAACGCAATTACTTATTTTGTTTATTGGAATTATGTGGTAATATTAGTTACGTGTTTATATGGTAATTACGTGTTTGTGTGTGTTTGGTTATGATTACAATCGCTATCGCATCGCTCTCGCACACTCGAATCGCTAAATCACACTATTACATCAACTATAACGTTTAATATAACTATTTAATACGAACCGAATATCCAAATAAACTTTTAACGCGAAACAAACGATGAAAACCCAATAATTGGGTCAAGTTCGCTCGAACTTGGTGATACCATGTTCGGCCGAACTTGACTGGCCAATTAAACTCCTCAGAAACCTCAAGTTCGCTCGAACTTAACCTCAGGGAGGTCAGGTTCGGTCGAACTTGGCTCTCTTTCTCTCAGAATCTCACAAGTTCGCGCGAACTTGACTCCCAGCAGCTCAAATCTTGCCTTCACCTATAAATACTCAGCTCCATTCCCTCATTTGAACCTCCTGCAACTTCACCCAGAGCTCTCAAACCCGAAACTTTTGTGTTCTAAGTAAGAATCAACCCGATTTTAGCTACAACAACGTTTATCAACTATTTACAAAGGTTTACAACGATTTTGGCACAAGGCATAGCCTTCGTTTTCATCAAATCTTCTCTGTTTACGAAAACCTTCATCTTTTTACATAAAACTTCTGTTTCTCACTCAGCTCTATGCTTAGATCTGAGCAAAACCTTTTGAACATTGATTTTTACACAAAATACGGACTTTTGATGATGTTTTGTTCATTTTCTGATATGAAACGAAGCATTTATCATTCAAGATCCCAGATCTGGAAGCACAAGGACGTTTATGTTGGTTTACACAAGCCGGACTAATCCGAACGAACCCGAGTTCGCCCGGATTAGCCCACGCTTTTGTAAAACGGCTAAAACAGTTCTACAAGACCTCTCCGACCTAAGTTTGCTCAGTAGCACAGGATTGGAGGGTTGAACACTCGATTTTCCTCAACAAACGACGCGAAAACGCAAGATTTTAGACTCGAAAACATCAAGTTCGCTCAAGAATCACCAGCCCACCAGGTCAAGTTCGACCGAACTTGTACCCATATTGGTCAAGTTCGACCGAACTTGGGTGTTCATCACCAAAAGTCTTACAAGTTCGCCCGAACTTGCCTCCTCAGTAAGATTTTCTCACAAGTTCGCCCGAACTTGACAAGTTTCTCAAAGAAACTCCTCAAGTTCGACCGAACTTGACACTAAACCACCCAAAACCATACAAGTTCGCCCGAACTTGCCTACTGCTCAACTCAAACTTCACCGTTTCAGCTTTTCAGAAGACTGATGCACTTCTGTCCGTTTACAGGCTGATCCGGTGTACTCCGCAACTCTCCTCAGAATCTTAAGTCTTACCAAAACGCACCCGCAGTGAGTATACTTGACCCATTTTCGCTTTAATGCACTTTTTGGGTGTTACATACGTTCCTATATCAAAATCACTTCACAAATCAAAACTGTTTATCACACGCGAATAATCTGATTGTGTATGCTCGATACGTGATACTAGAAACATGTGACTAGGACTTATTTTCGTTAACTCACCTCCTTAGCTAGTATGGTACTATAGTTTGGGTAACACCCGACGGGGTCTAGTTAGGATGTCCGCGCAAGCCTTTTCACGGTAGTTAGCATGCGAAATAAGCCTATGTTATGTTAAGTCTTTTGGTGTATCATGATATGTAATTAGATTGTTTCGCAAATACTTTCTCGACTATGCTAGTATTATTCAAACTCGTATGCTCACCTTTATTTAATTGTATTGACTTGTATTTTAACGTATGTAACAAGTTGAGGATTTAGCTTGGGTTGCTTTGGAGTAGTTTTATTTAGTATTTTGCTTCTCTTGTTTAGAACGGTTGTAATAAAAATCTAGGGGATATCGAACCATGTTGTTTTTATGAGAAAATCAGAATTTCTGTAATAGTTGTTTGAAATATTATGTTTAATAGTATGGGATGTTAAACGTTAAGTAATGTTGTTGGATAATTGTTACGGAATTTCTCGTGAGACAATCTGGTCGCCTAGTGCCACTAACCCCGATGGTTCCACCATCGGTTGGGTTGTGACAGATTGGTATCAGAGCTAATTCCTTAGGATAATAGGTAGAATTGCCATGTTTGACCTAGTAGCATGTTTAAGTACCTGATTGACCAATTCTTTGAATTAAATGCTAATCTACTTGCCATAAATGCTCAAATATGCCTTTCCTAAGGTTAATACAATATACACGATTATGAAACGTTCATATTCCACAAACGAGGATCAAATTGAGATTAGGTGTGATAACCAAGAACTCGCAATAAGATCGCTCATTCCGCGTATTACTCATCACGAGATATCTTCGTTGAGTTAGGAGTGACATCCGAACCTCGACGAACACCTCCCTTTCTATCTAGTGGAACGCCCGATGTGATCGGTGAGCGTGGCCACAACTAGGAATGATGTTGTTAAGTTAGGGGTGAAACCCGCATCTTAATAATTAATTCCGTGCTTCGATTTTCAATCACACCAAAGTCTCGGTTATGCCGATGGTTTGGAACACGTATTAACTGGAAGGGTAAACGTCGTTAGCCGCTTGCGATGAGAACGTTTACCTATTAGGCCAAAGCGTGGGTCCAAATGCAAAGGATAGTCGAATCACTTTGGCGTGTAAAACGTCTCAAAACCCAGGACATTCCCAATTGATTTAAGCCTATATCGTCGATTTACGCATCATCGAGTTTATTATTATTTATGTGTTTAAATTTTGGGAATTTTCGCTTTATTCGATTTCTCGCTTATCCTATTTCTCGATTTATCGCATTTATGCTCCATCGAATGTATGCACAACTCGCACAGCTCTCGTAATCTAAAACACTAATTTAATACACCAACCAAACTAAATCGCTTATCTCTCCTATCTCGCTTATCTCGCTAATATACATCGCTTATGGCTCGCTTATATCTCGCATCTCATGAGGCACTGCGTAGAATGTTAAATAGAGGTGAATACGTGCAACATATATGCTTACGTGCTTATGTGATTACGTGCTTACTTGCCTATGTGCCTACGTGCTTACCTGATTATG
The DNA here is from genome assembly GCA_947069175.1 of Scalesia atractyloides. Classification (NCBI taxonomy): domain Eukaryota; kingdom Viridiplantae; phylum Streptophyta; class Magnoliopsida; order Asterales; family Asteraceae; genus Scalesia; species Scalesia atractyloides. The sequence goes on from CAMTDV010000014.1 coordinate 91,985,056, forward strand.
TGCTTATGTGGATACGTGCTTATGTGTTTTTGTGCCTTGTATGAATAATTATAATAAATATTTTAGACATAACTCTATTATAATCGAATCTCGTCTAATCCAAATCTTTGTGTAGATGTCGTCACTCGGATCCCATACTCGCTGTTCAGCTCAACGCCATAGCGACAACAAGCGCATCGCTTCACTAGTCGCCAAGGAAGTGGCAAAAGTCATTCCGCAAATCGTCTCGGAAATTCATGCCGTGAGTAGTAACTCATCAGTCGACTCGAAAACTGAGAATCCCAAGCCACGATTCAGCTTCAAGAACTTCAAGGCTTGTGCACCTCTCGTCTTCACTGGCAATGACGGACCGACTTCTATGTTTCACTGGTTCGATGCTATTGAGGTCACTTTTAGGCAAAGTGGATGCCCCGATGACCTCCGCACCGTGAACGCTACCGGAGTCTTCCAGTCTCGTGCTCTCGACTGGTGGACAGCTGAAAGAAACAAGCGTGGAAATGACGAAGCCTACAATCTATCTTGGGAGGAACTCAAGGAAGTAATGGTGAAGGAGTTATGTCCTCCGCATGAAATGCAAAAGCTCGAGAATGAGTTTTGGGGTATCAAGCAGGATGGCCCCGACAATGCTGGTTTTACTGCTCGGTTTAAGATTTTGAGCATCATCTGTCCCAGCCAGGTTGATACGACGGAGAAAGCTATCAACAAGTACATCCGTGGTTTACCCGAGTGTGTTGCAAGTTTCATGAAAGTTGTTCGTACTACAACCATCGAGGAAACCTACATGCTCGCCGCTGAGATCAATGATCTGCGAGTCCAAGATGGTTATTTTAAGAACTCTGCTAAAGTCGGCAATTAAGCCGTCGTCGAACCAACCGCTGCTACCGAATCATCAAGTGAACCAAAGGGAAAGAGTCAGGGACGCAAAAGAGGAAACCCGAGTAAGAACTATGCTACCGCCGCTCCAGCAAACCCTCAGCCGCTTCAGTTAGCCGCTCCAAACGCACCTCCAGCTAAGCGTGCGTATATCGGACCTCACCCTCTGTGCCCTAAGTGCACTTATCATCATGCCGTTGGTGGCAATTGTCATTTTTGCACAAACTGCAACATCTACGGCCACTTTACAGTCAGCTGCCGTAGTGGTACTCGTCAGCCAGCCCCTCAGGCTCCAGCAGCTCCAGCTTTACCCGCTCCTCCTCAAGCCAATCAGCAGCAAGCTCCAAAAGCACGTGTGTGCTATGTGTGTGTGGTGATCCGAATCATTTCGCCAATGTCTGTCCGAATCATCCTGTCAAGCAAGAGCAGCCAGCACCGCAGCCTCAGCAGCAGCCTCAGCCGCCGCAGCAGTAGCAGCAGCAACCACAAGCTGCGCGTGGCAGAGCCTTCAATCTCAACCACCGCCAGGCTCAGAATGACAACAATATTGTCAGTGGTACATTTCTCGTTAATGGTGTTTATGCTTCATATTTGTTTGATACTGGTGTCGATAATTGTTTTGTATCGCTAGAATTCGAAAAGGTTTTAAAATGTAAGCGCGCTAAACTCCCAAAGACTTTCGATGTGGAAGTCGCCACCAGAAAATCCGTTACTGTCACCTCCGTCCTACGTGGTTGTTCTCTCGATCTCAACAACCATGTCTTCTCGATCAATCTCTTACCTATGCAGTTAGGTAGTTTCGATATCATAGTAGGCATGGATTTTCTTCGTGAGAACCATGCTGAAGTTGTATGCTTCGATAAAATGATTCGTTTTCCTCTTCCTAACGGTGATCAACTTCATGTTTATGGTGAAACTCCCTCAAAGAAGTTGATGCTTTTGTCATGTACTCGAGCGCACAAATGCTTGCAAAAGCGATGTGTTGCTTTCCTCGCCCATATCGTGAACCCGGAGAAAGAAAAGAAGACTTATAAAGATGTTCCCGTTGTTTGTGAATTTCCTAAAGTCTTTCATGATGATTTACCCGGTTTACCCCCTACTCGAGATGTTGAATTCCGCATCGATTTAGTTCTCGGAGCTACTCCCGTTGCTAAAGCTCCTTATCGCCTCACACCATCCGAAATGCGCGAGCTATCAAGCCAACTTCAAGAGCTTCTTGATAAAGGTTTCATATGCCCGAGCACTTCGCCATGGGGCACACCTGTCCTTTTCGTGAAAAAGAAGGATGGATCGTTCCGAATGTGCATCGATTATCGTGAACTTAACAAACTCACGATAAAGAACCGCTACCCTCTTCCTCGTATTGACGACTTATTTGATCAGCCTCAAGGTGCTACTTATTTTTCCAAGATCGATCTTTGTCCCGGTTATCATCAGTTACGCGTGTTGGAAGAAGAGAATCCTAAAACTACATTTCGTACTCGCTATGGCGATTTTGAATTCGTGGTCATGCCTTTCGGTCTTACTAATGCACCCGCGGTCATCATGGATTTGATGAACCTTGTGTATAAAGCTTTCTTAGATCGTTTCGTCATTGTTTTCATCGATGATATCCTTATCTATTCGAAGTCGAGAGACGAGCACGCGCGTCATCTTCGTTTAGTCTTCGAACTTCTTCAAGGTAATCACCTTTATGCTAAGTTCTCAAAATGTGAATTCTGGCTCGAAGAAGTCCAATTTCTCGGCCACATCGTTAACAGTCAAGGAATTCACGTCGACCCTGCAAAGATTGAAGCTGTCAAGAGTTGGATTACACCGAAGAATGCCTCCGAAATCCGTTAATTTCTCGGATTGGCGGGGTACTACCGTCGATTCATCACTTACTTCTCGAAAATCACCGTTCCGCTTACCGCTTTAACTCATAAAGACCAACCTTTTGTTTGGGATTCTAAACAAGAGGAAGCTTTCCAAACTCTCAAGCGTATGCTATGCAACGCTCCCATTCTCGTGTTACCCGATGGAAACGACGATTTCGTTGTTTATTGTGATGCCTCTAATCTTGGTCTTGGTTCTGTTCTTATGCAACGAGACAAGGTTATCGCGTATGCATCTCGACAAATCAAGATCCACAAGAAGAATTACACAACCCCTGATCTCGAACTCGGTGCAATTGTTTTTGCATTGAAGATATGGCGAAACTATCTTTACGGTACAAAGTGTACGGTCTTCACCGACCATGCTTACAACATATCTTTAACCAAAAAGAACTAAACATGTGACAACGTCGATGGGTTGAACTTCTCAACGATTACGATTGCGAGATACGCTACCATCCCGGCAAAGCAAACGTCGTCACCGATGCTCTAAGTCGACGAAGCTATGTGTATAGTGTTCGTGACTCTCAAGCTTTGAATGATCTCAAAATCATGATTCGCTCCGCTCAATTCGCTTGTTTTAACGAGAATACTTTGGAAGAAGAAATGAAATGTGGTGCCGAAACCCAACTTGTAGCTAAGCCTAATGGTATTTATTACTATCTCAATCGCATTTGGATTCCCAGTCGTGATAATATTCGAAAGTTGCTAATGACCGAAGCTCATAAATCTCGATATTCCATTCACCCCGGTGCCGACAAGATGTACCAGGACCTTCATCCTAAGTATTGGTCGCTAGGCATGAAAAAGGATATTGTCTTGTACGTCTCGAAGTGCTTAACTTGCTCGAAAGTTAAAGCCGAACATCAAAGGCCCTCTGGTTTACTCGAACAACCCGAAATCCCAATGTGGAAGTGGGAGAGTATAGCTATGGACTTCGTTACTAAACTTCTGCGTACTTCATCGGGTCACGATAGCATTTGGGTTATCGTTGATCGTCTTACCAAATCAGCACACTTTATTGCTATACGAGAAGACTTTAAGGTCGAACGGTTAGCCCGAATCTATACCGACGAAGTTATATGTCGACACGGGACGCCTCATGACATCATCTCTGACCGAGACGGTCGCTTTACTTCACGTCTCTGGGAGACTTTTCAATCCGCTCTCGGAACTACTCTCAATCTCAGTACCGCTTTTTACCCTCAAACGGACGGTCAGACTGAGCGCACGATCCGCACCCTCGAAGACATGCTTCGTGGGTGCATCATAGATTCGGTGGTAACTGGGATACACATTTACCTTTAGTCGAATTCTCGTACAATAATAGTTATCATACCCGCATTCAAATGGCTCCTTTTGAGGCACTGTATGGAAGAAAATGTCGATCGCCTATTGCATGGCACGAGATCGGAGAAGCACAAATCACCGGTCCCAAGATAATTAAAGAAACGGCGGACAAGATCCTCGAGATCAGAGATAATCTCTTGAAAGCTCGGAGTCGTCAAAAGAGTTATGCTGACAAACGACGCAAGCCCATACGGTCCAAAGTGGGAGATCACGTTCTCCTAAAGGTTGCACCTTAGAAAGGAGTGGTCCACTTCGGCAAGAAAGGAAAGCTAGCGCCTCGATACGTTGGACCCTTTAAGATTCTGGAAAGGATCGGTAAAGTAGCCTATTGTCTCGAACTACCGGCGGAACTTAATAACGTACATCCGACTTTCCATGTACCTAATCTCAAAAAGTGCCTAGCCGAAGAAAATCTGCATGTCCCTCTCGAAGATCTGCAAATTAATGAAACGCTCCATCTCGTGGGAAAACTCATTGAAATCATGGATCGAGAAACCAAGAAACTCCAACGCTCTCGCATACCTATCGTGAAGGTCTGATGGGAAGGCAAACGCGGCGCCGAGTTCACTTGGGAACTCGAAAGTGATATGAAAACGAAATATCCACATCTCTTTGTTACGGCCACTGCTTAATTTCGGGACGAAATTCCCTAAAGTAGGGGAGACTGTAACAACTCGGAAATTCGTTGTTATCTTTTCATTTGTCTTTCCGGTGTACCTATCTTTTGTAATCCCCAGATTCGGTTGATAATAAAGTTTACGATAATTAATTATGGTATTGTACGTTATTATCGCATCTAATCGCTTATTAAATCTCATCACTATCTCATCGCAATCGTAACGCAATTATTATTTTGTTTGTTGGAATTGTGGTGGTAATTACGTGTTTGTGTGTCTTTGGTTAATTTTACAATCGCTATCGCATCGCTCTCGCACACTCGAATCACTAAATCGCACTATTACATCAATTATAACGCTTAATATAACTATTTAATACGAACCGAATAGCCAAACGAACTTTTAATGCGAAACAAACGAAGAAAACCCAATAATTGGGTCAAGTTCGCTCGAACTTGGTGATACCAAGTTCGGCCGAACTTGACTGGCCAATTAAACTCCTCAGAAACCTCAAGTTCACTCGAACTTAACCTCAGGGAGGTCAAGTTCGGTCGAACTTGGCTCTCTTTCTCTTAGAATCTCACAAGTTCGCGCGAACTTGCATGAAAACATGCAAGTTCGGCCGAACTTTACTCCCAGCAGCTCAAATCTTGCCTTCACCTATAAATATTCAGCTCCATTCCCTCATTTGAACTTGCTGCAACTTCGCCCAGAGCTCTCAAACCCGAAACTTTTGTGTTCTAAGTAAGAATCAATCCGATTTCAGCTACACCAACGTTTATCAACTATTTACAAAGGTTTACAACGATTTTGACACAAGGCATAGCCTTCGTTTTCATCAATCTTCTCGTTTTACGAAAATCTTCATCTTTTTACATAAAACTTCGGCTTCTTACTCAGATCTATGCTTAGATCTGAGCAAAACCTTTTGAACATTGATTTTTACATAAAATACGGACCTTTGATGATGTTTTGTTCATTTTCTGATATGAAACGAAGCCTTTATCATTCAAGATCCCAGATCTGGAAGCACAGGGACGTTTATGTTATTTACACAAGCCGGACTAATCCGAACGAACCCCGACTTTGCCCGGATTAGCCCACGCTTTTGTAAACGGCTAAAACAGCTTTAAAAGACCTCTCCGACCTAAGTTTGCTCAGTAGCACAGGGTTGGAGGGATGAACACTTGATTTTTCTCAGCAAACGACGCGAAAACGCAAGATTTTGGACCCGAAAACATCAAGTTCGCTCAAGAATCACCAGCCCACCAGGTTAAGTTCGACCGAACTTGGGTGTTCATCACCAAAAGTCTTACAAGTTCGCCCGAACTTGCCTAGTTTCTTAGGAAACTATACAAGTTCGCCCGAACTTGCCTCCTCAGTAAGGTTTTCTCACAAGTTCGCCCGAACTTGACAAGTTTCTCAAAGAAACTCATCAGTTTGACCGATCTTGACACTAAACCACCCAAAACCATACAAGTTTGCTCGAACTTGTGTGTTTACACATAAGTTCGCCCGAACTTGGCTAATGCTCAACTCAAACTTCACCATTTCAGCTTTTCGGAAGACCGATGCACTTCTGTTCTTTACAGGCTGATCCGGCGCATTCCGCAACTCTCCTCAGAATCTTAAGTCTTACCAAAACGCACCCGCAGTGAGTATACTTGACCCATTTTCGCTTTAATCCACTTTTTGGGTGTTACATACATTCCTATATCAAAATCACTTCACAAATCAGAACTGTTTATCACACGCGAATAATCTGATTGTGTATGCTCGATACGTGATACTAGAAACATGTGACTAGGAATTATTTTCGTTAACTTGCCTCCTTAGCTAGTATGGTACTATAGTTTGGGTAACACCCGATGGGGTCTAGTTAGGATGGTCGCGCAAGCCTTTTCACGGTAGTTAGCATGAGAAATAAACTTATGTTATGTTAAGTGTTTTGGTGTATCATGATATGTAATTAGATTGTTTCGCAAAAGCTTTCTCGACTATGCTAGTATTATTCAAACTCGTATGCTCACCTTTACTTAATTGTATTGACTTGTATTTAACGTATGTAACAGGTTGAGATTTAGCTTGGATGCTTTGGAGTAGTTTTATTTAGTATTTTGCTTATCTTGTTTAGAACGGTTGTAATAAAAATCTAGGGGATATCGAACCATGTTGTTTTTATGAGAAAATTAGAATTTCTGTAATAGTTGTTTGAAATTTTATGTTTAATAGTATGGGATGTTAAACGTTAAGTGATGTTGTTGGATAATTGTTACGGAATTTCTCATGAGACAATCTGGTCGCCTAGTGCCACTAACCCGATGTTTCCGCCATCGGTTGGGGTGTGACAGAAATGCTAACGGTTTGCGTCGCTGTCGGCATAACTCTTTTGGCGATCCCGAGCTGCCGCCATACGATTTCGGATTTGCACTATCTTTTCAGTTGCTTCCAGAACCAACTCTGGACCCGTGAATTGACTATCACTAACTTCCGCCCAACAAACGGGCGATCAACATTTCCGTTCATACAGCGCCTCGAATGGTGCCGCTTGGATACTGTGTGATAGATATTGTTATAGGAAAACTCTACCAAGGGTAGATGCTTCTCCCAGCCTTTGCGAAAGTCGATTACACACGCTCTAAGCATGTCTTCGAGGGTCTGAATGGTATGTTCATTTTGACCATGGAATTTTTCAAATTGAATAATTAAGAACTATTATAAAAAAGGCAGAGTTACTTCTTTTTTCCTGACCGGGTCAATAAAGTTATGCAAGATTTTGATTTATTTATCTCTTATTTTATATATAATGGATTTACCTGGACTAATACATGATTTTCTTTTAGTCTTTCTAGGATTGGGTCTTATCTTAGGGGGTCTGGGAGTAGTATTACTTGCCAATCCCATTTATTCTGCCTTTTATTTGGGATTGGTTTTTGTTTGTATATCGTTATTCTATATTCTATCGAACTCCCATTTTGTAGCTGCCGCGCAGCTCCTTATTTACGTAGGAGCCATAAATGTTTTAATCATTTATGGCTCCTACGTAAATAAGAAGCTGAGCGGCAGCTACAACATCAGTCTGCGGATGGTATGCTGTGCTCAAATCGACGCGTGATCCCAAGGATTTCTGTGCTGATTGCCACAGGTAAGAAGTAAAACGTGAATCACGATCGGATATGATTGATATTGGCACTTTCCTTCATGTACAGCGCTGCAAGGGTATCGAACTTGTCGGTTTCTTTGATTGCTAAGAAGTGAGCCGATTTGGTTAGCCGGTCGATAATCACCCATATAGTATCCTTTCCACTGGGTGTCTTAGGTAAACCTGTGATAAAATCCATAGCAATTTGTTCCCATTTCCAAATAGGAATCTCGGGCTGTTGCAATAGCCCAGAGGGTTTTTGGTATTATACCTTGACCTTGGCACTTGTTAGGAATTTACTCACGTAGGTGGCTATTTCAGCCTTCATGTTCGGCCACCAGTAAGTCGTTTTAAGATCTTGGTACATCTTATCCGATCCTGGATGAACAGAGTACCTTGATTTGTGAGCTTCATCCATTATGAGTTTCCTCAAGTTTCCGTAGATGGATACCCATATCCGACTAAGAAAGTAACGAGTTTCGTCCGGTTTGGTTTCTCAATCACATTCCATCTTGCGTAATTTCTCAGCTTCCAGATTTTCAGGTTTGACTACCTCCAACTGAGCGTTGCGGATTTGTTCGGGTAGGTTAGAGTGTATTATAAGTTGTAAGGACCGAACTCGTCGAGGCTTCTCATGTTCTTTTCTACTGAGAGCGTCGGCTACTACATTAGCCTTGCCTGGATGGTACTGGATGGCACATTCGTAGTCATTCAAAAGTTCAAGCCAACGACGCTGTCGCATGTTTATCTCTTTTTGATCAAAATGTGTTGAAGGCTCTTGTGGTCGGTGTAAATGGTACACTTGGTTCCATAAAGATAGTGCCTCCAGATTTTTAAAGCGAACACCACGGCTCCTAACTCTAAGTCGTGAGTTGTGTAGTTTCTCTCATGTACTTTCAACTGCCGAGATGCATATGCAATGACCTTCTCGCGCTGCATGAGTACACATCCAAGTCCTTGAATGGAAGCGTCGCAGTACACCACAAAGTCTTCGGTCCCCTCAGGTAGGGACAAGATAGGCGCACTACTAAGCTTCCGCTTCAGCACCTGGAATGCTTCCTTCTGTTTGTCACCCCAGATATACTTGGTTCCTTTCTAGGTTAGAGATGTAAGAGGTTGAGCGATCTTTGAAAAACCCTCAGTAAAGCGTCAATAGTAGCCTGCCAAATTCAAAAACTGTCTTATTTTTGTTGGAGTCTTTGGTGCCTCCCAACTTTTGATGGCTTCAATCTTTGCCGGGTTAACGTGGATACCCTTTTCATTCACAATATGTCCAAGGAATTGCTCTTCTCGAACCCAGAAGTCGCACTTTGAAAACTTGGCATAGAGTTGTTCCTGTCGCAGAAGTTCCAACATTAAACGCAGATGCTCTTCATGTTCCTCCTTAGTCTTAGAGACCAGTATGTCATCAATGAACACGATTACGAATTTTTGGAGATAAGGCTTACAGACACGGTTCATGAGGTCCATGAATACCGCAGGTGCGTTTGTTAGCCCGAATGGCATACCAAAAATTCATAATGGCCATAACGAGTGCGAAAAGCGGTCTTGGAGATGTCTTCCTCTCGTACACGCAACTGATGGTATCCCGACCTTAGATCAATTTTGGAATAGTAACTTGACCCTTGGAGCTGGTCAAACAGGTCATCAATCTGAGGTAAGGGGCATCGGTTTTTTATAGTAACTTTGTTGAGCTCTTTGTAATCAATACACATACAAAAGTTCCATACTTATTCTTGACAAAAAGGACTGGAGCTCCCCATGGTGATGAGCACGGACGGATAAAGCCTTTATCTAAGAGCTCCTGAAGTTGAGTAGAAAGTTCTTGCAGTTCAGAAGGAGCTAATCGGTACGGAGCCTTGGCAATTGGTACTACATCTTTTGCCAGTTGAATTTCGAATTCGACCTGCCTATGCGGTGGTAGACCAAGCAAGTCTTCAGGAAAAATGTCGGGAAATTCACGTATGATGGGAAAGTCTTCAACCTTCCTCTCGTTTCTTGGTTGCTCGGTAATATTGGCTAAGATAGCGTACGAGTTTTTCTGTCATAAGTATTTCTGGGCTTTCATGAAGGAAATGATGTTGGTTACCACACCACCCTTCTCGCCATGAATGGTTAGGATCACACCGCTCGGTGAGGTATGCGAATAGCCTTTTCGCGACATAAGATTTCAGCTCGATTTTCGGATAACCAATCCATGCCAACTACAACGTCAAAGCTACCAAGTGTGGTTGGCATGAGGTCGATGGTGAATAGGTGGCCAGCCAGTTGTAACTGGCATCCGTGAACAATGTGGGTTATATCTACCGATTTTCCATTGGCTAACTCTACAAGGTACTTGACCTCTAGTTCAACAGGGCTAAGGTCCAACAGTTTTCTAAATGACTCGGAAATAAAACTCCTATCCGCACCGCTATCGAACAAAATATGTGAAAATTTTTTTTAAAGGGAATTTACCAGTAACCACTGTAGAACCATTTCGAGCCTCACCTTTTCCCAATGTAAATGCACGACCCTTAGCTCCACCACTTCCACCAGCATTGTTATTATTGTTCTGATTTCCACCATTGTTTCTCTTGTCAACTGTGGGCAATATTTCTTAAAGTGATCACTGTCACCACACTGATAACATGTTCTGGTGATAGGGCTGTCCAAACTGCTCGACGATCGCTCGAAAAATGCCCGAAAAATGCTCGTTTGATTCCCGCTTAGTTTGTAAATGAGCTGCTCGGCTCGGTTCGATTTGAAAACGAGCTAAGCATGAGCAAAGGTCCGCTCACTCGTCGATCGCTCGGTTTCGCTCGAACTATTTTTATTAAATAATTAGTATATACATTATAGATTTTAAATATTTATATATATATATATATATACATATATATATATAGTTATATAGATAAGTAGCCCAAGAAAAATTAAAAGCCCAAGAAACATACTAGCCCAGTCCAACTCAATACCAAAACCTAACCCTAATTCCTAAAAATTCAAATTAGCACCTAATCTCCTACTACATACCTCCTGCCACATACCTCGCTGCTGCTCAAGTTCAACTCATATGGATACGGTACAATCTCTACCTCGCCGGCTACTTCAAATCAGCAGAGGTACAATCTCCTACCTCCCACCACATACCTTGCTGCTGCTCATGTTCGATTGTTAAGGATCCAATCTTTTCTCATGGTAGGATTTGTTTTTGTTGAATGCAACTTTGTAATAGTCTTGATTTCAGCTTTTTGTTTGCTCCACATGTTTTAATTTCGATGCTGAGATAAAACCGTCTGCCACATACCTCACCGCTGCTCATGTTCGATTGTTGAGGACCCAATCTTTTCTCATGGTAGGATTTGTTTTTGTTGAATGCAGCTTTATAATAGTTTTGATTTCAGTTTTTTTTGTGTTGCTACACATGTTTTAATTTTGATGCTGAGAAAAACTGAGCGAAAATTATCCGCTCAATTCAAATTCAATCCGAGCACGAGCATCACTTTTGTGCTCGGTTTTGCAAATTCGATCCGATCGGATCGGATCGGTTGTAATTCAATCCGAGCACGAGCAAACCCTCGCTCGGATCGGATCGGCTCATGAACACCCCTACCTTGTGACTCCAGGCGGCTGCTGGGTCTGATTAGTGTTTTGCTTCGAGTTAAGGTTTACCCAGCAGTCCTTAGCGGTGTGGCCTCCCCTACCATATCGCTGACATCCACCGCACTGCCCAAAATGGTGACGATTACACTTGTTGCATGAGGGTTTCTTTCCAGCATACCCACTCTGAACCTGGCTGTTGGTGTTATTACTAGACTGCTGGTTGTTGTTGTTGAAGTTGCCGTTACTGTTGTTGAATCGTTTCTGAGAACCCTACTGTACTTGCCCAGTTGATGCCTGTTTCGAGGATCCATCCTCCTACTTGCGTTTGTTTTCAGGGGCGTTCCTAGCCGCACCCCTCTTTGGCAGTTTACCCTCCTCTACTGCACTGTCCGTAAACTTGTGCGATAGTCGCATGGCCTGCTGAACTGTAACGGATTGCTTGACTCAACCACCCCTTTAATTTCCGGAACCAATCTATTGATGTAGAGCTCTATTTGTTTGTACAATTGCCTTGCCATATCAGGACATAAAGATACCAGGTCATAGTGCTTCGTGGTGTAGGCTTCAATCTCTGACCCTTCCATCTTCATTGCCCAAAGATCTTATTCCAATTGGTTGATGCGATCCCGTGGGCAGTATTGCTCCTTGATAAGATTCTTAAACTCGTCCCAACCAATTGCGTTGGCCACGTTGAGTCCAAGAACCTGGACCCGCGCATTCCACCATGTGAGAGGCGCATCCTCGAGAGTCGAAGCTGCGAATTTAACCCGATTCTCTGGCAGGCAATTGCACATTGCAAAGACAGATTCTGATTTTTCAAGCCATCTGACTAGCCTGATTGGCCCTTCCTCGCCAGTGAATTAGGTGGGCTTAGCATCAAAGAACAACTTGTACGGGTTAGGACCCATACCTGCATGCACAAGTTTGGGGGTAAGAGATTAGAAGGAGCTAATCTAAAGAACGATCAGGTATGTTAGAATATGCAGAACGTGGAGGATGTAGGTTCGAACAGGGTTTACCTCCCACATTCTGATTTTGGTTTTGATTAAGGTTGTTTTGGTTCTGTCGTGCTATGGCCGCAATAACCTGCTCCTGGATGAGCGCAACCAGTTCTGCATGTGTCATTGTGATGTTGCCGCGGCCACCACCACGAGCGCCACCACCGCGAGCAGACATTTTGTTTTCAACCACAGACAGACGAATACATGAGAAAATATATCACATATTTCATCATAGAATTCTAAGAATAATGTAATAAGAAATGGTACAACCCATTACATATAACATTCAAACCAAACATTTGATTTAAATATATTGCAATTCACCACAATGTATTAAACCAAATATTATATATATAAATCTAAATGTCAACGGAAATTTCCAAACGATTACTAAGTTTAAACAAAGAAAGAACGAAATGTTATAATAAACAAGAAACAAATCTAATCATCAATGTCTCCATCCCCCATATCCTCGTCCTCATCCGCTGTTGCGTCCCCAGGTTCCTCATCAGGAACCTCCTCTGGTGCTTCATCCTCCTGTTCATTCCACGCCTCTAAAGCAATGATCATGTCCTCCGCTAACCCCAACCTCTCTGTGAGGTCCACAACCTGCTCGGCCATGACCCTATTCATCTCTCTAAGGTTATTGGTTCTGACAATTTCAGTTTGCTGAGTTTTCCTGACCTGCGCGAGTTCCTGTTTCACCTATTCTAGTTCCCGTTTCAATGAGCTATTACTTGCAATCAGGTCTATGATAGCCCCAGCCGCCTCGCGCATATGAAGAAACTCACGCTCGGTGGCTGCCACGAAGCCAGCAAGGGCTTCCTCTATGGAGTAGCCGAGAGGGGGCAGGGTACCATAGACCTCTCTATCAACATCGTAAGAAGCCTCTAGGGTTAGGGGTGGAACTTGTTCATCCACAATATAGTTCCAAATGTGATAAGGATACCAACTCCAGTCGCCATTTCCTCCACCGGGTCTGACGACGAAAGGTTCGTGTACCATGAGACGACGTCTCTCAACTGCCCTGAGCTCTCCCGAGAAAATAGGAGACATGGGTGAAGGTGGGGAACCGCCTTGTTCCTCATTGGGGTCTGATTAGTCATGTGAGGTAGACATGCCTGTCAGAGTGAAGTAACGAGACATAAAATATACTAAGACATAGTAAAAAAAAATATAAGCATTAAGTATTCGCGTTAGTTTCATACTAGTGTCAAGTTTGTGGCTATAGTGCAGGCTCACTAGTGTAATGCAAACCTAATTCTCTATAACTAGTGGCTCTGATACCAATCTGTCACACCCTCAAAAATCCACTTGCGGGGTTTTACCGGCGTGTGACAAACTAGGATCCAAGACACTAGTCACATAGAATGACTCTATATGCAAAAATACGTTTAAACAAGTTCAACCATGCAGTTAAAGAAATGCAGAAGCGTAAGTAAATGTAAATAAAGTGTGCGCCAAAACAAAGGCGCCCAAACCAAAGTACTTAAAAGTAAAAATGCAAAGACGTTTAAGAGAAATAGTTTTTCATGCTCGTGCCGTGCTCCTATGTGGAAATGATACCTTAACAACCTGAGAAAACATGCAAAAGATAACAAATGTCAACAATTAATGATGCGTGAGTTTTAGTTCACAATTTTAATCATAAGTTTTTCCCCATTGGTTCAACCCCAAACCAGTGTCTCATAAGTTTCCCTGATCCAACCCGAATCAGATTAATGTTATGTAGTTTAGCAGTTCATGTTATATGTTTAGGTAGCTAGCCTAGGTCATGTCAACAAAGTGTTCGATCCGAAGCTGACGTTGCTGCCCCTGTTGTGCCAGGCCTATCACCAACCATGTTGTAGGAACGTCCACGAACAGATCGGGAACCTAAATTTGTTATCTGTTGTCCGATTAAGCGGAAACTAATGACAAGTTAATCAAATAACAAGAATTACTCATTTAAAGGTTGTTTTCATTGATCTAAAGTTCAATACATTCGAGAACCAGATCCGACAGAGCTTCGCCGTCTCTGTGCTAAAATCTCTGAAGTTACAAACGAAATCACCAAGTCACCTATTTATAGACTTGCAAGTTCGCTGGTGGGAGAGTGAAGTTCGCCTGAACTTGACCTAGTCAAGTTCGGCCAAACTTGACATCATCACAACCATTTCCAGCGAACTTGGCCTCTAAACACTTAAATACACTTTGTTTCTAATAGATTAAGCCCTATTCGCTCAGACACGATACATAATGACGTTAATGACGAAGGCAACAGACATTGCACCAACAGACTCCCCCTTGGATGTTGCCGTAGTCATCTTGATGTAAACATCCTTTTGATATATGCACCAACAGACTTTCCCAGACATCATCTCCTTGGATATTTCCATAGTCATCCTTGACATTTAAAATCTTCTGAGTCTTCCGATCTTTTTAGTTCTTGAATAAACTTTAACGTATTGATCTCAATCTCCATCTTTTTCTTCAAATTTGTCTTGATAAAACTTTTAAGTTCCAAGCTCCTCCTTTGCTGTGAGCTATGCTCCCCTTACTTTAAGCTTTACTTTAGTCACGTTTCATCCTGCTCCCCTAAAACTTTACTTCCTGTTTCAAAGTTCTTGAGCATACTAGAACACGTTTTAGATTTAAAACTTTGAAAATTTTATAACATTTAACAATTCAAATTTTAATCTCCATTTTAAAACCTTTTTAGTTATTCAAGTTCAACTTAATGACTTTGAAAACTCCTTACATTTAAAACCTTGACCATTCTCAGATTTTCAATCATTGAAATCCACTTAGTTGACCAAGTGACCTTGATTAACCAATATTGTCTAACCGAGTCCAAACTAATGACCTCAGGTTGACCTGATATGAAAAAACTGTTTTGTTCAATTTTAAAAGTTTCAAATTAATGAACTTTCTTTTGAACTTTTCATTACCAGACTTCGATGATCCGTTCTCCAACATTGGCTTGTTGAAAATCTTTTTGGATTTAAAAAGTAAGTAAAGTATTTACAGAACTTTTAACAAGTAAAGTAAACTATGTACAAACATATTTACAGACATATTTTTGTGAATTTGCGTCTAAGGATCATATCAGTTGTTTGAGACATATCACCAGTATCGTTGACCCTTTTTGAGACTTTAAGTTTTAAAGTTGTTTACCTTAGATTGTCGATATGTTGTCCACTTAAACTTCATCACGTTTCTCAATTTTTCCAAGATATGTTAGGTAAGAATTATGAAACTTGACTTAACTATGGTTCCCACCTCTTGAATATACTCCCAAATCCAGATTCCCTAGATTTCATCTTACAGGTGAGTATAACGTAATTGATATCTGTATCTGGGTTATGTGAGACCTTGAGAGCTCAGGTTAGTACTACCGTACAGACAAAGAGATGAAGGCTCGTCTTTCAGGTGTGTTCCACTTAAGGAATCTTTTAAGCATTACAAATGATTAGATCTTTTGATTCCTTTCAAGATTGCATGCAACTTTTAGGGGTTTATAGCAAAAGCATTATAGAAGTTCTAGGCTATTGCTTCCACAAAATCAGAAGAACTTGTATAATACCCCAGATATCAATCATCTATAAAGACCTCGTATCTCAGAATCAGGCAACCCTTCAATCAAAATTTCGGAGTACTAAGTCCATATATCCAAGATGTGTTAATCCACAAGATTAAGTAGTTGTAAAATTTAGTTTATATCCCGGAAACAATCTACCGAATGTGTAAAGCCTATCGACATATCCACAGTAAGACTTGTTTATCACTTTTAAACTTTACAAATCTTTAGCATACTGTGATAGTCCACTGATGTACTATCATTTCCTTTTTGACAACAAATTCTTTTTTTCTTTTTCATGTTTTTGTACTTTTTGAATTTTTCAATATTTTTGAATTTTCAACTTTTTCGTATGTTTTTGATTTTTCAACAGTTTTTAAAATTTTCTTACTCCCCCAAATCAAAAACATATTTTTGGATTTTAGATTTAAAGAAATTCTTCTAAAAATGTAACAAACCAATGCGGATCCCGTGACCTCGTCGTCCGATCCTTTTTTTTAAATCCTGTATCTGCAGTTGTTTAACAAACAATCATTAGACTCATTTACCACTTGTAAAAGTAGTTTGAACATGTAAGAACTTTGAATCAGTTTTTCTGTTCAACGGTGTGAATTTTCATAATTTTGACTTTTCAAAATTTTCCCTTTTAACAACCACTTGTAATTTCAAAAACTTTTCTTCTTAACTACTCCCTCAAAATGACAAAGATATGACATTTCTGGATATAAATTAATATGAAGCTCCTCAATCCCGAATAAACTTTGATGAGCTGGATCTTGGAACTCCTGCACATGAAAGGATTTAGTTAAAAAGTTCAACCCAAGCCTTCTTGGTCTTGGGTTTTGGATATAAGTATTGATACACATCTTTATAATCACTTTCGTATGCTCTTTGATAAGCATATTCAACATCACAAACTTCAAACTCACAATCAACTTTACTTTTATCTTTCTTGATTGATTTGACATTTTCGGTTTTATCACAAACAATCTTCACTTTTTCAGCTGATTTCTTTTTAGCAATCCAAGCTTGAGAATTAACTCTAGCTTTCTTGATATAAAACCTAGAATCATTGTTTGACTTTGAAGTCTCTCCTTTTTGAAAAATTGAATTTTCAAATTTTGATTCATTTTTAGGTTTTATTCAAGATTGGATTCAACATTACGTTTCATTTCTTTTAAGTCACCATTTCTTTTTACAAACCTGTTTTGATCATTTTTAGATTGTTTTTGTTTTACCTCTCTTGAAACTTCTTTTCTTTGGGGGATACACAGGCTTAGACTTCGGACACTTGCGAGCAATGTGACAAACTTCATTGCATTTGAAGCAAGTCCGAGTATCATGAACCTGTCCACTAGTGGGTTTTACTCCACTTGTAGACTTGGTCTTAGCCTTGTCCCGAAGTTCTTTTTCTTTCTTGAATTCATCATTTGACTTCTTACCTATCAAGCTTTCCTCCTGAACCGTGCTCGTTCCGTACACAAACTTTATGTTTTTACCTTTGTATTCCTGGAACGTTGACTTCTGATTCTCTTCGGTTCATCTTCAGCTTCTTCCAAACCTAAACCTACTCTCCAGATCTCAGGAAAATCACCACCGTTTATACGGTAATTGTTAAAATTCCGTTTCAGTTTAGAATAAAACTTCTTTTCATTTTTCTCGAGATCATCTGATGAGACTTCCACCAGTTTAAACAGTTTATCAATTTGATCTTCTTTCACATTCTGAATCGGAAAGCTATCATTGAAATATAATCTATCAGATTCTTTAACCTTATACATGACAACGTAGGATCATCACTTAGATCATTTTCTGATGATGTATCGTCACTTTCAGATTGTGAATCAGAACTATTTGAACTTGAGTTGGCGCTTTTAAAGCTGCCTTCATCAGAATCATTTCCTAAAACATTCTTTACCACATCTTTTACCACCAATTCATTGTCATCGTTTGATTTTGTAAAGTCTATATCAATGTTCTCAGGCAATTTATCTTTCTTTTCTGAAAGAAGTAAAAGATTAAATGCCTTTTCAATGTCATCATCTTTCTTGCAGCAGTAACTTGCAAGAAATGGTGGAGGAACATTTCCGTAAACTTTACGCTTTGAATTATCAACATTTTCCTCCGACTTGATCGTAGGAAGAATGTGATCAATGACATATGCGTTTGTGGTGTAACTTTTTAGTAATTGTCTGACTCTTTCGGTTTCAATTTCATTTCGTGAAACTCACGCTTTGTCTCAGCAACTGTATTAATGTACATGTTAATTGCTTTTTGTTTTTCAATAACTGTGGCATTTAACATGGTGACATTAGCGTTGAGTTCACTATTAGCTCTTTCAACATGTTTATATTTGCCTGAAATTTTGTCATAAGCTTCTTTTATGGTTCTGTAATCATAACGAAAGTTTTTGTTATGTTCAGTCAATTCTCTTATGACTTTGACTTTATCCAGACAAGGTTCATAAGGACTTGCGCACTTTGTGCAAGGTTTTTCAACATCCACAACTTTCACAACTTCCTTTTCAGACATGCTTACCTCAGCTTTTACCTTTTCGGCTTTGCTTTCAATTCTTCTTGCTTTTGCGTCTCAAGGTAAGCTATTACCTCTTCCTCTGCTTGTTGCATGTATCTTTCCAGAACTGCATCCTCCAGGACAGCTTCTTCCTCAGCTCTCTGCATTAATGCCTTTCGATTACAGCATCCACAAATGATGTATCCGACTCATTCACAACCTCTGCCATCATAGCAACACCAGTCTTCTTTTCGATGTATTTGTTCCAATCGAAACCATCGTCTTCATGATTGGCAACAAAAGCTTGTTCGGCTTTCTTTGCAGATTTATCTTCAACTTCAACTTGCGTTCTATTCGGATATGATTTGTATTGCAGCGCTTTCTTGTAATATTCATTACCGGTTCCAAAAGGGTTCTGGTTTCCACTAGCTTCTTGGTTATGGCATTCACGTTTGAAATGCCCTTTTTGTCAACATCTGAAACAAGTAACTTTCGTTTTGTCGAAACCAAGTTTATTGCTTGAATTACCAATATCCCTTCCAGTGAGTGCTACAACTTTGAAACTCTCCGGATAATCGATGCTAAGGATCATTTGATGTCCATCAGTTCCAACTCTTCCTCATCTACCTGATCGTAATCCTCAGCTGTCATTTCAGGATTTCTGATTTTTCCAGCAACAAGACTTTCATACGATTCCAGAACTGTAGCAAGAAGTGCTATGTGCTGTTTCCCAACTTTTTCTGGAAGCACATTCTTTACATCTACTGCTATGTTGCATTGGAAAGCATTTGAATTAGCAGTGGATTGGCTTGTCTGATGAGATTGACTTTGAGAAGAAGAACTTGAACCAACATATGAATAACCAATGTTTGGAGAATACTGATTTTGTGACGATTGATCTAATGTATTCATGTTTGCACTAAATGCCGTTTAGATTTTTGGACTTTGAATCGGAGTATCTGGAACACCACCTTTGTAATAAACTCCGACATCCTGAACAACATTAGTGTTTTTGGATTTTGCAATCTTCATCAATTCCATTTTATCAACTTCAAGTTTGTCAATGAAAGATGGCAACTTAAAACGTCTCCAAGATGGACTATTCTTTAGAATCATCAGATACGTTGTCCATTCTCCTTCTGGAAGTGCATCGGCCAGCTTCTCAATCTGCTCTTCGTTAGTTCTCTTGATATTATGTCTTCGCATCTGGACCATGAGACGACAATATCTATCAATCATTTGCTTCATTGTCTCTCCTTTGATCATCGTGAAGATCTCAAACTCTTTCTTAATCAGAGCCTTTTTGCTCTTGATCATTTCATCACTTCCTTTGAATTTTTCGCAAAGAGAATTCCATAATTCTTGAGAAGTATCATATTTTGGTAATAATATCAAGATATCTTCTTTGATAGATTGTTGTATCAAGCTGATCATCTTCTTTTCAGCAACATATTTCTCTTTGTCAATCACTGAAAACTTGTTCAGTGGGAGATCTTGATCACGTTCATCTTTGGGCCATGTATAACCATCTTCAATAGCAACCCAGCTGTTGAATTGATTCGTTTGAATCCAATTAACAAACTTTTCTTTCCATCCCTCGAACTCGTCCATACTCATCAACTTCAGTGGTTTCTGAGTAGTTCCTATTTCATTATCGAGGTTCATCTGATTAACCGCAATTGAATTTGACGTTGAGGCTTGTGCTACTCCAGCTGCAAATGCATTATGGAAATCTTCCTTTTTGATAATCTAGACACGTACGCTGAAAACACGATAAAACTTTGAAAATGACTAGAACTACTACAAGTTCGGTCGAACTTGCAGTGAAAGAGTGAAAATTTTTCAGTTTTAAACAAGTTCGGTCTAACTTGTTGTTGACAGACAAAAAATTTCAGTTTATACCCAAGTTCGGTCGAACTTGGATAAAAATTCTTATTTTGAATGAACTTGTGAAAGCTTATCAAGAAACAGGTAAGTTCAGTCGAACTTAGGTAGTATTTCAAAAAGTTTATCAAGTTCGGGCGAACTTGTGAATGGATTTCAATGAAATTTGATCAAGTTCGGTCGAACTTGATCAAAAATATTGAATTTTCTTCAAGTTCGAGTGAACATACAACAAATACTTCTTGAAAAATTATCAAGTTCGGTCGAACTTGATTAAAATCAGTGAAATTTTAATCAAGTTTTGTCGAACTTGATGTTAACTTCGGCCATAGCTTGTTTCAAAAACATGGTTTTTGCAACCTTTTGATGTCAAAACGTTTGAATTTGATGTCCAAACTCTCAGGGGTTTAGCATGAATGTATTTAACATGACATATTCAAAATTGGACAAAATTTGACCGTGAATTCTTCGTTTTTGTTCAAAAGTTAAGAAAAATAGAAGAATGGAGATGAAATATAGAGATTCCTGTCTTGATTTCAACAAATTCATGTATCCAGGCTCTAATACCACTTGTAGGAACATCCACGAACAGCTTGAGAACCTAAATTTGTTATCTATTGTCCGATTAGGCGAAAACTACGACAAGTTAATCAAATAACAAGAATTACTCATTTAAAGGTTGTTTTCATTGATCTAAAGTTCAATACATTCGAGAACCGGATCCGACAGAGCTTCGCCATCTCTGTACCAAAATCTCTAAAGTTACAAATGAATCACCAAGGCACCTATTTATAGACTTGCAAGTTCGCTAGTGGGAGAGTGAAGTTCGCCCGAACTTGACCTAGTCAAGTTCGGCCGAACTTGACATCATCACTACCATTTCCAGCGAACTTTGCCTCTAAACACTTAAATACACTTTGTTTCTAACAGATTAAGCCCTATTCGCTAAGACACGAAACATAATGACGTTAATGACGAAGGCAACAGACATATGCACCAACACATGGCTAAAAAGTTAGGCAAATTCTACACTCGTGACCATCAACGTTCGGTCTAACTGGCCCGACCAGTTCGAGTGGGGCTTGTCAGGCCCAGTAGTACTACTAAAAATTCCCTCACTATAATCCAATAGTAACGGCATCGTAAGTGTTAAGAGGACTGACATTTGATATATGCTTCCTTGTGACCATATCCGTATAACATAACTCAAAATAAAAAAAGACGTTACCGTACCGTAATATATACAACCCATACATCACTGTAACGTGTACATGTTTTCTCCCCCTGTCTTTTGTAAACGTTTAAAGAATAAGGGGCCGTGACTCACCTTAATTGCTCGGTTAGACTTTTAGGTTGATTACAAGTTGAGGTTGGTCAATCACGTCCTAATATGATTACCATTCAATTTATCAGTATGTTCATGTAAGACACGAAGTCCATGCACTTATCTTAACATGTATCAGGCAATCACGTCAACAACTTATACATACCCCGCATATATATATACATATATAGATATGTGATCATAGCACATGACAATCTAAATAATGTCTAATTTGACAATAATAGGTTCGAATCATCCTTAGGTAGCACAACCAATATTTAGAAACACATATTTGCAGCTTATGAACTTTCGATATTAACACTCAAAACTGGACTGTTTTCGGGAATTTTTATAAAATAGTTCCCATATTCTAAAAATTCTAATTAATTAAAAGAATGTGTCAAACAGTCTGTAAAACTTAGTGTAAAATTTTTAGGTCCTAAATCATTATCAATTATTTATAAACATTTATTTACTAGGCTGCAGTCAGATTCGTTATTTTCTGATTGCAGTCCACTGGAAAATTCATTTAAAAATCTTCGTTTATCTGATTGAAGAAATTCTAGTGGGAGATTTTTGGAAACTCCCGTCTCTAGCTACTGTACGAATTCATGACTTAATTTTACCCAGATTATGAGATATGACCCAGAAAACAACACGTAATTTATGCAAAAAAAATGCAGCTTCAGCTGCTGCACGAAATAATTAATTTAGAATAGTAACCGACCTCATAAAAATGCGATTCCGGTGCCATTAGAAGCATTTTTCAAAACGTACATTTTAGACTTCAGAAAATGAATTTTTAGATTTATAACTATCCGTTTACAGCCAACTGAAGTTGGATGTTATCGCTAATCAGCAGTATGTTTTCATTCTAAACGATACCCGAATCATATTTAGCAATCAACACACCTTCTAATAACAACTTCCCACAGATTAATCATCAATTATCACCTAGCCATATCAATGATATCATAACCCTAGCTATAACATCATGATTTTCGCAAAAAAAAAAAAAAAACGCAGCCAATGATTATTTGCGCATACATATCGTCAATAAATCCAAACCATCGTATAATCCTGAAGCTATTCATGCAACAACAAAACCCTATCATAAAAATTCATGATCACAACCATGTTTACACAAAACACACCATGAATCACAAACATAATCAAGATACTAACCTTGAAGCAAAGAGAACTAGAGAAAGAGAGAGCTAGTGATCGGTGAGAAGGGGAGGGCTGCCTTGTGATCGAGAGGGGGGTGTGTGGCTGCCGTCGACTTCTCAAGGGGGAAGGGGGATTAGGGTTTTGAATTTTAATAACTTTTTTTTATTTATAAACTCCAAACTTGTTCCCCAAGAAACACAGGGGGGGGGCTAGGTGCATGGGCCGAGAGAGTGTAAGGGGTTTCGGGTTGGGTTTACTTGGGTCGCAAGGTGTGTGTGGTAGCGGGTTGGGTTCGCAAAAGGTTGAAACAGTTTGAGCTCGGGTTCGGCTTTTTAAATGTAGCATATAATATAAGTTGTTAAGTATAAATCGTTAATAACTAACACACATAGTAATTCGACAATTATTCGCGACGTGAGTATTCTAAAAGATTAAATCGTATAAATACAAGGATGATACATGATTTTTCCGGGATGTCACATATATATAGAGAGAGAGTTTTAGGGGTCTAGGTTTGTATCTCCAGTTCTTTACAGGTCTAGGTTTAAAGTTCAAAACATAGTTTAAAAACATTGAATTCGGTTAATGTACCAAGCCTTTGAAAAACCATTTTAGTAAGTCTTAATCACCTTTAACAAGGTTCAGGGTCGGCCCAATGGGGTTGTGACCCTAGGCACAAGCCTATGACCACTAAAACTGAAGGACCACTGATCTTCTAATATGTTTTCATTATACTAGGCCCATTATAAAGATTATTACACCAATTTCTTAATATGTTCAGGGTTGGCCCATCGTTGCCGTAGCATAGTGATGGTAAGATACCGAGGTCGTCGAAGACACAAGAGCTTTTATTATAGGAGTATCGTTGACTTCTAATCTAACCAAAAATTGGAGAAAAATATATTAGTAAGTTTAAACAGATAAAAGAGAAAAAAATATAAAATGTTAGTAAAAACAATAAACAAGATAGAATCACTTGGTTCTAACTCCTCCTTTAAGAGATTATCTTAGTTATTGTGGCATGTCCCTCTTTTGGAGGCAACGGTACCCTCAACCATATTGGTCTGAGTCAACAGGGATACAGTCCTGGAAGGCCGGATTATTGAAAGATAATTAAGTAAGTTATTAATGTAAATGTGGCATGTCCCTCTTTTGGAGGTAATGCTACCCTCGACCATATTGGTCTGCGTCAGCAAAGATACTGTCCCGCAAGGCCGGGTTAAAGTTTTTATAATAGTTTACTTATAAGGGATCAAGTCGTTCTTACTTTCCCCGAGTTGATGCTATCTGCCTCAAGAGAAGTCCTAATAAGCTTGAATCAAGTCCTCGCAGGATCTATACACTGAACGAGGAAAAAACTTTACTCAAACCACCCTTCTAACCCCCTTCCAGGCAGTTAACGTGCTTTATATAGACCATAAAGACATGAATGAGTGAATCAACAAAACATGAAGAAATGATAGAGTATAGTCCACTTTCAATATAAAAAACCAGTTAGTAAAGTCATTAATACAAACCCAAATAAAATGTCGCCAAAGCTTGGAAATCGAAAGTAACACAAAAACGATTTGTCTTCACTAAGTGATGTAAGAAATTAGCCAAGCATGGCCTTTGATTGACAAGAACTCTTACGATCAATCTTGGATCTCGAGACTACAACACACTCTAAATGTGGACAATTGAGGCATGTGGTGGATGATGGTGTTGGAGTGGTGGTAGATGATGGTAAGTGGGAGAGAAGTGGTTTGCCAAGGGAGGGGTTGGAAGTGAACCAAGCCCCTTTATTTATAGGTGAATTATGTTCCTCCTCACGACCTCGTGTCCATGGGGCACAACCCATGTCCCTTCTTTCCCTGTCTTCATTTAATGCCCAGTGCTAGATCGAATGTATACACGGTCCCGTAGTCAACTTTGTGGAGTCCATTGAAGATTCTGTGTAATTGAGAGTTGACCACAACCCGTGCCCTTGGGACATGGCCCTATGTCTCCTATCTTCTTTCTTTTGTCTTGATCTGCATGGCCTCTAAGCACATTCTGTGAAGGGGCACGACCCCATGTCTAGATGGCACGACCCTGTGCTTATCTTCTGGATTTTTGTTTTGGTCTTGAGGTGTAGCTTGGAGGGTAGGCATGGTGTGTCAACTCCTCCTTCTTGTATTTGCGTTGGTTTTTACCGTTAATTTATTCCTTTGTACGTTTAAGCTCTTTTAGTCCTGAAAATTAACAGTATACAAAGAAACATACTTTTTCCAACATTAGTACATAAAAGGGTTGATTTTATTCCTTGTTTGATATAATTTATATGTTGCATTTTGCGCATATCAAATGCCCCAACACTTGAATCTTTGCTTGTTCTAAAGCCAAACTCTCCAATATTGCTTACACACCTAAATAAAATAGGTAGAGAAGAAGTTTTTCGGTCTTGATTCGAGTGTTGGGTATCCAAGTTCTTTTTCTTTTTTGCTTTTATTTATTTATAATCCTATTTGGCATGATTTATTTAGAACACTTTTTAGGAAAAACGTTTTTAGGCATAACATGCCTCTTAAAATTCCATTTAGCTATATACAATTTCACACACCTCACAAGTGGTCACTCAACAGTCGGCCGAAGATGTATAAGTGAAACACTTGGTCCCAGTGTGGAACTTACTCCTACCATAGGCTTGACAAGCAATCGAACCTACTCCTCTTTGAAATAATCTGTGTAGATATAAAGAGGACTTTAAAGGGTAGGTTTTAGCTAGGGGTTTTTGTTGGGAAAGTGGTGAAAGGTGTAAAAATGTCGGTTTTCTTTTGAAAAATTTATTTATTTGTGACTTTGATACAAACAATACAATCTATAAACTTTAAGCAAGATTTTGGGACTTGCTTAATTATTTCAAGCAACTAAGGATTTTTTTTTTCTCTTTTGAGTAAAGTAAATATACATAAGATAACTAAGTCACTTTTTACATTTTTCAAAAGAACTTAACTTTTACTGAAATAAGGGGTGTAAAAGTGAAAAGGTTTATGGGTGATGGGTGGTTGTTGCAAAATTTATTTTACGGGTTTTGAAACGAAAGATTTAGGCTCAAAGGGGTTAACTAGTGGATTTTTTTAGTGCGGAGATAAAAAGAAAAATAAGGTTATAATGAAAAGGGTTATAGTCCTAATGCCTTGATCATTTACTTACTTGGATTAGTCGGTAAGGACCAGGAATGCATTGTCTTGTCAAGTTCTAGATTCATAAGAACCATACGGGCTATCACATAAGAAATGAAAAATGAGCATATAATAAAGATATGGTATTGTATGCTTGGTAAAGGCTTAAGACTCACTATTTGTGGGAAAAGGGTTAGAAAGTGTGAAAAGGTATATACAATCAAAATTTTAAAAGGATTGTCATGCCTTTTATAAATTTTTCTTATATGGTTATTTTTATCACGCTGCTATCGGTTGTAAATTCGTAGAAATAATATTTTAGAACTTTGGTTTTCCAACGTAAACCAAGACAAGATAAAGAAAATAAAGAAAAATTTTGAAAAAGATCTAGGGTGTTTAGTGGTTCCAAATTGAGTTTTGTGTAAGCTTGTTTAGGACAAAAGATTCAAGGATTCCCCCCACCCCCATTTTAATACACGTTATCCTCCATGTGTCCAAAAATGGATTAAAAATGATTAAATGTGTAAAAGTGGGTTAAAACAACTTTTTTTTTCAAAAACTGGGGAGTAGACATGGGGCGTGTTAGGTGAGGCATGACCATGTTTTTGACTGCCAATTGATGTGTGGTTAATATTTAGTGTTATTTTGTGTGTTTCAAGTTAGTTTTATGTACATATGAGTGTTTAGTCGGTTCGGTATTACTATATAATGTGCGTGCGTCGTTTCAGGTAAACAGTGCAAAACGAGTGAATAAACGCGTGCTGGAAGAAGCTGGAAGCTGCAAAAGAGAAATCCCGGGTGGCAGTCCCCCGTGCCACGCGGGGGAGATGGAGAGCCCTGTTGCGAGGCGCGACAGGTGTTAATGGTGGGGTCGGTTTCTTTAGTTCAGGCGACACGCGCCAGAGGACGGGTACTCTCCCGCTACGCGCGGGAGAGGCCAATTCCGGGGAAATATAAAAAGTGAGGTTTATCAGGTTTGGAGGCCATTCTGTGACCTAGCAGCCGTTTTTCCGAACTCAGCAGTCATTAGAGGTGATTTAGAAGAGGTTTTCATCCCAATCGAGCCAGTTTCTCATGTCAGATCGATTCCAAACTATTATTGAAGCTGTGATGACGACCATGGGTGGCTAAGCTCTTCATGACTTCTGCCCGGATGAACTGTTACTGTGTTTTTCATTGAACCTTGTTTACGTATTCGTTGTAACTGGTACAGCTTGACCCCTTGTGTTGGATTCTTGGTAAACGTTTCTTTTGTTTGAATTATTTGTCGTTTATTAAGTGTATTGGCGATTTCCTTGCATCGTTAGCGGGTTGGTAAACTGGTGGGTAATTGATGCAAACAAACGGGTTATTAGGTGGCATAGTGAATCTTAAAACACTATCCTTAATAATTAACCAAATTCATGTCTATGTGGTGTTCTGAATTGGTAAACAGGTTTTGGTGATAAACGGGTAATTGGGATTCCGGGTGGAAGTTATCTTTCTCATATTGATTACAACTCTTTAATTTAGTTTTCGTGTTTTTCTAAACAATCAATCAAATTCCCCTAAGTTAGTTAATTTAGTTCTTAGTAAAAAATCTTTACACTGACCACAAATTCCCGTGGATTCGATACCCTACTTACGCTATCTACGTAGTTTAAATAGGTTTTTGATTAGCCCACGACAGCTACATCAAAATGGCGCCGTTGCCGGGGAATTCGTGCGCTTAGTGTTAGTTTAGATTAGTTGTTTTTCTTGTTCTCTAAAAATCATAAAAATCCAAAAATATTTCCTTTTGTTTGTTTTTGTTTCGTTCGGTATTACGCGCATCTTTCTTGTTTGCTTGTGTGTAGGTGATTCAGTTGCATGCATACCAGGTAATCAGGAAATTCTTCACCACTGCTTTCTGACCTAGAAATTGAGAAGACTGCTAGGCAAAATCTGCTCCTCAGATCAGCTTTAAAAGGAAAAGCAATAATTCAGAATATGGACCCACCAGAAACTCAATCAACCCCACAACAACAAACTTCACACCAAGAGCCAGTTACAGAGATGCCACCAATGCCACCTCCCCCGTACCCAACTCAAACTCAACAACAACAAACTTCACCCATGGGCACCACTATCCAGTTTCACCACCCAACCAACTGCTGCTCCAACTGGAGATTTCCACATTATTGGGGCAGCAACTTACCCATTAGAAAGCCGAATACCACCACAGCCAAACCCGTTGCGAGCTGTGAATCAGCCAAATGTAGTTCCACATCCGAACCGATCGGGTGTGATGTTTGAGCCGGTTGAAAATAGAGCAAGAACTAGAACTTGGGAAGATGGGTATGGAGATGAAGTATGGGGCACAAATGAAGGGTACATGGGTTATCAAGGAGGTATGCAACATCAAGAATTTACTCAGGCTCAACCATTATTTCAGCAGAGACAGCCTCGAGGTGGGGAAGGGTATTACACCCCACCACCAGTTCAGCGAGCACCGGTAACTCCACGTTATCCACAGAGGGATCCTAGATTTCCGGATCCCAACATTGGAGGAGTTAAGAGTCACTTTCGGCCGCAAATTGCGGAACACTCTTCACCGATTGATATGCCGGTTGCACAAGGTAATGTGAATAGATTGTTTGAAGCGAAACTGCATATTTTGAACATGCTCCCTACTTTTCATGGGAAAGCTATCGAGGAGCCTTATGTGCACATCGCAGAGTTCGAGGCAGTATGTAGTATGATTGGGGGACATGGGTTCACGCCGGATCAGGTAAAGTTAGTGTTATTTCAGTTTTCGTTGAAGGATTCGGCACGTAACTAGTTTATATCTTTGCCTACGCAAGTATCCACACTTGGCAAGAGATGCAACAACAATTTTTGGAAGAGTACTATACGCCACAACGAACCAAGATGGGGAGAGTGGCCATTAGAGAATTTCAGCAACTTCCGGGTGAGTTGTTGTATGAGTCGTGGAAGCGGTTTAACCAGTTGCTTCGAAATTGCCCTCACCATGGCATACCAAGATGGG
The DNA here is from genome assembly GCA_947069175.1 of Scalesia atractyloides. NCBI lineage: Eukaryota > Viridiplantae > Streptophyta > Magnoliopsida > Asterales > Asteraceae > Scalesia > Scalesia atractyloides. Next base: position 92,014,099 of record CAMTDV010000014.1, read on the forward strand.
AGCTAATCACTGCTTTTCACGATGGGATGTCTAATGAGGATAGACGTGATATAAAGGCCATAACTGGTGGAACTTTTTTGAGGAATCACGTAGATGTGGATTGGGATTACTTGGAGATTTGTGCAGCTGATTCAAAAATACAAGCACAAGCTGATCGTACAAAGAAGTATTCAACTACTTCATCGACTAGTGTGGGTACTTTTTCTACATCTAGAGTTGTTCAGTTGGAAAGGGAAAAAGAGGAGTTGGAGAAGCAGCTTGCGAAATTTAAAGGTTTAGACAGTGATAGAGATGCATTGCATGCGGCGCAAACCATTCCGGTTTGTGGTAGTTGTAACGATTTGGGCCATACTTCAACTGAATGCCCGAGTACATTTGTTGCAGCTGAGGAGGATGTTAACATGGTTTACGGCGAACAAAAGAATTATGATATGAATGCTAACACATATCATCCAGGTTTGCGTAATCACCCGAATTTTAGATACGGTAATACTACTAACCAGTTGAATCCTAATTTTCAGGTACCAAATCAAGGAAGTCAACTGTATCAGAGCCGTCAAGCAAATTACAACTCAAATTACAATCAAGGGAGTTAAAATTGAGGGAATCAAAGGAATTATTCGCAAGGCCAAGAGCAGAACAAGGCAAGCAACAACAATGAAGTATCTAATGTCGAGATTATGGAGCTCTTAAAGCAAATCAAGAAGGATCAAGTTGCAAGCCAAGTCGCATCAAGCTTTGGAGAAACAAGTAGCTCAGTTGGCAGTTGAAGTGGCAAATGGAAGGAATGATATGGGCCGGTTGCCCAGTGACACCACGAAGAACCCCCAACATCAAGGGAGCTCATCTAATGCCAGAATTAATCAGGTAAGTGTTCTTCTCTCTGGGAAAGTTTATGATAATCAGGTTGGGAATCCTCCACCGTTTGTTGAGGCTTTGGTGGAGAAGTTGATGAGGATCATGAGTCAGATGCAGAACCGGAACCTATCAGCCCTATTGAAAATCAGGAATTAAATTTTCAAGAAAAACAAAATAGGGTAGTCGAAACTGAACCGGTTGATACGAAGGAAAAGGGTACGGAGGGTAATACCGTCCCGTTTCCTAAAGCTTTAATCAACCCGGAAAAGAAGGTGGTAAATAAACGGGGCCCACAACAAGATGAGATGTGGGAAGTTTTTAAACAAGTGAAAATTAACCTCCCGCTTTTAGATGCCATTAAACAGGTTCCAGCATATGCGAAGTACTTGAAGGAGTTGTGTACCCAAAAACGGCACAATAAATTTCCAAAGAAAATTGCTTAACCGAAAAAGTGAATGCCGTTTTGTCGGGTGACCTCCACCGAAACTTAGAGATCCCGGTGCCCCGTTAATACCTATTCAAGTGGGTGATTTTAAGATCAGTCGGGCACTGTTGGATTTGGGAGCTAGTGTTAGCATTCTTCCGGGGAGTTTATACGATCAATACAATTTTGGCCCTTTAAAGCAAGCCGACACCACTGTGGTGTTGGCCGATTTGACGTTAAAACTACCCCTGGGGATTTTGCGTGATGTCATAGTTAAGGTAGAGGAATTCTATTACCCGGTTGACTTTTTGGTTCTTGATTATGTGCAAATTGAAAACACTAAACAACCTAATGTATACTTGGTAGACCATTTTTAGCGACTGCTAACGCATTAATCGATTGTAGGAATGGTACTATTGATATCACGTTTGGTAATCGTAAAGTTCGTTTGAATGCTTTTTCTCGTGCATCTAATTCTCCAGTCAATGATGAATGCTTCATGGCAGATATTGTTGACGGGTGTCACCCTCATGAGAGTGGGGATGGCGCTATGGAGATGTGTTTTTGTGTGACAGGGAGTTAGCAGAAGTTGAGCTAGAGTTGGAGTATGCAGAAGAAGAGTTGGAGGCGATGGCGGCTAGAGAGGTGAAGCCAAGTTGGACACATCAAGTTGAGAGCTTACCGGATCAGATTGACACTCAATTAAAGCCGTCTCTTGAATCACCACCACAAGTTGAGTTGAAGACGTTACCGAAGCATTTGAAGTATGCCTTCGTGGGTGACAACAACACATTACCGGTAATTATTGCTTCCAATTTAACATCTGAACAGGAAAAAGCTTTAATGGAAGTATTGGTAGCTAACCGAGTTGCAATTGGGTGGACGATTGCGGATCTAAAGGGGATCAGTCTATCCATCGTCATGCATAAGATTATTATGGATGAGGGAGCAAAGCCAGCTCGAGATCAGCAGCGAAGGTTGAACCCGAACATGCGGGAAGTTGTGAAGAAGGAAGTTTTGAAGTGGTTGGATGCCGGGATCATCTATCCAATCTCAGACAGCACTTGGGTGAGTCCAACTCAGACACTACCCAAAAAGGCGGGCATCCAAATTGTGTTAAGTGAGGATGGTAAGGAAGTAGCCACCCGACCGGTAACCGGGTGGAGGATTTGTATTGATTATAGAAAATTGAATGCAACTACTTCAAAGGATCATTTTCCGTTACCGTTCATTGATCAGATTATGGAAAAGCTAGCAGGTTAGAAATATTACTGTTTTTTAGATGGTTACTCAGGTTATAATCATTTAGCGATACATCTTGACGATCAACAAAAGACCACATTTACCTGTCCGTATGGTACTTTTGCATTTAGGCGAATGCCATTCAGATTGTGTAATGCCCCGGCCACCTTCCAAAGGTGTATGATGAGTATCTTTTCAGATATGGTCGGGGAGTCTTTGGAGATTTTCATGGATGATTTCTCGATTTTCGGCACATCTTTTGAGGCATGTTTGGAACAATTGACCTGTGTGCTAAAAAGATGTGTTGAAACAAACCTGGTACTTAGTTGGGAAAAGAGTCACTTCATGGTACAGGAGGGCATCGTTGGGACACGTTGTCTCGAGTAAGGGGATTGAAGTTGACCATGCTAAAATTAAAGTAATTTCCACATTACCACCGCCCACGAGTGTCAAAGGCGTTTGTTCCTTTCTTGGACACGCCGGTTTTTACAGACGGTTCATCAAAAACTTTTCAGTAATCACTAAACCGTTATGTAACCTTTTGTTAAAAGATGTCCCATTCGTGTTTGATAAACATTGTAAGAAATATTTTGAAACACTGAAACAAAAGTTAGTTGAGGCACCTATATTACAATCCCCTAATTGGTCACTTCTGTTTGAAATAATGTGTGATGCTAGTGACTATGCAGTAGGTGTAGTGTTGGGACAGAGGGTGGACAAGAAACCGGTGGCGATATACTATGCGAGCAAGATGCTTGCGGATGCTCAGTTGAATTACACCACCACAGAGAAGGAGCTTTTAGCTGTTGTCTATGCTTTAGACAAATTTTGTTCTTATATTTGTGGTAGTAAAGTAATTGTGTTTTCTGACCATTCTGCTATCAGGTACCTCATGGAGAAGAAGGATGCTAAGCCACGGCTTATCAGATGGATCCTTCTGTTACAGGAATTTAACTTGGAGATCCGTGATAAGAAAGGAAGTGACAATGTGGTGGCGGATCACCTATCACGAGTGGTGAATAAGATGGATAGGCCAGAGAATTACATTCTGGATACTTTTCCCGATGAGCATTTATTAGCTATTGATACTCAACCTTGGTATGCTAATTTCGCTAACTATGCTCATTCAGGTATCATACTGGAGCATTGGTCGATACCGAGGAAGGCACACTTCTTGTCACAGGCAAAACAATACATATGGGATGAGCCTGACATGTTTAAAGTGGGTGCTGATCAAATCATCTGCAAGTGCATGGAGGATGATGAAATTCCTTCAGTTTTGTCCTTGGTGCACGAGTCCGCATGTGGAGGACATTTCAGTGGGCAGAAAACGGCACGAAAAGTGCTATCTTGTGGGCTATATTGGCCTACGGTGTTTCGTGATTCTTTTGAATATGCTAAAAATTGTGTGTGATGTCAACAGATGGGCAGTATTTCGAAGGGGATGAGATGCCCATGCAGCCAATCCTTGTTGTCGATATTTTCGACGTATGGGGCATTGACTTTATGGGCCCATTCCCGAGTTCGTTTGGTAATCTGTATATCTTGGTGGCGGTGGACAATGTGTCTAAATGGGTTGAGGCCATTACCACCAAGACCAATGACCATAAGGTAGTTTGCAAGTTCGTTCAGTCGAACATTTTCTCTAGATTTGGTTTTCCCCGTGTGATCATAAGTGATGGGGGATCCCATTTCAAAAATTTCAACTTTGGCAAACTACTTAAAAGATATGGTGTTGACCATCGAATTGCCACCCCGTACCATCCTCAGAAGAGTGGGCAAGTCGAGGTCTCTAACCGGCAAATTAAAGAAATTTTACAAAAAACCGTACGAGCTGACCGTAAGGATTGGTCCAATAAGTTGGATGACGCTCTGTGGGCATATCGTACGGCGTACAAAACGCCAATTGGAACAACACCGTATCGCTTAGTCTATGGGAAAGGGTGTCACTTACCGGTAGAAATTGCACACCGTGCCTTTTGGGCGATTAAACAGGTCAATACTGACTATGATACTACAGGTAAGGAGAGACAGTTGATATTGAGCGAGCTTGAAGAAATTCGGAATGAGGCATATGATTGTGCTGCAGCATATAAGGATAAGATGAAAAAGGTGCATGACACAAAGATAAAGCCAAAAGTGTTCGAAGTTGGTCAGATGGTGTGGTTATACAACTCCAGGCTGAAGTTGTTCCCTGGCAAGCTAAAGAGTAAGTGGACAGGTCCTTACCGTGTAACGAAAGTAGGAGCACATGGAGATGTGGAGATAGAGGACTATGATGATCATCTCCGGCAAACCGTGAATGGGCATAGACTGAAGCCGTATTACAATGCGAAGGAGATAAATGACCCGGGTAAGAATGTGGAGGTGCTATTTGTGAGCACCGGTCGTGCGTACGACGAATAACGTGCAGGTACGATCTGGCTGAAGATCTAAAACTTAGCGCTCTTAGTAGGCAGCCTAAGGTATGCAGTATTTTTCCTTTTTGTTCTTCTTTCATAGTATTTCTTTCGAGTTACTGATGTTCACCGTGCTTTAAATCAAGTGTGGGGAAGTTTGAAGAGGTTTGGTTAAGTTCTAAGTGCAATTGAGGGCAATGCACATTTGTTCGGCCCGAAAATGTGTTTTTCGGTAAAATTTTCCTGTTTTTCAGTTGTTTTCGGTATGTTTTCAGAGTGTTTCAGGAGCGTTAGATGGTTCGGAGAAGAAATTCATGTAGAAAGGAGCCCCAGGTAAGTGTTTTGTGGAAAAAGTTCATAAAATTTCGTTTGGGGGGTAAAGAAGTTGAAAAAAATTGAAAAACAAAAAATTTTTCTAAGGCATGAAACCTCAAAATTTTGGCAAACCTGCTGGAAATTGGGCTTCCAGGCGCCACGCGACAGGGGACAAGGATCCTCCCGCGACGCGCCGGGAAGGCCAAGTCAACATGTCAAAATAACCCTCTCCCGCGACACGCGAGGGAGGTCCTGGTGTCTGTCGCGACGCGCGGCAGGTGTCATCTGCAGATCTGCTTATTAATTCGCGAACTCAACCACTTTTTTGTCAAAAATTTTCTTACCAAAACCCCTTTTCCCCAGCCGAACCCTAGTCGGGAAAACCCCCAAATCCACCCCAAATACACCATATTTTACCACAAATCTTCACCCAAATCACCCATAAATCCATCCCACATCCCGATTCCATCAACACCATCGCCGGATTTGTAACTTCCGGTCACCATCTCCGGTCAAGCTTGGAACATTTCTCAAGTTTTATTCACGAATCAGGTATGAAATCCTTAATTTTTAAATGTTATTTGGTTTTTTATGCTTGATTGTGAGTTAAGATGCATGTTCTTAGTAGCGGTTTGGTTGATGTTAAGGGGGTTGTTTAAAAGTGTCATGAGTAGGGATGATGATGTTTTGGCTCTAGACCTAGGTTGAATGTGTTGAAAAATCTGAATGCTAGGGTTTGACACTAGTTGGGAGATGTTGAATGTGTGGGACAGTTATTGCTTAGGAGCTGTAGGTTAGGAGTGAATGTGTCAAAGTGGTTAGAATGGTCGAGATAATTGTTGATTGAATGTTGAGGGTATGTTGAGGATTTAAGAAGTGGCGATAACCGGAAGGTTAGCGGTAACTGTGTAGCACATAGAAGGTGAACCGGTCTAAGGGAAGTAGAAGTTAGGTGTGGAAGTTGTGTGCTAAGAAACCATTGGGAGGTAGAAGTAAGGAAGAAAAAGTGTCGAATTATGGTGTGGTTGGATGACAACAGCAATGGTGATGTTGGGTAGCTCGTTAGTTAAGTATTTTTAGTTGGTTGTTTGTTTTCTTATTAAAAAAAATCCGAAAAACTACAAAAAGTTTCCTTATGCTTTTTCAGAATAATTCGCAATACACTAACACATGTTAAACACTTAACAAAGAAAGTTTTTTTTTTGAATTTCGGTTGGTTTGTTCATACTCAATCTCCATTCGAACGGGCTAACCGGATCATCAAGTGGCATGTGTTAAGTGAAATTTTTGATGGTTTTTGTGCTATGCATTTGTATCCGCGAATGAAATGCTATACGGATACAAACGTCATTAGCAGGTTACTAATTCTGTTGTGTTGCTTTTGTTGTGATTTAGAATGTCAGGTGAAGGATCAAGTCAAGCAGGTTCGAGGAAGAGGAAGAAGATCCGAGTTCAGTATAAATATAATCGGCCAAAGGAGCGTCTAATGCCAGAAAACCCATAATTCCATTGGCACAAAGGGTGTTGAGGGATCATACTTTATTGGATTTTGAGATTGGTAGTGCTGAGTATGAAAGGCGTGAGAAGTTTTGTCATATGAAGTTATATAAACATTGTACTTTTAACTGGGCATTGTTAGATGCTATGGGTCAGAGACAAAGGATGGAGGAATTTCTTGGTCCTTGTTGGTTGTTGGCATTGAGATGTGATGAGCTACAATATCCTGAGCTGACGGTAGAGTTTCACTCTACCATAAGGCATGACGCAGATAAGTATGTTGAGCCAGATTCCTTGTCGTTCAGTTTGGGTAGGCAGCGTTATGTTCGGAGTGTTGAGCAGTTTGCTAGGGCCCTTGGGTTTTATGGGCCGAATGAAAGGTTTCAGCAAGCATGGAGGGGCCCGACTAAGAAGCGCGAGTATAGGCATGAGTGGATTATGGAGTCTGAGTTGAAAACATTCTGGGGAACCATTGCTCATACTATATGGTCGACGGATGCTATTAAGTCATCGATTAGGGACCCGTTTCTGAGGCATGTGCACAAGATTTTGGCGTGTACATTGGTTGCTAGGAAGAGTGGGACTGATAAGGTGAACATGACGGATCTGTTTTGCCTTTATTGCTTGGTGACGCGGAAGGAAGCCAACTTGGCTACAGTGTTGTTATCTTAGTTTCTTAAGGGTAGGAGGTCAGGTGCTGATACGCAGTTGGAGCTGGGTCCATATATTACTAGGTTGGCGATGCATTGTGATACTTTTGTTCGGTATCCTGAGATACACCTCACCCCGGGTCCAGTGACGGTGCCGTTCAGTGTGGAAACACTGAAACAGGCGAGTGTGATTGAGTGGGATGAATCGCTTCATTGGAAGCCGGTTAAGGTTGGACCGCAGACATTACCACCGGGAGGTACTCCAGCAGCTGAGGCTATGTAAGCCGGGTCTCGCACACATCGTCAGTCTGTTGTTCCTAGGATTGAGCGACCGAGACCACAGTATCCGTTGAGGCCACCGAGGCCAGATCCGCTGACGTTGGAAAATGTGTATGATACTATGGTTGATGGGTTTGAGATGCAGACGAGCATGCTTCGGTACATGATGGAGCAGCAGCACATAGGCATTCCTGCTTGGTTTCCACCTCAGCATTTTCCGCAGCCAGGATGGGGAGTTCCGCAGGGTGGCGGTGATGTGCAGATGGTAGATGAGCCGGCTGGTGGCGGCGACGACGAGGAGGAGTAGGTGCTTGGTATGATAGCCGCCGGTAATTTTGGGTTATGATGTACTTTTCCTTTATTTTGTTTTGAATACTTATGTTCTGTACTAAATTTGATACTAACTCTCATGTGGGAAATGTAAGGGGTTAACCTGTTGGGCGTATTTTTATATGTTACGTTTGCTATGGTTGTGTTGATGTGATAGAATATGCGTGGTTGGTGCGTAAGTGTGTTGTGTGAAAATAGTGGCGAGCATGTTGGAGAGGAGGCATGGAACTAGACAGGTGCAGATCAGAGAAGTAAATCAGGGGAGTCTGTTCCAATTTGTTTATTTATTTATTGTTAGTTTTATTTTATTTTTTTATTATTTTCTTCGTTTATTGGTCGTTAGGTAGTTTCTCACTCCATTGAGGACAATGTAGGAATTAAGTGTGGGGAGGGGAAACTAGTGTCTAGTTTAGTGTGTTAGTCGTCGTTATAGAGTCTTGTGTTATTGGTATTTGTGTTTAAAAAAAATTAGAAAATTCGAAAATGTCTCGTAAAGCGTTGCGAAAAATGGAAGATGATAGGTATAACCGACATGTTAGCATTTGATTACTATAGATATGAAATAATAGTGGTTGGTCATGCGTATAATTCGGGATATGTGGGTAGGCCCAGCTAGTTGAAGGGTTTCTTTGAAGCGATATAATATACTTAAAAGGAGGAGTCTAGTGGGTACCCGCCTTAGGACCTATGGCGAAACTGAAACTATGAAGAGCACAAGAGGTACGTTATAAATAAAAAGCTTATAAATTTTTCTGATTAAATTGGCACACTTGTTTCTTTTTGTGAAAACAAATCCGAAACAGTGTGGCGCCCGAAAAAAGTTCCATCAATCCATTTGAGCTATATGTTGAAAAAAAACAAAGCCTATGGTATTGCCGCGGGGATAGCGACTCATGCGGTACATACCCTCTAGGTGGAGTTACAAGAAAATATGTGAGGTTTATGGCATTAATCGCGGGGATGGTGACTCATGCGAGGTATGCCCGCTAAGCTGATCATATACGAAATCATGAAAAGCTCACAACATCATCCACATCCATCATAAAGAATTAATCGGAATAGTATAAGAGCTTTTTATATAAAACGGTTGATTATAAATCTTTTGATCTTTTGGACTTGAAGTGGGAATAGGTGGAGTTGTAGTCTCTTGGGAGTGGGGTCCATAAATAATTATAATCACTTGAACCTAAATGAATCGTGGATAAGGGCTTGGAAGCTGGCGGTTGGGTTTAAGTGGACAAGATACCTGCAATCGTGATTAGCGTTTGGTTGGATTGTTGGTAAATAAATTAATTGAATATATTGAGTGCTAATGTGTTTTTTGGTGATTCCATTGCAAAGAGTTTTTTTGGGGACGGAAAAAGATAAGTGTGGGGATGTGATTTGTGGTTAATATTTAGTGTTATTTTGTGTGTTTCGAGTAAGTTTTATGTACATATGAGTGTTTAGTCGGTTCGGTATTACTATTTAATGTGCGTGCGTCGTTTCAGGTTAAGCAGTGCAAAACGAGTGAATAAACGCGTGTTGGAAGAAGCTGGAAGCTGCAAAAGAGAAATCTCGGGTGGCAGTCCCCCGTGCCACGCAGGGGAGATGGAGAGCCCTGTCGCGACGCGCGACAGGTGTTAATGGTGGGGTCGGTTTCTTTAGTTCAGGCGACATGCGCCGGAGGACGGGTACTCACCCGCGACGCGCGGGAGAGGCCGATTTCGGGGAAATATAAAAAGTGAGGTTTATCAGGTTTGGAGGCCATTCTGTGACCTAGTAGCCGTTTTTTCCGAACTCAGCAGTCATTAGAGGCGATTTAGAAGAGGTTTTCATCCTAATCAAGCCAGTTTCTCATGTCAGATCGATTCCAAACTATTATTGAAGCTGTGATGACGACCATGAGTGGCTAAGCTCTTCGTGACTTCTGCCCGGATGAACTGTTACTGTGTTTTTCATTGAACCTTGTTTACGTATTCGTTGTTACTGGTACAACTTGACCACTTGTGTTGGATTCTTGGTAAACGTTTCTTATGTTTGAATTATTTGTCGTTTATTAAGCATATTGGTGATTTCCTAGCATCGTTAGCGGGTTGGTAAACTGGCGGGTAATTGATGCAAATAAACGGGTTATTAGGTGGTGAATCTTAAAAAACTATCCTTAATAATTAACCAAATTCATTAATTCCGACGCCATGTCTATGTGGTGTTCTGAATTGGTAAACAGGTTTTGATGATAAACGGGTAATTGGGATTTCGGGTGGAAGTTATCTTTCTCATATTGATTAAAACTCTTTAATTTAGTTTTCGTGTTTTTTCTAAACAATCAATCAAATTCCCCCAAGTTAGTTAATTTAGTTCTTAGTCAAAAATCTTTACACTGACCACAAATTCCCCGTGGATTCGATACCCTACTTACGCTATCTACGTAGTTTAAATAGGTTTTTGATTAGCCCACGACAGCTATATCACCAATGTTTCTGAATTTCATGAAAACTTACTGATGTGTGGCATGGGTCCGTGCTTAAAAGGCAAGGCCCCGTGTGAGAGGTCTAGTGGGGAAATTTTTGCAACGGTTAGGAGACATGGGGGCGTGCTTACTACACACTGCCCTGTGTTGCACTTATTGTTTTCCATGTTATACGAAATTTTGAGGCGGGAGACTTCATTTTACATGCATGGGGCTCCCATCTTTCGTTATTTCACCTTGCCAAACCATTCCATAAGTTAAACACCAAATTTTCAATTATATTCCATAAAATTCCTCTACCGACCAATTACAAACTAAGAGAATGAGAATTACAAACTAAAGTTAGAACCTAAAAGATAGTTCCTAGTAGATACCCATAAGACAAAAGATTTAAACCACAATAGCTCTTCCTAGATAGCACAATGAAATAACAAAAAAACCCGAAACTAATTTTCGGATGATAGGGGCTTAGAGCTATGTCCGGGTGTGCTCCTCTATATGTCATTGAGCATTTCTTCAATCTCCCTTAAGAAAAAGATGAATGGCTCATCATCAGCGTTTTCTTGCGGAGGAGGGGCAGCGACCACCAGAACCTCATGAAAGTTGTCAATGGGAGCTTCCATCACGATTGTGTCCCACCCGGTTGGGTTTATGACCTCTTGGGCTAGGTTCCAATCTTCTAGAGGGAAATAGGCTCCATTAGGGGAAATACTAGGATATTCAACCTTTGGCGTAAAAGCTTGATCTCCCGGAAGCTACTCTCGAGGGACAATGTGAGGTAGTTCATACGGTCAATAAGGACTTCTTCCATTGCGGTCATCTCATCAATCGATTCCCATAATGCACAAACATAGCGAACAAGAGTCGCTTTGATTGAAAGTCTGCTCCCTCTCCTGTTGTTGCGGAAGTTGGTTGATTACGTTCTACTTTGTTGACTTGACATGCTAAAACAAGACAAACCATTAAAGTTTGAACATGCAGAGAGGTCACACGGCCCCATGCTTCTTCAAATGACGTGATTTTCAACCCGTAAGCTCCTATTTTAAGTTAAAATCTTTAGTTTTTGACATTTTTGAACGTAAATAACTTAAAATAGTGTTGTAAAACATTAGTTTTGCAAGGGTTTGGGTTGAAAATCATGTATTTATTTATTGTAGTTTTGTTGGAGGTTGAAGAGAAGACCATGACCCAAAGTGTCAAAGAAAAGAAGGTTTAAGGAAACCTTTTAAAGAACATACCTTTTTGGGTAAGTGTGAAAACTCTGAGAGAATCCTTGTCTTTGCGGTGAGTCCAAACATTTTGTCCATTGCAAACTTTATAGATAGTGACAGTATGTAAGCACGACCCTGTGATTACTACAATGAGCGACAGATGTTGTCTGTTAGTTAGCATGGGCCATGCCTAGGAGGCACAGCCCCGTGTTTGACTGGGACGGTAAGAACGACCCACCACGCCCCATGGGATGGAGAGTGAAAGTGGCACGCCCCGTGTATAGGAAAACACGACCCATGTCCATCCAGAATTATGAAGTTTGGCTGGATTTTAAGGAACCTTATTTCGTTAGTTTATATTGGGAGGTTCCTTACTGGTTGGGACAACACCGAAGTGCCAAATGTACCTTAGGTTCTTGTGAGAAATACGAAAACGCAAGAGGTTGTCGGAAAGGAAGAAACCTAAACTATAATTAGGTGGGCGGAACCAACATTTATTTGTCTTTTCCGAGGTCGTGTTAAATAAGGTGTGAGTCGACTCGCTCTGGTGTATAGGGCCGTCGATGTGAGATTCACAAGCTTCCGAGATCTCCTTCACTGCATAGTCGAAACATGCATGACTATCACCTCCGTCTTCACAAGATGTTGAGGCACATATGATGGCCTCGGTATTGTTTTCTTCTGAATGTGGTTCCATCGAATCGTTTATCGATTCTCCTCCACCTTGATTATTCTTTGATGAATATCTTGCATTCATCCTGGATTTTATTTCTTTGAGTTTTTGGAGAATTCTCTTTTCTATTTGACACAACTCATTCGAAGTTATGTCTTCGAGGGAAGAGGGTTGATGGCATTCCGGAAGATGGTAGTTATTATTTTTATTCCCGTCCATCTGAAGGTGATCGCCACAGGAAAACGATGGGTTTATTAGGTAGTGGGGATCAAAATTTAGCATGAGACATTCTAAATCTTGATGGAATCCACCACATAATTGGCACCATTCACCGTAAAAGTGGCGGGGGTAAAAATAATCATTAATATCCATATTTTTTCAGACGAGGTTTAACCATTGGGCTTAGACGGTTCTGTTTTCTAGATACTAGAGAGAGGCATGGCCTTGTGTGGGTGTCACACGACTCCGTGCAGCAGCTTCTGTCTAACAGAAAACAAAGTTTTACGCTATTGGAGTGAGGCACGACCCCATGTTTTATCAGGCACGACTCGTGCTAAACCTATAGAAAGTGAAGAAAATGCAAAAAACAATAATAAAAAAAAAGCCTAAAAAGAAAAAAATAAAGAAAATTAAAACAATTAGGCAGCCAATTCTAAACTTTCTTAAAATCCTTGTATCCTCGGCAACAACGCCAAAACTTGACGTGTGTCGAGTGTGATATAATTTTTAGTATAGTTTTAGCACTTTTTACTCGTTATCAACCTTTAAATTTATACAAACACCATACAATTCAATCACTCTCTACAACACGTGAGGGCAAATGAACCCATCGTTGGCATGGCATAGTGATGGTAAGATACCGAGGTCGTCTAAGGACACATGAGCTTTTAATATCGAAGTGTCGTCGACGTCTAATCCAACCAAAAATTAGAGAAAAGATGTTAGTGAGTTTAAAAAGATAAAAGAGAAAAATGTAAAATGTTAGTAAAAGCAATAAACAAGATAGAATCATTTGGTTTTGACTCCTCCTTTATGTATCCTTTGATGATTTCCGTACTTTGTGTTTTTAAGAGATTATCTTAGTTATTGTGGCATGTCCCTCTTTTGGAGGCAACGCTACCCTCAGCCATATTGGTCTGAGTCAACAAGGATACAGTCCCACAAGGCTGATTTACTGAAAGATATTTAAGAAAGTTATTAGTGCAAAATCTAGCGTGTCCCTCTTTTGGAGGCAACGCTACCCTCGACCATATTGGTCTGAGTCAGCAGGGATACAGTCCTACAAGTTCGGGTTAAAGTTTTAATAATAGTTTACTTATAAGGAATTCAAGCCGTTCTTACTTCCCCCGGGTTGATGCTATCTGCTTCAAGATAAGTAATAATAAGCTGGAATCGAGTCCTCGCAGGATCTATACACTGAACGAGGTAAGAACTTTACCCAAACCACCCTTCTAACCCCCTTTCCAGGCAGTTAATGTGCTTTATATAGACAGTAAATACACAGATAAGTGAATTAACAAAGCATGAAGAAATGATTGAGTAAAGTTCACTTTCAATAAACTAGTTATTAAAGTCCTTAAACCAAACCCAAATAAAAAGTTGCCAATCTTGAAAATCAAAAGTAATACATAAAAGATTTGTTTTCACCAAGTGATGTAAAAGATTAGCCAAGCATGACCTTTGATTGACAAGAACTCTTACGTCAATCTTGGATCCCGGGACTACTAGACACTCTAAAGGTGTACAATAGAGGAATGTGGTGGATGATGGTGTTGAAATGGTGGTAGAATGATGGAAAGTATGAGTGAAGTGGTTTGCCAAGGGATGGATTGGAAATGAACCAAGCCCCTCTATTTATTGGTGAATTTCATTCTCCACATGGCCCAGTATCCCTTCTTTCTTTGTCTTCATTTAATGCCCAGTGTGAGATCCTCTGTACACACGGTCTCGTGTGACAGTATGACGGTCTCGTGGTCAAATTTGTAGGGTCCATTGGGAGATTTTGCGTATCTAAGAGTTGACACGGCGCGTGCACTTGGGATACGGCCCCGTGTCTCAGGTCTTCTTTGTTTTGTTTTGATCTGCATGGCCTTTGAACACATTCTGTGGTGGGGCATGGCCCCGTACTTGTCTACTGGATTGTTGTTTTGGTCTCGTGGTGTTGCTTGGAGGGTAGGCATGGTGTGTCAACTCCTCTTTCTTGTATTTGTGTTGGTTTTTGCCGTTAATTTGTTCCATTTGTACGTTTAAGCTCTTTTAGCCCTAAAAATCAAAAGTATACAAAGAAACACACTTTTTCCAATATTAATACATAAAAGGGTTGATTTTTGCCTTGTTCGATATAATTTATATGTTGCATTTTGCGCATAGCACTCTCACTTAGGTTAGATATTTTCGTTTGTTGTTTATCGTGTATTTGTAGATTTGAATTTGTTATTTAGGACTTATGCTTATTTCATTATTTGTTGATTTCAAGTTGTTGTTTAAGGAATTAGGGCTTATTTGCTTACTTGAGTTTGTTGTTTAGTAGTTTTAGGCCTTTAGGGCTTATTTGCTTATTTAAACATATGCTTATTCAATATAAAACATATAACTTTCAACAATTTTTTTCTAACTTCACCAACTATAAACTTTATACTTTATAATTATCGTCCCCAAGCCCAGGTAAAGGAGGAGGGTTCTGTTACCAAATATGTTGAAAAGGATAATTTTGCAAAAGGGCCTCCACTTCGTAGTTCGCTTAAAGTCTCAAAAAACATAGGAACAACCATAACAAGGTTTGATGATCTATGTGTAAAGTCAAAACTCAGATACTTTATGATTCGCGTAAACTAATAACTTAAATGTTTAAGACCTTACCTTGAGGTATCTTAATGACTAAGTTATAGGCTTCTACCGCCTTAATGGAGTTTGATTAAAATTTATAAAATTTATATCCGGTAATCATTCTCTAATGATAATCAATAAAATTTCATTTAAATTACCACCTCATAAATTTAACTAACTACTACTTCAGAATAGTCTTACCTCGGATTTATTCCTATAAATCTAATCGGCCTATGGATGTTTAGAATAATTACTTATTCATAGATTAAAACGCACTAAAACTTGAACACTATAATTATTAACGAAGTGAATTTACTCCTTAAAGTCGGTCATTTAAATGTTTACTGTACCATTTAAAAACATCCAAATACTAATCAGATTGTATATCTAGTTTGGTCTTCTATTTCATTGCATGTACCTAAGTCATACAGGTATTGATTTAGTTTATGGGTCTACCAAAATAAGATCAATATTTGCTTTATTTATGTCTTCATGTTTCATGATTTCACATATTCATTGAAACTCTGTAGAACTTTAATTTTACATCTTCAAATAACTGTTGAGATATTATCTGATTGTTAGATATTAGTTCTTTATGGGTCCTATCCTACTGCCTAGTAGTATACCAACATACATATGTATACATAAAATTACCTTGTATAATTTTCTTAGTAATTGCCCTTCTATGTTTATTGACAACTGGTTCAATAATATGTATGTTTCCATACATTAATCCTCCTTTGATTTGACACGCTAAATAATCGGTTTACCGTAAGCCCTTACGATGATCCCAAAATCCAAGACCATCTTCTTGGTAGTTAAAAAAATCAGCCATCATCATAACATCCTTATGATGATATTCCCTTGTCATTAATACTCATTTGAGTATTCATGAAAACATATACATAATCTGAGAATCTACAACACGTCGGCTATCGCATTAGTAAAGAATCTAGTGTTTTACAACATGAGTAAACATATTAAGACAAGGTTTCACCACATCCATGAATGTGATGAGAATTAAGTAGTCATTGAACATATATGTGGCAAAGAACAAAGATCTGACATATTGAAGAAAATATTTGTGAAGAAATAGTTTAAAGGTATGCGAGGCTAAGTCAATGTTGAAGACCTCCCTTATGCAACTCAGAAATTCACGGGCCAACTTAGTGTGCTAGGCACACATTGGTCGAACCAAACCTATATCGAGTTTAAGGATTAGGATGTGTAACTTAGTTGAATGTTTAAATTGTATAGGATAAGTATCAATTATATCCATTGATTAGTCTTAGTTATAGTCTAATGTGATTGGTTTGATTTTAATACCATGTTATGGTATTCACTATTTTGGAGATTTTGTAGAGTTTTATTGATATTAACAATAAGTATTTGGGCGTTAGCCAAATTAATTGTTCTTAACCCATTCATCTTGACCTGTGAACCTGTAGCCTTCTACGTAAGTCCACCCCTGACCTTGGGTAACACAACGTTTCTCTCTTCCAAATTTCTTTAAGAGCTACAATACTTATTGAAGAAGATAATTTTAGGCATATGACCAATGGTCCCCAAATCCTACCAAACACAATAAATGGGTAATTTCAATAATAGAAACATATTTGAATTTCGAGTCCAACTTTTATAACGTCTCGCACAAATTCACACTGCCATAAAATATGTCAAAATTTAACCTTCTCTATTTGAAAAAAAATCTCAATAATAAGTAAAAAAAATAAGGTGTTGCACAATTCTCTACTAATTCACTACCGTCTCAAAATATTATTACATGGAAAATAAATGAAGGCAAAACTTTCTATTTTTTTAACTCCTAATAACAACTCAAAAATATGGTGTTCCTTTTTTATGCTTTCACCACACCTTTTTAAGTGATTTGTTTGTTCCACGAAGGTAGGAAGAACAACTATGGAACTAATGAAATGTTGAAAGGTAAGGTCGACTCATAAACCAAATGATAGAACTTGACGTAGACTAAAGGGTCTTCTGATTATGGGTAGGGGCAAGATTGATTATGAGTTGGACCATGCACATACATTTCAACAATTATATATTATATGTATATATATATATGTATGTGGCATAGCATAGGGGCAAAGCCTACACTCTAGCTTGAAAAATAAGAAAAAAAATCTTCATGCAATACGTATTTTGCTTTGGTTACATATTACTTTTATAATAAACATAACCTATAAAACAAATGACAACACTCCTTCTCAGGTCCTTGTCTCTATTATTTTTTATTTTATTAGTCACATTGGACACATGTCATAATTTTTTTCGTGTCATTCATTCAAGATCACATATTTAAGTGACAAATGGATGGTGAAATCTTTGCATTATTAACTTAACCAACTTGCTACAGTGTCGACCATTCATGTTTTTTAACATATGGATATATTTTGACTTAGCCACTCCTCTGCATCAATGAATAACCCATGAGTCACGCTCACATGTACGAAAGAGACTACCCACCATCACCTTGATTAGACTTCAAGGAACCTTAGTTATATCAAACAAAACAAAACAAATTAATTCAACTCCAAACTAGGTGTTCTTTAAACTTCATTTCAATCAATCTCAAGATGCTTTATACATGAATTCACTTACATTGAAAGTATTTTTATTTGCTTTTTAATCATCAATAATAATTATAAGTTATAAACATATTACATATAAATTGATTATAAACGTAAATTAAACTTAAACCGGTTAAATTGTTCATTATATTTGTTTTTAATCTATAATTATTAAAGATTATAAACATAATATATACTGTTAGTGCATATGTCTGTTGCCTACGTCATTGTATATCGAGTCTGAGTGATTAGAGCTTAATATGTTAGAAACGAGACGCATTTAAGTATGTAAAGGATCAAGTTTGCCCGGAATGGAATATGTGAACAAGTTCGGCCGAACTTGTTCAAGACAAGTTCGCCCGAACTTGTAGTCTTCCCAAGCGAACTTGACCTAGTATAAATATTTGCCTTGTGATTTCATTTGTAAGGATCAGAGATTTTGGCACAGAGACGGCGAAGCTCTGTCGGATCAGGGACCTGAATGTATTGAACAATATTGATCAATAAACAAATAATTAATGGGTAATTCTTGTTATTTGGTTAACACGTCATTAGTTTCCGCCTAATCAAACGTTAGAAACAAATCTAGGTTCCTATGCTTAAGGAGGACGGTCTTATCAAGTGGTATCAGGGTCTGGATACCTAGATTTGGTGGAATCACTTCAAGAATCACTCTATTTCATCTCTTTTCTCCTATTTTTCTTATCTTTTTCACATATTTGAAGAATTTACGGACAAAAATGGCTGAAAATTGAACATGTCACGTAAAATACACTTTTGGTAAACCCCTGAGAGTTTGGACATCAAATTCACACGAATTGATATCAAAAATTTCGAAAAACTATGTTTTGCAAACAAGCATTGGCCGAACTTAACATCAAGTTCGACCGAACTTGATTAAAATTTCATTGATTTTAATCAAGTTCGCCCGAACTTGACTGTTATTTCAAGATTTATATACAAGTTCGCTCGAACTTGCTATTTTTCTTTCAATTTTTTGCCAAGTTCGCCCGAACTTGAGTAAAAACTTGTTGAATATCTAGCATAAGTTCGCCCGAACTTGATATTTCTTTTGAAATTCAACTTAAGTTCGCTCGAACTTTATCAAAGAGATTTTTTTTTTCAAGGTATAACCATAAGTTCGCCCGAACTTGTGTAAATTCAAATTCTGATTTTCTTAAACCACAAGTTCGCCCGAACTTATGTTGTAACAAAATCTGATTTCTCTCATACTGCAAGTTCGCTTGAACTTGTCAGTGTACTGATCATTTTTCAAAGTTTGTGAACGTGTGTTTTTCAGTGATATTCGTCAGCTGTTCAAAATTGGAAGATTTCCATAACGCGTTTGCTTCACAAGTGGCTTCTTCATCAAACGCTCAAGCAGTTAATCAGATGAATCTCGACAATGAGATGGGTACTACAACCAAACCGCCGAAGCTAATGAGCATGGACGAGTTTGAGGGATGGAAAGAGAAATTTGTGAATTGGGTACAAGCCAATCAGTTCCATAGTTGGGTCGCGGTAGAAAATGGCTACACATGGCCAAAAGATGAATGCAGACAAGATCTGCCGTTGGTTAAGTTTACACCTGCTGATAAAGATGCTTATGTGGCCGAAAAGAAGATGATTAGTCTTATTCAACAATCTGTGATGGAGGATATTTTGATATTGTTACCAGAATGTGAAACATCACAAGATTTATGGCAAGCTCTTTGTGACAAATTCAAAGGAAGCGATGAAATGATAAAGAGCAAAAAGGCGTTAATCAAGAAAGAATTCAAAATTTTCACAATGATTAAAGGAGAGACTATCAAACAAATGATTGACAGATATTGTCATCTAATAGTCCAGATGCGAAGGCATGATATCAAGAGAACTACCGAAGAACAAATAGAAAAGTTGGCTGATGCACTTCCCGAGGGAGAGTGGTCAACTTATCTAATGATCTTGAAGAACAGTCCGAGCTGGAGGCATTTCAAATTGTCATCTTTCATCGACAAACTAGAAGGTCACGAAATGGAATTGTTAAAGATTGCAAAGTCAAAGAATGCAAACGTTGTTCAAGATGTCGGAGTTTATTACAAAGGTGGTGTTCAAGATACTCCGATTCAGAGCCCGAACATTCAGACAGCTTTTAGTGCTAACATGAATTCCACTCAAAGTACTCCAAACACTGGATATTCAAACACTGGGTCTAATTCTTCGTTTCAAAGTCAATCATATCAGACAAATCAATCCCGTTCTAATCCGAATATCAGAAGAGTTGGAGTTGATGGACATAAAGTGGAGTCTAGCATCAATTATCAGAAGAGTTACCAATGTTATGGCGTTAACCGGAAGAGATATTGGTAATTCAAGCAACAAACTTGGTTTTGACAAGACAAAAGTCACATGCTTCAAGGTAGACAAAAGGGGCACTTCAAACGCGAGTGTACTAATCAAGAAGTAAGTGGCAATCAAAGTCCTTTCGGATGCAATGACTATTACAAGAAGGCACTACAATACAAACCGTATCCAAAAAGAACACAAGTCGAAGTTTAAGATCAATCTTCAAATGCCACAGAAAAAGCAATGGTAGCTTCAAACGATGAAGGTTTTGATTGGAACAAGTATATTAACAAGAAGACTGGAGTTGCTCTCATGGCAGAGATTGTGGAAGAGCAAGATAGTTATGCTGAGAATGCAGCTCTGGAGAATGCAATTCTGGAACAAGACTTGCAACAAAGAGAGGAAGAGGAGATGGTTTATCTGGAAACTCAAAAACAGAATGCAATAAAGTTAGAGGCTGAAAAGGTAAATTCTGAGGTAAGAGTTATTGAACAGGAGATTGTGAAAGTTGTGGAGGTTGAAAAACCTTGCACAAAGTGCGCAAATCCTTGTGAACAATGTACTGAAAAGTCTAAAATCATAAGCGAAATGACTGTGCACAATGAAAATTTTCGCTATGATTACAGAACAATAAAAGAAGCTTATGAGAAAATAAAAGGAACATATTGTAATGTCGAAAAAGCTAATCTAGAATTAAGTGCTAATGTTACAATGTTAAGTGCTATTGTCATTGAGAAACAAAAAGCAATTAACATGTATATCGACACAATTGCTGAAACAAGGCGAGAACTTCAGGACATGAAGATAGAAACTGAGAGGGTGAGGAAATTTTAAAAAGTTACACCACAAATGCATATGTCATTGATCACATTCTTCCTACGATTAAGTCGGAGGAAAATGATGATAAACCGAAAAGTTTAAAACGTAAAGAGTATGGAAATGTTCCACCTCCACTACTTGCGAGTTACTGCCGTAAGAAAGAGGACGGTATTGAAAAGGCAAAAAATCTAACGCTTTTCTCTGAAACTAAAGATCAATTGCCTGAGAACATTGACGTAGTCTATACGAAATCAAATAATGACAGTGAAGTGGTGGTGAAAAATGTGGTAAAAATGTTTTAGGAAATGATTCTGACAATGGCAGCTCTGAAAGCGCCAACTCAAGTTCGAACAAATCAGAATCACAATCCGAAGATGACGATACATCATCTGAAAGTAATCTAAGTGGTGATCCTAACGTTGTCATGTACAAGGTTAAGGAATCTGATAGGTTATATTTCGATGATAGTTTTCCGATTCGGAACGTGAAAGAATATCAAATCGAAAAATTGTTCAAACTTGTAGAAGTTTCGTCAGATGATCTTGAGAAAAATGAGAAAAGATTTTACTCGAAACCCAAAAGGAATTTTAACAACTATCGAAAGCATGGTGGTGATTTTCCTGAGAACAGGAGAGCAGCTTTGGGTTTGGAGGAAGGTGAAGAAGAGCCGAAAAAGAACCAGAAGTCTCAATTTCACGAATACAAAGGTAAAAACATGAAGTTTGTATATGGGACAAATACAATTCAGGAAGAAGCTTGATCGGTAAGCAATCAAATGATGAATTCAAGAAGGAGAAAGAGCTTCGGGACAAGGCTAAGTCCACAAGTGGAGTAAAACCCACTAATGGACATACTCATGATAATCGAACTTGCTTTAAATGCAATACAGTTGGTCACATTGCTCGCAAGTGTCCGAATTCAAAACCTGTGTATCTGCGAAGAAAAACAGTTTAAAAGATGAGAAACAAAAGCAACCAGAGATTGTGAAGCCAATCAAATTGTTAAAAAGAAATCATGAATCAAAAGCCGAAGTGAAACCTAAATGTGAATCGAAGTTTGAAAATTCAATTTTTGAAAAAGGTGAAACTTCCAAAATGAATGACAACAAGGATTCTAGATTTTACGTCAAAAAGGCTCTTCTGATAAAACTAAAAATTATGGGTTGCGAAGAAAGGTTCTTCATCTTCTGACAGCGAAAAGTCTGTTTTTGATAAAACTAAAAATGTCAAATCAACTGAAACAACAATAAAAAATGATCTTTCAAAGTCAATTTTTTCAAAACTAACAAAGAAAGGGAAGGCCGAAAAGTCTTCAAAGTTAACATCGGACGAAATGTTTGATATGATTTTGATTACTATGATGAATTTTGAAAGTGATTATGATGATCTTTATCAAGTTCAACCCAAAACCAAAAAGGTTTGGGTTTCACTATTTCAGTAGTTACTTTCATGTGCAGGGGCTCTAAAGATCCACGTTGTCAAAGTTGGATTTGGATAATGGAGCATGTTTCTTAACTTATTCTGAAAAAGTCATATCTTTGTCATTTTGAGGGGGAGTAGTTGAAAAAGAAAAATTCAAAAAAGATCAAATTGTGCAAATTCACACCATTGAACAGAAAACTGATTTTTATAACAAAACCATTTATTCTTTCACGTAAATGAGTTTATTTGTTGAATAGGTGCAGATGAAGATGTTGGAAAAAGGATTGGACGACGAGTTCTCGTGATCCTCATTGGTTTGTTATTCTTTTAGAATAGAATTTCTTTAAATCTAAAATCCAAAAATATGTTTTTGATTTTGGGGGAGTAAGAAAAATTTTAGAAAAATAAAAAACATATGAAAAGGTTGAAAATTCAAAAACATTTGAAAATTCATAATGTACAAAAACATTGAAAAAGACAAAAAGAATTTGTGTCAAAAAGGAAATGATAGTACATCAGTGAACTATCACAGTATGCTAAAGAATTGTAAAGTTCAAAAGTGATAAACAAGTCTTACTGTGGATGTGTCGATAGGCTTTACACGTTCAGTAAATTGTTTCTGAAATATAAATTAAATTTTACAACTGCTTAATCTTGTGGATTAACATCTCTCGGATATATGAACTTAGTACTCTGAAATTTCGTTTGAGAGATTGCCTGATTCTGAGATACGAGGTCTTTATAGATAGTTGATATCTGGGGTATTATACAAGTTCTTCTGATTTTGTGGAAGCAATTGTAACATCCGACGAAAAACGGGTTTCCAAACCCGATTCGTTTATTAATCGAATATCAAGTTATAAAATTTCGTTGCGTATTTATGATTATTATTAATTTTAAACAATACATAATTAATAAACATTTTAGAATTTAAAAACTATAATTATTAAAAAGTAAAAATAAATTAAATAAAAAAGAAAAGAGGCTGCCGGGTTTCGAACCCGGGTCAGCCGGAAGAAACAAGCAACACCCAACCACTCCGCCACTTGACTCATTTGTGATATCTATTAAAACAAATAACATTTATAATAAAACTCGAAATCGAATTCAGTCATCAGCGCGCCCAATCCGCAGTCGCCGGAATTACCGACGATTTCGCCAATTATCGACGGTTTCCTTTGATTGAACGCGTGTATTAACCTCGACATCGGTTATAACCGATGTCTAATCCCGCGATCTCAGTCATAACCGCCGGAGAAAACCTTGACCATGAATCAAGACCAAATTCGGACTCAATTCATCCTGATTCTTCCCTATAAATACACACCCAAGTCTCTGGTAATCTTTTCGCTCAAAATCGCACAATTTCTCGAAGCAATTACACTCGCCGGAAATATTCTGTATTGCCGGACATTCGCCGGAAAACCGAGACTTACATCAAATCGGTAAATTTCTCAACTCTTTCGTTTTCAATCCATTGTTTGACTTATACTAACTTCAATCCTTCAACCAGAATCGGTCCCAGACGACGTTGCCGGATAATCTGCATTCGCCGGAAAATCTCTGGAAATTTCCGAAATCACGCAGTGAATCGGTACAAACATCTAAACCCTCTGATAATCCTTGTTTAGTAACTCAATTTCACAACTCATCGATCAAAACTGTTAATTGATTCAATCAGACGGAGTTCACAAGTTAGAGCCGACGGCCATTGCCGGAATTCTGAGGAAAACGTTCTGTTCGGTACATTCGATTCCGTAACTCTATTTATTCATTACATTTCAATCACTTATATGATCGACGAACGATTTAAACCAGAACAGTTGGATATCGTTTGTCTGTGTCTTGAACGAAGAAGACGAAGTCAAACGTTGTGTATAAGTGTAATTAAAACAAGATATTAAACCGGGTTAGACACACAGTCCAGCGGTGGACTGTGTGCAAACACATAGCGCACGTCACGAGTTCGAACCTTACAAACGCACCGACTTTCAGAATTAAAACCAAATTTTTTAAAACCGAATCAGAACAGGTCCTAGTATGTTTATAAGATTAATATAAACCATAAGTTAAACAGATAAGACACACAGCCCAACTGGTTGGGCTGTGCGCTTACAAACCAAAGGACCCGAGTTCGATCTGGCTTCCCTGCAACCGGTTCAACTAGTTTAAATCCTTTTAATATAAGCCAAATAAATTAACATTTAATTAGTATATATATATAATTAAAACATAGAATATTTCGGGTTAGACACGTAGCTCAGTTGGTAGAGCTGCGTGCATGCGTACGAGAGGTCTCGGGTTCGAACCTCACTCAGCGCATGAATAAACATAGTCCGACCGGTCAACGGTCCGGTCAATGGCCGGTCAACGGTCAACGGTCAACAAAAAGTCAAATTTTATTTATTTATTTAATTTAAAAATCAATTAAAAATACTTAAAAATAATATTTTTAAAGTTAGAAAATGACCTTAAACTCACAAAAATAGATCTAAAAATCCTATTAAAGTTATTAATAAAATCCACTTATTTACCGAACCATTTCGTTATTATTTTAGGTTAGTTATTCCTCGTTGATCAAATCCCAAAACTCGTGTACATTCAACATCATCAAAAGAACGCACCCAATGTGAGTTAATCTCTACCAATTCCCCGTTTTAATCACATTTTGGGGTGTATCATGTGTCGCTTAATTATTTATTATATTTAAACACTTGTGCATCCATCATATCCATGATCAAATGTGTATCCAATATGTATCAGTTGTTGTGTGGATTATGTTTAGTTTAAAGTTATCATTTTCAGTACATACATTTCATCAGGCCCAACAGCTCCCCGTGGGAGACGGGTTGAGTACAGGTGCCTCATTTCGATCGGCTCCGTTTGATTGAGCCTTGATCTCACATACATCATCATAGGCTCGTCCGTTCCCCATTACCAATGAGCGGAAAGTGACGTTGCCAACATATACATTATCATTCATGTCATATACTCATTCAAGGTGGTTTGTGTTTGTTTGTTTATATACGTTTGCTCACATATGATTATTGCACAACTTTTCCATATTCAGTACAACAAGAAATCAATAACAAATGTTTTTAACAAGGTTCACTCGCCAACTTTTGTTGACCCAAAATTCCCCTATTTTTTCACATGATACAGGTCATCCAGTTGAAGCAAGAAACACATAGGACGACCTAGAAGAATAAATCAGTTTAGGCTTTGAATTGTTTTATTTAGTTTTTCATTTCCTTGTATTGTATGAATTTGGTTTGAACATTCAAGTTGTAATTTGAATTTAATAAATATGAAACATTTTAGTAAACATCATGAGCTTTGGTGATAACCCAATTATGCCCCGACTCTTATTCTGCTGCGGGTCGGGGTGTGACAGATTGGTATCAGAGCTGACTATAGGGATATAGGATAGGTTATTAGACCCTTAGAGCCTATACTATAGTTGATTAAAATTTTTAAATTGTTTATGTGTTACATGCAAAATTCATGATGTTTATATGCTTTATGTTTATTGTTACATTCAATGTTATGCAAGCATGTTCATAAGTACATATTATTATACAATGCTTATCATGAATCATATCCTCATAACATACCATATCCATGAGAGCACACACCTCACGATTCTTATGATTTTTGCAACGATTTTTGTATTTTCAAATCACATCAAGGTGAGTTCTCATGACGGGCATGTAGTAACTGGAAGGGTACGAGTACCGGTAGTCGGAACGTCCTGTCTAGGCTTGGCATTCGTATAAATCCAAAATAAAGGACCAGTTTGCCTACCTGGGGACTAACGATGAGAGTACGAAGGACCTATTAGGCCAAAGCATGCTATACCAAACGTCGTGTGAGCTAACCCCACTTTGAGTTGTCATTGTGTCTATACCTAGACACCCTCCTACCATACATCTCGCAAACATATTTCATGGTTTTCATTCGGGTGATGTGAGTGTTAAACCGCCAACACCAATGTGAATCCTACTAAGCCAATAGTTATGGGGGCCCACATGACTATACAGGCGAGGGTATGGGGGACATTGGAGGCCCAAACATGAGCAAACCCAAGACATCCTATGGATGTAGTTGAATTCTTGTCAGTTATGTTATTTTTCATTCTTTTTACGACACATGACACCTAAAAACTTCTTAAACTCACAATCTTCCTATGTATGTTCCTGTAGATGTCGGCTAGGCAACTACGTGGAGGTAGAAAGTCAGGAAGGTCAAACGAATGCTTGGCCACCCAAATTGCAAAACAAATGGCCGCGGTGCTTCCTGACATCGTAATTCAAGTCCAACAAGCTCTCACCACGAATCCCATCAACCCTCCCAACCAAGAAGACCAGAACGTCGACAACCCTCCCTCCAAAAAGTGCTCCTACAAGCACTTCAAGTCTTGCGATCCCCCAAAGTATGAAGGGACCGAAGGTGTCACTGCTCTCCTCCACTGGTTTGAGGAAATGGAGAACACCTTCCTCAATTGCGATTGTCCCGAGGATCGCAAGGTACGTTATGCAACCGGGAGACTGTTTGGGGTAGCCCTGACCTGGTGGAACACAGAGAAGGGCAAGAGAGGAATCGAAGATGCAATGGCCTTAACATGGGAAGAGTTAAGGGAGACATGACAAGACGCTTCTGTCCAAGAAGCGAAATCAAAAAGTTAGAAGATGAATTCCACTAGTTAAAGCAAAAGGAAGGAGATCATACTTCCTACAACAAAAGGTTTTTAGAGTTGAACCAAATGATCCCCAACTTGTTCACCCCAGTGTACCGCTTAGTTGAACACTATATTCGAGGCCTCCCCTCGAAAAGTCAAGACTCGGTTCTAAGCACTTCGCCTGCAACACTTGAAGTCGCAATGGAACTAGCTACCGAACTTACCGAGAATCGCATCCGAAACGGTAAATTCAAGGAGGAGAAAAAGAAAGCCCCCATTGAGGGCCAAACTTAAAACCATTCCACCTCCTCCTCAAAGTTTGCTGGTAAGAGAAAACGAAACAACAGAAACTTTGCTGTCACTCAAACAAACCCCCCAATCACTGTTGCACCCATCACCCAAATTGCCCCCTCAGCTGCACCATATAAAAAGCCATACTCCGGCCCATACCCAAAATGCAACCGTTGCCAATACCATCACTTTCCCGAACACCCCTGCCAACATTGCACCAGCTGTGGCCGTGCAGGTCACACCACCCAAACCTGTCGCACACCTCAGCGAATGAACCGCAACCAACCCTCAACCCAAGCCCACCATCAGATAGTGGGTCAAGCCCAACAACCCTTACTTCTACCACCTACACAACATACGGCCCAATCCTACTACCAACCCCACTACCCCATGATGCAACTCATGCGGGCTTGTTACAACTGTGGAGACCCAAACCACTTTAGAAACACTTGTCCACGCTTGGTGAACATCATTCATGCCCAAGCTTAAGCAAATCCGGCGAACCAAGCTAACCAAGCTCCTCCACCTGCTAGAGGAAGAGCTTTCAACATCAACGCCAATCAAGCTAGGACTGACAACAACGTGGTTAACGGTACGTTTCTCATCAATGGTAGTTATGCATCCATGTTATTTGATACTGGCGCGGATAAGAGTTTTTTGTCCTTAGAATTTGAACCCATCCTCAACCAAACTCGTGATAATCTCATGGAATCCGTAACGGTGGAAGTTGCTGACGGAAAACCGGTCTCATTAAACTCTATTATACGAAATTGTACCCTCACTTTAAACGATCACGATTTTCCAGTTGATCTCATTCCTATGAAGTTGGGAAGTTTCGACATTATAATCGGTATGGACTGGCTCAGCCAACATCATGCTGAAGTAGTATGCCGCGAAAAGTTCATTCGCATTCCTCTTGCAGACGGTCAAACCCTACGAATCTTTGGAGAAACCCCTTCGAAAGGACTCAAATTGATGTCCTGCCTTCAAGCCCGAAAATATCTCCGCAAGAATTATGTCGCATTCCTAACTCACGTCGTCAAGAAGGGAAACAAGGAGAAGAAACTAGAAGATATACATGTAGTGAAAGAATTCCCACAAGTCTTTCCCGACGACATCTCAGGACTTCCTCCCATGAGAGAAGTCGAATTCTGCATTGATCTTATACCTGGCGCTACACCAGTCGCAAAATCTCCTTATAGGTTAGCCCCATCCGAAATGCAAGAGTTGGCCAGTCAACTGCAAGAGCTGACTGACAAAGGATTCATACGTCCTAGCTCATCGCCTTAGGGTGCACCTGTTCTGTTTGTGAAGAAGAAAGATGGAACATTTCGCATGTGTATCGACTACAGAGAACTCAACAAATTAATGGTTAAGAACCGCTATCCA
Source organism: Scalesia atractyloides (assembly GCA_947069175.1). NCBI lineage: Eukaryota > Viridiplantae > Streptophyta > Magnoliopsida > Asterales > Asteraceae > Scalesia > Scalesia atractyloides. The sequence continues at coordinate 92,042,772 of CAMTDV010000014.1, forward strand.
TTACCTCGCATCGATGACCTACTAGACCAACTTCAGGGCGCCACCTGTTTTTCAAAAATCGACCTTCGTTCTGGTTATCATCAACTCAGAGTACATGAAGAAGACGTCCCAAAGACCGCCTTCCGAACTCGTTATGGTCATTATGAATTCATGGTCATGCCATTTGGATTAACCAACGCCCCAGCTGTATTCATGGATCTAATGAATAGGGTATGCAAACCCTATCTCGACCGTTTTGTCATAGTCTTCATCGACGACATCCTCATCTATTCAAAGTCTAAATCTGATCATGAACGACACCTTCAACTCATCCTTACGCTCTTAAGAACCGAAAAGCTCTACGCTAAATTCTCCAAATGCGAATTCTGGTTAAGAGAAGTACAATTCCTTGGACATGTCGTCAATGACAAGGGAATACATGTCGACCCCTCAAAGATCAAAGCAGTACAGGAATGGCAAGCGCCACGTACCCCTACCGAAGTAAGATCATTTCTTGGTTTGGCTAGTTACTATCGCTGTTTCATTGCAAATCTCTCCCGTATTGCTGTACCACTCACGGCTTTGACTCATAAAGGAAAACCCTTCATATGGGGACCTAAACAAGAAGAAGCCTTCCAAACCCTTAAGCAAAAGCTTTGTGACGCACCTATCCTCACTCTCCCCGAAGGTTGCGATGACTTTGTAGTATATTGTGACGCATCAGGGCAAGGACTAGGCTGTGTATTAATGCAAAGGGGAAAAGTGATAGCCTATGCTTCTAGACAACTCAAAGTTCATGAGAAGAACTACACCACCCACGTCCTGGAACTTGGAGCCGTTGTGTTCGCTCTCAAGATATGGAGACATTACCTCTACGGTACCAAGTGTGAAATATACACTGACCACAAGAGCCTCCAACATATCTTTAACCAAAAGGAGTTGAATATGAGGCAACGAAGATGGGTCGAACTTCTTAATGACTACGACTGTGAAATTCGGTATCATCCTGGCAAGGCAAACGTGGTGGCCGATGCGCTCAGTCGAAAGGGTTATGCGAACTCCATTCATCTTCTATGTTCGCAAATCATAACCGACATCAAAGAGCAAATACGAGAAGCTCAACATGTTTCTGTAACAGAAAACGACGTACGCAATGAGCTGTCTTGTGGAGCAGAACTTAAAATCGAAACCAAATCCGACGGTATTCTGTACTATCTAGATCGCATATGCATTCCCGATCACAATAACCTTCGTGATTTCCTTATGAATGAGGCACACAAAACACGGTACTCTGTACACCCAGGAGCCGACAAGATGTATCAAGACCTTCGATACACCTACTGGTGGCCTGGCATGAAAAAGGATATTGTTGTTTTTGTTTCCAAGTGCCTTACCTGTTCCAAACTAAAAGCTGAACATCAAAGACCTTCAGGACTTCTAGTCCAACCCGAAATACCTGTGTGGAAGTGGGAAAACATAACCATGGATTTCATTACCGGGTTACCTCGCACCTCCAGTGGGTATGACACCATATGGGTAATCATTGATCGTCTTACCAAATCAGCTCACTTCATTCCGATTCGCGAGGACTTCAAGAAGGAGAAGTTAGCTCGTATCTACATCAGCGAGATCGTAAGCCGTCATGGTGTACCTTTAAGCATCATTTCAGACCGTGATGGTCGTTTCACTTCACGAACATGGCAAGCCGTACAAGCCGCCTTGGGTACACGATTAGATCTCAGTACCGCTTTTCATCCTCAAACTGATGGACAGTCTGAACGCACCATCCAAACTCTTGAAGACATGCCTCGAACATGTGTCATAGACTTCAAAGGGAATTCTCATCTACCATTAGTTGAATTTTCGTACAACAACAGCTATCATTCAAGTATCGGCATGGCACCTTTCGAAGCTTTATATGGTCGTAAGTGCCGATCACCAATATGTTGGCACGAAATTGGAGAAGCACAAATCACCGGTCCAGAATTAATTCAAGAAACAACAGACAAGATCCATCAAATTCGAAACAATCTTCTAGCGGCACAAAGTCGTCAAAAGAGTTATGCAGACAAACGACGAAAGCCCTTGGAGTTTAACATTGGTGACCAAGTACTTTTAAAAGTATCACCGTGGAAGGGAGTGGTTCGTTTTGGCCAGAAGGGCAAGCTAGCACCACACTACGTAGGACCTTTCAAGATACTCGAAAGAGTAGGACCTGTAGCATACAAGCTTGACCTACCAGAAGAGCTCAACAGAATTCATCCCACATTCCACATAACAAACTTGAAGAAGTGCCTCGCCGATGAAAACCTCCATATTCCTCTAGAAGACATTCAAGTCGATGAATCTATGCATTTCATTGAAAGACCAGTAGAAATTATGGACTTCAGAGAGAAACGTTTAAGACGAAGTCGCATTCCAATTGTCAGGGTACGCTGGGAGTCGGAACGAGGACCTGAGTTTACTTGGGAACGTGAAGACTCAATGCGCGAGAAATACCCACATCTTTTTCCTGTTACCACTACTACTTAAATTTCGGGACGAAATTTCTAAAAGTAGGGGATACTGTAACATCCGACGAAAAACGGGTTTCCAAAACCGCTTCGTTTATTAATCGAATATCAAGTTATAAAATTTCGTTGCGTATTTATGATTATTATTAATTTTAAACAATACATAATTAATAAACATTTTAGAATTTAAAAACTATAATTATTAAAAAGTAAAAATAAATTAAATAAAAAAGAAAAGAGGCTGCCGGGTTTCGAACCCGGGTCAGCCGGAAGAAACAAGCAACACCCAACCACTCCGCCACTTGACTCATTTGTGATATCTATTAAAACAAATAACATTTATAATAAAACTCGAAATCGAATTCAGTCATCAGCGCGCCCAATCCGCAGTCGCCGGAATTACCGACGATTTCGCCAATTATCGACGGTTTCCTTTGACTGAACGCGTGTATTAACCTCGACATCGGTTATAACCGATGTCTAATCCCGCGATCTCAGTCATAACCGCCAGAGAAAACCTTGACCATGAATCAAGACCAAATTCGGACTCAGTTCATCCTGATTCTTCCCTATAAATACACACCCAAGTCTCTGGTAATCTTCTCGCTCAAAATCGCACAATTTCTCGAAGCAATTACACTCGCCGAAATATTCTGTATTGCCGGACATTCGCCGGTAAACCGAGACTTACATCAAATCGGTAAATTTCTCAACTCTTTCGTTTTCAATCATTGTTAGACTTATACTAACTTCAATCCTTCAACCAGAATCGGTCCCAGACGACGTTGCCGGATAATCTGCATTCGCCGGAAAATCTCTGGAAATTTCCGAAATCATGCTATGAATCGGTACAAACATCTAAACCCTCTGATAATCCTTGTTTAGTAACTCAATTTCACAACTCATCGATCAAAACTGTTAATTGATTCAATCAGACGGAATTCACAAATCAGAGCCGACGACCATTGCCGGAATTCTGAGGAAAACATTCTGTTCGGTACATTCGATTCCGTAACTCTATTTATTCATTACATTTCAATCACTTATTTGATCGACGAACGATTTAAACCAGAACAGTTGGATATCGTTTGTCTGTGTCTTGAACGAAGAAGACGAAGTCAAACGTTGTGTATAAGTGTAATTAAAACAAGATATTAAACCGGGTTAGACACACAGTCCAGCGGTGGACTGTGTGCAAACACATAGCGCACGTCACGAGTTCGAACCTTACAAACGCACCGACTTTCCGAATTAAAACCAAATTTTTTAAAATCGAATCAGAACAGGTCCCAGTATGTTTATAAGATTAATATAAACCGTAAGTTAAACAGATAAGACACACAGCCCAACTGGTTGGGCTGTGCGCTTACAAACCAAAGGACCCGAGTTCGATCCGGCTTCCCTGCAACCGGTTCAACCAGTTTAAATCCTTTTAATATAAACCAAATAAATTAACATTTAATTAGTATATATATATATAATTAAAACATAGAATATTTCGGGTTAGACACGTAGCTCAGTTGGTAGAGCTGCGTGCACGCGTACGAGAGGTCCCGGGTTCGAACCTCACTCAGCGCATGAATAAACATAGTCCGACCAGTCAACGGTCCGGTCAACGGTCAACAAAAAGTCAATTTATTTATTTATTTATTTATTTATTTAATTTAAAAATCAATTAAAAATACTTAAAAATAATATTTTTAAAGTTAGAAAATGACCTTAAACTCACAAAAATAGATCTAAAAATCCTATTAAAATTATTAATAAAATCCACTTATTTACCGAACCATTTCGTTATTATTTTAGGTTAGTTATTCCTCGTTGATCAAATCCCAAAACTCGTGCACATTCAACATCATCAAAAGAACGCACCCAATGTGAGTGAATCTCTACCAATTCCCCGTTTTAATCACATTTTGGGGTGTATCATGTGTCGCTTAATTATTTATTATATTTAAACACTTGTGCATCCATCATATCCATGATCAAATGTGTATCCAATATGTATCAGTTGTTGTGTGGATTATGTTTAGTTTAAAGCTACCATTTTCAGTACATACATTTCATCAGGCCCAACAGCTCCCCGTGGGAGACGGGTTGAGTACAGGTGCCTCATTTCGATCGGCTTCGTTTGATTGAGCCTTGATCTCACATACATCATTATAGGTTTGTCCGTTCCCCATTACCTATGAGCGGAACGTGACGTTGCCAACATATACATTATCATTCATGTCATATACTCATTCAAGGTTGTTTGTGTTTGTTTGTTTTATACGTTTGCTCACATATGATTATTGCACAACTTTTCCATATTAAGTACAACAAGAAATCAATAACAAATGTTTTTAACAAGGTTCACTCGCCAACTTTTGTTGACCCAAAATTCCCCTATGTTTACACATGATACAGGTGATCCAGTTGAAGCAAGAAACACATAGGACGGCCTAGAAGAATAAATCAGTTTAGGCTTTGAATTGTTTTATTTAGTTTTTCATTTTCTAGTATTGTATGAATTTGGTTTGAACATTCAAGTTGTAATTTGAATTTAATAAATATGAAACATTTTAGTAAACATCATGAGCTTTGGTGATAACCCAATTATGCCCCGACTCTTATTCCGCTGCGGGTCGGGGTGTGACAGTAATAGCCTAGAACTTCTATAATGCTTTATGCTAAAAAGCCCTAAACTACATGCAAAGCTGAAAAGAATCGAAAGATCTAATTATTTGCAGTGCTGAAAAGATTCCTTAAATGGAACACACCTAAAGACGAGCCTTCATCTCTTTGTCTGTACGGTAGTATTAACCTAAGCTCTCAAGGCCTCGCATAACCCAGAGACAGATATCACTTATGCTACATTCACCTGTAAGATGAAATCTAGGGAATCTGGATTCGAGAGTATATTCAAGAAGTGGGAAACACGGTTAAGTCAAGTTTCATAATTCATACCTAAGATATCTTGGAACAATTGAGAAATGTGTCGAACTTTAAGTGGACAAACATATCGACAATCTAGGTAAACGAGTTTAAAACTTAAAGTCATCTAAAGGTCAACGGTACTGGTGATATGTCTCAATCAACTGATATGATCCTTAGACACGAATTCAGAAAATATGTATGTAAATATATTTGTACATAGTTTACTTGTTCTGTACATAGTTTATCTGCTTTACAAATTAAAACCAAAAACATTTTCAGTGTGTTTTAGCATAAATTTTTCAAAAATACAAAAAGATTTTGTTTCTTCATTAGTTTCTACGAGCCAACGATGGAAAACGGTTCTTCGACGTCTGGTAAGATGCTATAATGATGAAAATCTTGGTGACATCTGTTAAAAATCAAAATGATCGAAAGAGTTGTAAAAGTTCATTAAATTGAAACTTTAAAATTGAAGAAAAACATCGGGTTGTTCACAACGGTTTCAAACCGAGGTCATTAATTTGGACTTGGTAATGAAATTGGTTAACCAATGTCATTAACTTGTACTTGGACAACCAAGTGGATTTCATAATTGAAAATTCTATCAAGTGAACAAGGTCTTAAATGTAATAGTTTTCAAGGTCATTAAGTTGAACTTGAATAACTCAAATTTTGAAAAAGATTAAAAGGGAGATTAAAATTTGAAATGTTGATGGTACAAAATTTCGAAGTTTGAATCTGAAATGTTTATTTGAATGTCTTAGAACTTTGAAACAGAAAGTAAAAGTTTTAGGGGGAGCTGGATAAAACGTTAATTCAAGGTTCCAGAAAGCTCAAAGCGAGGGGGAGTTTGAAGACTAAAGCTAAAAGCTAGGGGGAGCATGGAGTTTGAAGTTTTATCAAGACAAGTTCAAGAAAATGAGAAGAATTAAAGATCAAAGATGTTAAAGTTTATTCAAGACTAAAGATCAAGAATGATAAAGATTCAGGAGCTTATTTGAAGTCAAAATGACTACAGAAAAATGAGTACGGCAACATCCAAGGGGGAGTCTGTTAGTGCATATGTCTGTTGCCTACGTCATTGTATATCGAGTCCGAGTGATTAGAGCTTAATACGTTAGAGCTTTTTAATCATCAATAATAATTATAAGTTATAAACATATTACATATATATGATTAAACTGATTATAAACATAAATTAAACTTAAACCGGTTAAATTGTTCATTATATTTGTTTTTAATTTATAATTATTAAAGATTATAAACATAATATATACATATAGTAATACCATTCAATTTGAACAAATACAAGAGAAAACAACAATAACCATTAAATTAATTAAACTTCAACTGAGAACACATGTGGATATTTAACAATACTTTAATCATCAATTGATCAATTAAAAATTAAAATCGAAAAAGATTGACCGGCAGACGACCTCCACACGAGGCCACTAAGCGCAACCAGAACTCCGTACTGCAAAGTGGTTGAACTCAGAGGTATTGCCGTTACACTTTTTCATTTCCACCACTAGAACGGCGGCGTCATGGAGAATATTTTTACAACGATCCCTAACTTCCCTTTCCTTCTGATTTCATGTCCTTGCAACTGCAAACTTCTCTCGTCACCACTCTTTTTGATGCTAAACCTCACTGATTTCGCCATCTCCAGCTTGACACCGCCATCTCCGGCTTCATCATATGGAAAATATCATTCCACCTTTTTATCCTCAAATAACGGAAACATAATGAATCCTTATGATCTCCGCTCATGCTTATAAATGATCATAACATGTACGTGTATGTTAATGTTCTTTTAGCATTATTCTTTGAAGTACTGTAAACTTATGCAGGGCTTTTCAGACAGACTGTATGAGTCTAACATAATATAGCCAACACCAGAGCATGCAAGATCTGGGGTGGGGGCTTATAGAAGTGCCCTCGAAAATAGGAAGGCAATGAATGGGAAATCCAACACAATGTAGCTTATACTACGCTTACATGACTAGTTGAAGGTAAGGCACGCGTTGTTGACTTTTTCCGCAAGTATTTGTCAAACATAATAGGGCCACCTATAATGAACAATATAAACACCAATACCCGGGTGAGAGTTGGATACAATGTCCATTTTTCCTACAAAGTGTAAAAAGTCATAAAACACCATGATGTCAACCATAAAACACACCCAAAACCCACAAATAACATAGTGAAGATTATTAAAATGTTATATTTGTGGGTTTTGTGTTGTGTTTTGGATGATAAGGCTTTGATTATCGAATGACTAACATTAGTGTGTTTTATGTTGATTATCATGTTGTGTTTTATATTCATAGTTATAGTTCTACGATGGTGTGTTTAAAGTTATTATGGATTGTTAGGGTTTGGATATTGTGTTTTAGTGATCTTCACTATGTTATTTATGGGTTTTGAGTGTGTTTTATGGCTGAAATTGTGGTGTTTTATGACTTTGTACACTTTGTAGCTGAACCCCACCCCAGTACCCAAACCAAAGTTTATTATACCCAAAGAATGATCTGAAAAGTGTGTTTGCAAACAAGAATACTCAACCCTAACACCTATAGAAGATTATCAACACGATAATCTCTAAACTGACAAAGAGTACAAACAATCTTATTTGAATCTGATCATACAGAAACTCTAATTGCCAAAGGTAGAGAGATAAAAAGAGTTCATAAATATCTTGATTGAATGAGTTTAATAGGTTCTCAAGTCCTTATATATGTTGCTCCATAACTTAAACCACCACTCGTTTTATAACCCGACTTTCTCCTGAATCCAAGCAAAGCCCATGCACTACAAAATATCTGGAGCGCATTATAAGAACAAGCCCATGAAAACACAAATAAACCCAATTAATAATAAAACTTATAAAAAATAACAAACAACTTTATAAAATATAAATCTATCAAATATAATGGAATTGGAACATTTAAATATGCATGTATTTGAACCCCCCACCCCCCAATTCCATTATTAAAAGGATCATATAACATTAAACCATTACACAAAACTTGATGAAATTTTACCAAAACACCTTTAGTAAACAAATCAACTAATTGATTTTTTATACAATACCAACACATTTTATAACACCTTTTGAAATATGATCTCTTAAGAAAAACAAATCTCTTTCAAAATGTATGGTTCTATCATGAAACACTAGATTTGCTGCAATAGAAACTACAACATTATTATCACGGAACAATGTAATAAGAAGTTTAACTTCAATAGCTAATTCACTTAGTAATTTTTTAAGCCATATAACCTCACATGTAGAAGCACACATAGCCCTATGTTTAGCCTTAGCTAAATATCTACGCATTGTTGTTTGTTTTTGCTTTTCCAAGAAAGTAAACAATTACCAAGAATACACAAAAACATGTAACTAATTTCCTAGAAATAAGGCATTTACCCCAATCAGAATAAGCATAAGTTCTCAGATTTAATGAATAACTGTTGCTAAATAACATACCTTTATCAGGAGCAGATTTAAGGTACCTTAGTAAATGAAAAGCAATTTTCAAGTGTCCCTCGGTAAGACTGTGCATAAACTTACTAAGGTAGTGACTGCATATTAGATATCAGGACTAGTATATAACAAATAAATTAACTTCCCTATTAATTGTTGATAATAAGTAATGGTTTCAAGAGAACCACTATTGTTATCAAGTAATGCAATTAAAGCATGACTTTGATCAATTGGATTATTATCAAGTTTGCAAGATAACATGTCATACCCAGTCAATAAATCGGTACAATATTTTCTTTTGGGATATACAAATATAATTTTCATTGTAAAACTTCAATTACAAAAAAAAAATATTGCAAAACACCATGGTCTTTAATTAAAAATTTTGTTTTCAAACACTGTTTGAGCTATTCTTTTAGAAACTGAATTACCTTAATGACAATATCATCAACATAAACCAGCAATACAACAAGTACACTATCATTTATTTTAACAAATAGAGAAGTGTCACATTTACTTCGAACAAAACCAAACTCAAGCGTTACACTAACTAATTTCTCATTCCACATTGTAGGAGCTTGTTTAAACCCATACAAGGATTTTCTTTGTATTTACACACATCAGATTTATCATCAGTGAAATACCCTTCAGGATGAGACATATAAATATGAACAGACATTAGGTTATTGTCTTTTGTTAACTTATGAACAGACATTATGTTAACACAATATTCATGAACTCCAAACATATCTTGTAAAGTTACACCATTTACAAGACACAGACTACCAATTTTAATAACATGAGCATTAGTTCCATTATGATGTTTAACTAGAATATTTAGATCAGAAACATCAACAAAATCAGTTAAATCTTGTCCACTCCTAACCACTTGTTTATTAGCTTTTGAATCTATTATCCAACCAGTTCCTTTTCCATCCCAAATACATTAGCAAAAGAATAACTAGTTTACTAAACACACTAGAACAAAATAACCCACCTGAAACATTAGAACTTTCTAGTGTTTCATTTGCCCTATAATTTAAAAAAATTAACTTACTGAACTAACCATTAGTCAAAGTAGTAACATGAACATTAGACTCCTCAGAATTACTATTGTTAATGACCAATTTTGTTACAATGAGTACACTGTAAGTTATGATTTAAACCTTTATTAACTCTTTTATAAGAATCAACAAATTGATTTAACTTAGAAACACAACCTATAGTATGATTTTTTTCTTCTATTGGTATTGCTAGAGTTTCTATGATGTTTTAATGAGATTCTTTTTTTATTTGGAAACTATAGGAAAAGCTTCTTTAATAAAAGGAAGAGTTTTTTAGTTAATAAAGTTGTTCTAACATTCTGATAAGTACTATCAAGATCCATTAAAAATTGCATTAATTTGATCATGTCAATAAAGTTACTAAAACATCTGTAGCATTGCAAGTACATGAAGGCAACTATAAAATTTGATCTAATTGTTTCCACGTCACATTTAGTTTATGGTAATACTCAGACATAGGTGAACCATTTTGATTAAAAAAACTTTAATTTTTTTATACAGATCAAACACTATTGACCTATCAACTTTGTCAAATGTTTCTTTTAATTCACTCCATACATTAGAAGCAAAGTTCAGAAAACACATGACACATGTATAATTCCTCCCTTATAGAATTAAGAATCCAAGTAAGAACTACTGAATTACACCTACCTCATTGTCTAAGAAGAATGTCATTACCCTAAGATTTAGCACGTGTTTTATCTATGAAACCCAACTTATTCTTAACTTGTAATGTTAACATCATAGTATTAGACCACATTGTAGAGCTCTTTATTCCCTTTAATTTTATAGAAACTATGTTAAGACTACTAGAGTCAGATGCAAGTAAACACATAGGATCACTAGCATTCAACTTACTAACTAATGTCGCACCAGGACCCGAGTCACCCATCATAGATTAATCAAGAATAAGACACAAGAACACAAGTAACACCATATAAACCAAGAACATAACAGACACATGACGAAGCCACGACAGGAGACCGGTCATTGGTTCGTCACTCAAGGGTACCAACACAGGTCTTATTGTGGGAGCCTCCTAACCCAAGATCACACAGAATGTGAGAACAACATATAACAGCAGTGCAATGCAATGCACACAAACAATGCACAATCAACATGAATAAATCCTAATCCAACTATGGTACACCTACGCGGGAAAATATGCCAATGAATAGAAATAAAATACAACATAAAGGAAAGATCTCACCGTAGGGGCATTTATCTACAAGCTTTCTTGATCTGTAACCTTCACTAAAGTTACAGATGCAAGAACAAGAAGAATAGCTACAAACTTCTGAGATCAACAAACCTTAAGATGGGATTTCCTTCCTCACATATATGTAACCTTTGATTAGGATTACAGACGTAACACCTTCATTCTCGTGTACAACCCCAAGAAGCACAGATATCTGAAGAAGACAAATCCAAGAACTACCAAGACTTCAAAGAACTAACAACAATCGCAACACACATCAACACCAAACCATAGATAACCAGAACTAAACCCAATAGCTAAGTATAGCTCTAATACCATGTCAAACAACATGAATATCATATTTGATGAACAATATAATCATCAATACCAAAACCAAAATTTATTATACCCAAAGAACGATCTGAAAAGTGTTGAGAAACAAGAATACTCAACGCTAACACCTATATCAGATTATCAACACGATAATCTCTAAACTGACAAAGAGTACAAAAAATCTAAAGATCAGATTAAGTATGAATCCAATCATACAAAAACCCTAATCGCCAAAGGTTAAAGAGCGATAGAGACATTAGAAATATCTTCAATAAATGAGTTATATAGGAGCCTTAAGTCCTTATATATATTGCCTTATAACTTGTACCATGACCCGTTTTATAAACCGGCTTTCTCATGTATCTAAGCTAAGCCTATGCACTTCATAGCCCATACTCCAAAGCCCATGCACAATAAAACTTATGAAACATAATAAACAAATTTATAAAATATAAACCTATTAAATATAATGGAAATGGAACATTGAAATGTGTATGTATTTTAATAGTGTTACTTGATATGCCTTTAGTTTTGTGATTATAGTGTGTAATACTATATCACACAAGACTCAGGGTTCGTAATACCCCTTTTATTCTTCTTCAAAAAATCCCACCCTTTCAATTCCGACACTCATTTTCAAAATAAATACCGGATTGGGGCGACCTGAAGAGGTATATACAAAATGGACCTTTAATACATGCTAAACGGCCGACCGTCATGATCAAGTTCACTAATTTTTATATACTTGTTATACTCTTGATGTTATTGATCAATGTGTATTAAGCCAATAGCGAAGTGCAACGCAATGTAGCTTATGTTACATTACTGACTAAAGGACTTTTAGAGATTACCCCTAATTGGGCATGGCCCAATAAGGTTATGGATCTATTATGATGGCTGATGTATCCCATACATAAGGGCCCTTCACCTCATTGAGAGATGGATCCTCAACCATTTTTTCAGTTGTAATATGGTTTTCCCTATGGTAAATCTTGAGTCTGCCATATTTCTTTTTCTCTATGTGATTGCAAATGTAAAATTTGAGGGTGAAGACAAAGTGTGGCTTCCTATCTCTTGTTGAAGACAGTTGTAAATCCATCTAATGGGTTTCATGCTTCTTCATTATATAAATTCATAGGGTTTTCTACTTAATCCAACTAAATATATATAAAAATTAAATAGAAGAATGGTTTAAAGGGAAACCATTTACCAATAATCAGGCTGCATAAGGCTATTAATGATGGAAGATCCACGTATATGTACTAATTAAGGGAGTGAGGGACATGGCAAGAACGTAACTTAACTTTGCACCATAAAGTTCTGGTGCTTCCACTGTGACCTTTGGTGCTTGTGCAATATGTACTCATCTTTATTGTAGAATTGAACTTTGGATTGAAAATCTTTACCAAATCGACTACCTAAAAAGTCATACCAACTCAGTTAGTCTTTTTCTTAAAGCATACTTCACAACCAACTCACCTAGTGGCTCATTGCAACAATTTCATAATAATTAAACTTTAAATGTTCTAATTCAAGTACAACATTCATGTAGTCATGTTAAAACATGTAAGAGTAAATTTGAGTTCCGTAAACTTAATTTTAACATAAAGCACTTTCAATCTTGGTTTCACACTTCGTTGTATGCATCTTTCTTCCAAACTGCTCTAAGACTTGCAATACTTAATAGAAGAATTTTATTTCGGGTATGTGACAAATGGTCCATCAATCTCATCTCATATATGGTAATAAATAACTGTCTTCGAAGGGACATCCTAGTGGTGAGTGGTGTACTTTACAACCGAAAGGTTATGTATGTCCCAAAAACACCAAACGGATATCACTAACACAATCAAAAGTGTGGAATACTAATGAAAGTGATAAGAACAAGAACAACTGATATTATAAATTGCACACAAACTCTAGGTTTGTCTGGTACAAGATCGAATAAACACTAGAAAAATGAATTTTGCCTCTCTAGCTCTCTCTAGTGTCTCCTCAAAAGCTTAACCCTAATAATGAACTAAGTATTACATTATATAGGGTCCACTAAGAACTCGGTCCATATGGCCTAATAGCTTATACTTGTGTTTGATAAAGATAAGCGTAAACCTACTCAATTATATGGCCTTACAATATCCCCCTAGGTTTATGGCCTTACAATATCCCCCTAGGTTTATGCTATCTTTATCAAATTGTTGACTTCATCACGTCTCTGTGGGAAGATACTTCATGTCTTCATTCTAAAACTTGGGTCTTTTGTTCTTCTTAATCATGATCAGCTTTACTTGAAAATCTTTGTTGAAAAGAATGCAAGAGGAGGATTCTCAGCAGCTCTTCTCTTCTTCAATCTTTCTCATTCAAGCAGGTTCACTGGTACTTCTTCACATGTACTTTCACTGTCAGACGATAACTCGTATCTGGTTCTTTTGACTCTTGTACACTTTGTCACGTTGCTTCATGCTTGACAGCAACGAACAACATCTCACTCTTTGTCAACCCCTGTTTCTTGATATAAATCAAGCTCTGCACATGCTCAGAAATTCATAAGCAACCATTTCTATGCAACAGAGGAGAGTACCACATGAACACTTGGTACATCCAAGTACTTGTACTTGGTTCAAAATTCAAATTTTATCTTTTGATGATCAGTCAAATCTTCCAGAACAGTTAATGATTTTCAATAAAACAAATAAAATGACTCTATTTTGGATTTTTGGTTTTACAAAAAACAAGAATGAAGAAACTAACTCAAACACTTACAATATACAATTACAATTGCAATGTGATCAAAATCGTTTTCAGGCTGACCAAGGAACATTTTTCAGCACGAACTTAATCAGACTAGTCTAAGTGATTGCCAATATATTTGTCCACTTAAACTTTAACGCTCAACTTTCATTTTTTTAACTTCGTGATACTCTTAAGTTAATATTCTACTATGATACACGTGTGTCCCATACCTTGACATACCCCTGTGATCAAGGTAAGCACACTGATTCATCGTAGCAGGTGAGTATACTGAGTTCATCCTTTTGAGTTTTTTACAACGTCGGACTATTGGTGAACAGGTCAGTACTTTCGTACAGCAGAGTGACCAATAGAATGTCCAACGAGGGTTAGGCAAATACCTTTTCGGTATGATGAATCGGAGTGCTTGCCTTGATCACGGGGGTTAGGCATATACCTTTTGAGTTTTTCCCTCAATTTGAGTTTATCTTCCTTTAAGGTTTTTGGCCTCTTTGGCTCTTTATATCCTGATTGTGCCTAGGTCTGCATATAATCAGGATGCAACAGAAGGACAACCATGATATCCTCGGATGACTCAACAGTATAATGACCCGAAACCTCAGACGTTGGCTATCTATCAACGCAAGATTTAAGATTATAAAATCATACGCCGATGATATGTTACCCACATGATACATAGTTCGTTATGTTTGTATCACTTGGTATCTTTTATCACTTTGAGTGTCAAGCCTATCGACATATGACAGTAGATCCTAGTCTTTTCAGCTATGACACCTTACATGTGTTAGTCAAACCCTTTAGCACGAATATTCATTTCAATTCCCATATATGCATTATTTTAGGATTTTTCTATTTTCCTCATGTATCCCCCTAAAACATTGCCTAACATGCAACAAACTCTTTTTGTTTTTTTCTGTTATTCTCCATATATACAGATAACTATCTCTTTCCCCCTAAATTTCTGCATAAATCTTATACTCAAATTTACCTCATGAAGAAAATATATGTACAAAGATATAAATGAAAAAGTGTGAAATATTTTTGTGGTTTTTGCTTAACCGTTCTATCATCAGGTTAAAGACTAATCAATACCAAAATCAAAGAACAAAATTTAAATTGTACCTTTCTTGCTGATCTTATATTACCACACTTATCTCCTCCAAGGAAATATATCAACTGTAAATATAGAACCTTTTGCAACACTGAGATGTCACCCGTTAGTTATATGGAACAACCGCTATCAACATTCCAAGGAAAGTCAATAGCTCCTCCTTGGTTGTCCCTGAAAAATAAGGATTAGTAAGACATTGGTACCCAGGCCATCGTGGTCCTGGGTTTTCCTGAAGCATCAAGATAAGATACTTCTCGTAAGCACGTTTCCCCTTTTGTTTCAAGGATTGGTAATGTTGTTGCTTTGTGTTTTCCTTTCCAAATTTGTTTAGGATTTTCTAATTTCTTAGGTGCCTTTGGCAAAACATTTTGATTCTCAACCTTATTATTTTTCAATACTGGTTTAGGTTTTAAAGCTTGTTTTCTTTTAGTTTTGGCAGCATTCTAAATCCCATCACATGGTTTAACCTTGAGACGCTTATTCATCATTGCCTTAGGCTTCTCAACCTTCATTGGCTTAGAATAAGATCTATCCCTTGGTGTAACCCTCTGATTCTGCGTATAATATGGCACATTGGGACGATGTGTGCAATTCCGTGCAATGTGACCGGGTATCCCACAGTTGTAACATGTTTGCTTCTTAACATAAGGAGGATATCCCGATCCATTCGATCCAACTGATGAGTAATTTGAGGTATAAGATCTATTGGATGATTTGTTTGCAGACTGTTCAAACTTTCTACACTGCTTCATGTGTCCCTGTCTACAACAGTTAGTACAACAGTTAGACTTTGCAATTTCATTTGAATCTGTTGGTTTTGGAGACACATATTTATTTGAAACTGCTGGCTCAGAAACAACCTTTTTCACATAAGGAGGAGCATCAACTGACAAATTTGATGTGTTTGAACGAACATCAGAAGTCTCTTGGCAAACAACATCATCACCCTCAACCCAATCCTCTACTTTTACTTCATCTGCACATGCAGTAGAAGCATCAATATCGTTCACACATTTAAGCTCAGAGCTTGAGTTACTTTCCTTTTGTAGCAGCTCTGATGAATCATCTGCTATTGAGTTAGCTGCTCCAGAAGACTCACAACTGGATTCACGAGATTCAACTGATTCCAATTTTTCAGAATCAGTTGCTTCAGGTGATTCACATTTGAAGTCAAATGTTGCAGCTGACTCAGTCGGTTCATTAGCTGATCAGCAAAACTCTCAAAACTCAATGTCTCTGTATGCTTAGCAGCATCCTCTGATTTAATAAAGACAGGTGCAGATGTTGGTTCAGTTGTCTTTGTTTCATTCCTTTCATGTTTCGAGATTTTAACTTTTGAGGGTTTTGTTGGCTCAACCTTGACATTACCAGCCCGCCCATAGGCCATGTCAGGCATGTTTGCAATCTCCTCTTCAGTCATAGGAATAACGGTATAGGAATGATTATATGGTGAAATCATGAATCTGAGTACCTGTACTGCAACCTAATTCTGAATTCGATGATGAATTAGCAGGAGTGGATGAGCCAACTATAGCAGGGAATGGAGCAGTAGGGGCAGAAGGAATGGGTGAGCAAACTTCATCAGATGCGTCGCCTTGAGCCTTTTGCGTGTCAGTCTTATCATAGGATTTTACAAGTGTGATCAGCTCATCCATCTTTATTTTACACCATTTGGTTGTCAAGATTATCTGATTCACATTCCAAAACCAGCTACTATTTGACTGATCTGGGATCATTTTCAAAACATCTAGAAGCCTCTTGTTGCTCATATGATTGGGCACCATAATTTCAGCCTTCATCATCTCAGAAAGCAGTTCAACAAATCTGCCAATTAACTTCTACAGATTCATCAGGAAAGTAGCTGAAACCTTCAGGTTTATGCTTAATCACATCATTTTGAGAAGACATTTCTAAGTTGCTAAATTTGATCCCATGGAAATGTCTGTTTTACCGTAACCGGACTGTTAAAAACGTACAAAATTGACCGAAAGCAGTTTTTACCAAAACGTACCGTTAAACTTGTCTCGAAATTTCGAATCCAATGATGTATAATGTCCAAACACTTTTTCAGGATTTTCGTGCCTTTGGACCGCACACTGACTTTTGTTGGGCCGCACAATGTCTGTAAAGGATCGTACACTTCTATTTTGGGTCAGGTCGCACACTATCAGGTTGCACACTGACTGTCTTGGGCCGCACACTTGTATTTTAGGCCAGGTCGCACACTAACTGTTATTGGGCCGCACACTCACTAATCTAGGCCGCACACTCCAGTCCGCACACTCAAGTCCGGTCGCACACTAAGAATCTGTGCATTCCAGGTCGCACACTCCAATTTTATCCTGTACACTAAGCTATTTTTGTAGAAATATAGTCAACAAAACCCGAAAATCAAGAAATTTATTCGAAATCCAATTTCAGTTGGTTATTTCCACCAATAATTCCTACAAACACACAAACAAATTCAATTCTTCCCCAAAACAGATTAAAATTCAAAATTTTTAACTGTTCTTGATGGCTTCAAACCTGTTCTTCGTGTTCTTCAAATCTGCCAATACTTTTTCTTGTTCTTTGATGTAATATCCAATAAACCGAGCCTTCGAAAGACATCTTAGGCTATGATACCACTTGTAAGTCCCAAAAACACAAACGGATATCACTAACACAATCAAAAGTGCGGAATACTATTGAAAGTGATAAGAACAAGAACAATTGATATTATAACTTGCACACAAACTCTAGGTTTGTCTGGTAGAAGATCGAATAAACACTAGAACAATGAATTTCGCCTGTCTAGCTCTTTCTAGTGTCTCCCCAAAAGCTTAACCCTAATAATGAACTAAGTATTACACTATATAGGGTCCACTAAGAACTCGGCCCACATGGCCTAACCCAAACCCAAAACATTAATTAGCCCACATGGCTTATCCCAATACTGTCTAACCTACTAGAAAACTAAGCCCAATAACTTATACTTGTATTTGATAAATATAAGTGTAAACCTACTCAATTATATGGCCTTACAGGTTAGGAGTTCAAATATCCTAAAAAATCAATGAATAAAAAAATATAATAACTACAACACAACATACAATTGGGCCATGTCACAATATATTCGTCTTTCTAGTCTAAGCGTTCATAACTCTTGTCAATAATTCACCCTAATATAACAGAAGTAGAAACTACTTCTTTTAGTTGAATCAAAATGCTAACACATCAAAGATAGAGTGTTACACCCTCCCCTGCAAATTTAAAACAGTATGAAAAACTTCCTCAATAATTTATTGAACTCCCCAAAAATACGTCAAAAGTTGGGTGTTATCCTTTTTGATGAGATTTAATTAGTTTAAGATGAGAAAAACAATTAAGGGAACAAATGAAAAGTTGGAAGATGAGGTCAACTCATCAACCAAATATTATTGGAGGTAAGCCAATGGGCCTAATGAAAAGTTAGAAGATGAGATCAACTCATAAATCAAATATTATTGGAGGTAGGCCAATGGGCCTTGTGTTTTCTGGGTAGGGGCAAGGTTAGTTATGGGTTGGACCACCTACATACATTTCAATAATATTTATAGGGGCCTCACCCTTGCATACAAAATAATAAAAATAAATAAATAAACCTACCATGTAAGCTAACATATATTTTCTTCAGATTACATGAGTTCATCTTAAAAAGTAACAAGCTCATTCGACATAACATATAAAACAAACGACAACATTCTTTGTTGGGGTCTTTTCTTATTTTAATCAATCACTTTAGTCATATGTCCTAAAATTTTTTGTGTCATTCATCCAAGATCACATGAATGACAAATGAATTGTGAAAATCCTTGCATTATTAACTTATTCAAAATTATATCATTCATCCTTGCATTATTAACTTATTCAAAATTGCTACAATGTCGACCATTGGTGTTTTCTCGACATGTTGATTTTGATATACCAACCTTCGCTATTTATACAACGGCTCTTGACTCACACATCCTCGTGTATGAAAGAGACTGCTCGCCACCACCTCAATTGGAATTCAACTCAGTTTTATCGAACTAAATCACATCAACCTCAAGAAGTTTTATACGTGTATTTCCCTACGCGAGAAGTTTAATATTATTTTATTTATCAATTATCATTAGAATTCTAACAATTTGCAATCCATGAATTGTAACTCAACCCTAATTTTCTACCATGTGTTCTATAGCATATATACATTTAGTGCAGAGATGAATAACAAAAGTTGAAGTAGTTTGACAGATTCTGTTGGCTACCATACTAAACCGAACGATATAGACTGATCAACCTCATTTGATAATAGTTTTCAGTATTTTTGAAATACCGTTTCCTAAACGTATGTATCTTTGTTGTGTTCTGATTAATATATAGTTAATATAAAACCACTCAATATGAACAATATGACAAGAGGAAGTACAATATGGGTCCATTCAAGATATAACACATGATGATATTTCCCCAAAGGGACCTCTTGTGGGAGGGATGGGTTGAGAGCTTAACACATTTTGGATGCTCTTTGTGGGGAGGGGTCGGTGATCGCATGCGGGGTGCTTAGGGCCATTTCTGAGGTAGTCAACTTGTGCTTGGGGGGAGGTGCCCTAGGGTCTTGTCAGAGTTTGTTGCTTCTGCACCCCTCACGCCTTTACTTAAACCGGACAACGGGATTAGGCCTATTGCCGTGGGCGCAATTTGGAGGAGGTTAGTTTCTAAGGCGGCTATGAGGGGGGTCGGGAAAGAGATGGCTAAATATCTCGGTGATTTTCAATTCGGGGTGGGTATTCCTAGTGGGGCGGAGGCTGTGCTCCATAGTGCGAACAGGTTTTTAAATGTGTTCCACTCGAATGGGTCGTTAGCCATGATTACTGTTGATTTCTCTAATTCTTTCAACTTAGTGGATAGAACCGCCCTTTTGTCAGAAGTTCGAACCCGATGCCCCTCCATTTCCTTATGGGTGGATTTTCTATATGGACAGCCGGCTAGATTATAT
This sequence comes from Scalesia atractyloides, assembly GCA_947069175.1. Taxonomy (NCBI): domain Eukaryota; kingdom Viridiplantae; phylum Streptophyta; class Magnoliopsida; order Asterales; family Asteraceae; genus Scalesia; species Scalesia atractyloides. The sequence continues at coordinate 92,063,126 of CAMTDV010000014.1, forward strand.
GTCGGAAACGATCATATTTGGTCCACCACTGGGGTTCAGCAGGGAGACCCCTTGGGGCCTCTTCTCTTTGCCTTAGTTTTGCATCCCCTCATTCATTAGATACGAGATAGATGCAAGCTACTTTTCCATGCTTGGTACTTGGATGATGGTACAATTATAGGTGATGCTAAAGAGGTGGCTAAAGCTTCAGAAATCATCAGGTCTTTGGGGCCATGTTTGGGGCTTCAACTTAACTTTAAGAAAACAGAAGTTTTTTGGCCATCGTGCAATGGAGTTAAGAAGCAAAAGGGTTTGTTTCCTAGTGGGATTGGGAGGCCGGTGTCGGGTGTCAAACTCCTCGGGGGCGCTGTTAGTCGCGATGCGGGTTTCATCAGTAGGTTGGCCGTGAAAAGGGCATCTTGTGCAGTGGATCTGATGAGCTATCTTCCACATATGCGGGACCCTCAATGCGAGCTTCTCTTGCTGCGCTCTTGCATGGGTGTTGCTAAGTTGTTGTTTGGCCTCAGAACGTGCCAACCCACATTTGTTGGGGAGGCTGTTTCGGTTTTTGACAAAGGCCTTCGGAGAGCTATCGAGGATATCGTGGTTTGCGGGGGTCCGTTTTTTGGGGATCTTCAATGGAGTCTTGCATCCCTCCCGACCCGTTTTGGGGGTTTGGGTTTATGTTCGGCTGAGGATGTATCCACGTATGCTTTTGTAGCCTCGAGGGCGCAATCTTGGAGTTTACAGGACCACATTCTTCGAGACTGTGGTATTGTTAGGTTAGATTCTGATTATGTGTGCGCGTTGGATTGCATGCACATGTCCCTTCCGGATTTTGATCTTGGTGGTTTCTCTAATAAGGACACCGCCCCCTAAAACCCAGAATGCTTTGGCGAGTGCCCTATTTAGTAGAACTGTCCAGTGTTTGGGAGAGAAGTTTAGTCTATCCCCTCGTCAGAAAGCTGTGTTTGATTGTCTCCGGGCACCTCATTCTCAGGATTTTCTGACAATTATCCCCATTGAAGGACTAGGCCAACACATGTCAGCAGTGGAATACCGGGCAATTCTTAAGTACCGGCTAATGATCCCCCTGTTTCCGGTTGATGAACCCTGCCCAGTTTGTCGCAAGGCTTGTTTAGATACTTTCGGCGAACATGCGGTCCATTGTAAGGAGTTACCTGGTTTTAAATACTGACATGATTTGGTAAGGGATATTCTCTATGATGTTCTAAAGCGGACAGGGATTTCGGCGAAAAAGGAGGCTCCGGTGAACTTTCTGACGGATCCGCTCGACGGGAGGTCTACTCTTCGGCCAGCTGATATTCTTGTGTTTGGGTGGGCTAGGGGAAAACACGCCTGTGTGGACCTTACAGGAGTGTCCCCTCTTGTTGGACTCAGGGATAATGGGTTTGTTGCTGGCCAGGCTGCGTTAAAGGTGGAATCAGGCAAGGTCGCTAAACACGGGCTTGTTTAGAGAATCAACACGTGTTTATCCCATTCGCTTTTGATACATTTGGGTCCCTAGCCCCAGAGGCTGTGGAATTTCTAAACAGGGTCCAACAGGTTGTGAATAGTAATCTTTCAACCTTTAAGGGCCGTTTCGTCTTTAGTAGGATTGGTTTTGCAATTCAAAAGGGGGTTGCGGCGTAGCTTGTTGCCCGTTTACCTGCCACTTGTTTGTAATTTGTTACTTTGGTATATAATTGAAATTAATGGAAAAAAAAAAGCAAAAAATTTTATGTACACTTCAAATGATGATATTTTACAATACTTCAACATAACTAAAATCAAATTCACGCCGGAAAAGACTCGCCGGCGGCAGACCTCCAAACAAATGTCACTAAGCGCCGGCCGGAGCTCCTTACGACAGAACTGGTTATACTCCAATGTATCACCACTACACTTGTTCACTTCCACCACCAGAAACGACGGCGTAACAGCGAATATCTCCGCCGCTATCCCTAACTTTCCTTTCCTTCCAATTTTCATGTCACTGTTATTACAAATTATATTGTTATATTTAGTAAATATGTATCAGTTAGTAAGTCTAATATGCCGAGTGACGGATCCAGGAATTTTTTCAGGGAGTTCCTTTTGGTAGATTCTCACTATCTTTTTTTCAAATCATAAAAGGTTTCCACTATTTTTTTCCAAACCGAGCCCCGGGATCCGCCCTATATGTGTCAGTAGGCTCAATACTAGAAATCTAATTTGATATAAACTTTTTATGTTATTTTTTTTTGTGTGCATATGTACCTCTTGTAAACCTAATGGGTCTGTAAGCTCAATACTAGAAATCTAACTGGATATACATTACAATACCTGCAACCGCAAACTGCTGTCGTCGCCGCTCTTTCTGACGCTAAACTTCACCGATTTTGCCACCGCCTCCAGCTTCGACACCACCACGGTCGCTGGCTCCATAGTAGCAAATATCATTTTCTCCTTTTCCTCTCTTTTTTTCTCCTCAAACAACGGCGACAAATCGAATCCTTCTGATAACGGATAATGTGGAACGCATTCAAAGTTTTCGCTTCGATTCCTTTCGATTGTACAATTTGTACTCAGTTGTCTTCGATAACAAACTTTGTGTTTTTAGGTGCGGATTTTTTGAACCATGGGGAGTCCATGATTTTGGAGATAGATATCCTAGATTTCGGATTCGGATCAAGTAGTTTTGTAATCAGTCTGCGTGCGTCTGATGAGAACCATGGCGGACACTTGAAGTCGCCACGGTAGATCTTTCGATACATTGAGACGATGTTTTCATCCTTAAATGGTAAGAATCCGGCGAGGAGGACGTATAGAATGACTCCGCATGACCAGATGTCGGCTTTTGCTCCGTCGTATCCTTTTTTCCGAGTATTTCCGGTGCGACGTACGCCGGAGTTCCGCAGGTTGTGTGTAGCAATCCGTCCTGCCTAATAATAGTGTTTGAGGAGTAAGTTATTATGTTGACTTGAATCAGTTGAACACAAGTCTGTAGGTGTGTACTGTGTAGTAAATGTGTTTGTAACAATTCAAAGGTTGTGTAAACCAGTGTTTGCCATCTTAATTCAATTTATTGTATTTTTTTTTTGTTTGAAGACTTAACTTCCAATATAAAGATTATTTTTCTGTAAATACAACCGTTTGTTGTGTGTGACTGATCTAGTTTTGAGGTGTGACCCCATGTTGCTTCTTATTTATTTTATTAAAAAAAATTCTGTAGTGTGAGATAGCTGTCTAATAGAATAACTATATATATATATATATATATATATATATATATATATATATATATATATATATATATAATGGGTAGGGATCCTAGAAGAAGTTCACCCTATTTGAGAAACTTGAGAAACATTCTGGATCACACATTTCCCTACGCTTTCCGTAATATACACATATGTATAGTTTAAAACCGACTATATACATATATGTATATTGAATTATACACATATGTATATAGTCAATTTTAAACTATACATATGTGTATATTACAAAAAACTTTAAGAAAATGTGTGGTCCAGAATGCTTATCAAGTTTCTCAATTAGCCAAGTGCTTCTCACATGATCCTAACCATATACATATATATATGAGAGAGTTATCTTGAGAACGCTAAATATCGCGAGAACCGTGAGAACGAATGAGAAAACCAATTAAAATCATTTCTTTTATTACCAACCTCATTGTAATTAAAATACAACATCAAAAAAATAATTTACGACATCAAATAATTCATTTATTCTCTCAAAATCGTTGTTATTAAAATTTTTACATGTGTAAATTACAAATTTACACATATGTAAATGGAAAATTTACACATGTGTAAATTTTTTTTATTTACGAATTCACGTAAATTTTGACGAGTAAGTTATATTTCTAACATTGTATTCAAATAATAATGATAAGTGTAAAAAAATTTGAATTTGAATTGTTTTTGACCAAGTTCTAGTGGTTTTAAAATTCGTTCTCACGGTATTTAGCGTTCTCATTTAAATCTTCCCTTATATATGATCCTAAGAGAAGTTCACCCTATTTGAGAAACTTGAGAAACATTCTGGACCACACATTTTCTCAAAGATTTTCGTAATATACACATATGTATAGTTTAAAATTGACTAAATACATATGTGTATATAGTTAATTTTAAACTATACATGTGTGTATATTACGAAAAGGTTAGGAAAATGTATGGCCTAAAATGCTTCTCAAGTTTCTCAAATAGATTTAACTTCTTTTAAGATCCCTAATAATTATAAAAATATATAAATAAAATAAATATTTAACTTAACAAATAATATCCAAGGGGAACTTGAACTTAAGAAACTATTCATTAATCGAACTCAAACTTTAAAGAATAGAGATCTAAACGAGCCAAGCCCGAGCTCTCTCAGACTCGGTTTTTTTTACGTCCATTAACATATATGCAAGCAAAAGTGTTGTAAAAAGTTACCAAAAACAAAGAATATAAAAAACCTCAAGAGCTCTAAATAATGATTATATGCTGTAACATAAATATAACAATAGGTATTGTATTTTGGTTTTGTGGACTTAGTCCATGTTTGGCAATAAAAAAGTTATATTTTGTATAAACCCAACTAGTGTGATCATGTCTCAAAAACTCTCAATAATTGTTGTTAATGATTATAAAGTAACAGAAAAATAACAATACGATCCGAAAGCGAACTCAAATCTTTTCTAATACCTGAGATGATCGCAAAAAGCACTGAGTCCAAAATCCGTCACTTTCAAATTCCCTTCTTCATCTAACAACAAGTTTTCCGGCTTCAGATCTCGGTGATACAGGCCGGGGCTATGACAAAAATCGACGGCGGATATCAACTGCTGGAAGTAGCTTCTAGCAACATCCTCTCTTAACCGCCCTTTCGCAATTTTACCAAACAATTCACCACCTCTAACAAGCTCCATGGCGAAATAGATCTTAGATTTACTCGCCATGACCTCATACAGCTCGACTATGTTCGGATGCCGCACCATTTTCATAACCGAAATCTCTCGTTTAATCTGCTCCATCATTCCTACCTGAATAACCTTCTCTTTTCCGACTACTTTCATTGCAACGCTTTTTTTAGTATGCACGTTTTTCGCGTAGTAAACTTTCGCGAAAGTGCCATGTCCTAGCTGCCGGCCGAGCTCGTATTTACCGTGTAGCACTCCGGTGTTTTTATCCTCCGGCGCCATATTTGTTTTGATGAATTGAATTGAATTGCTTATGGTACTAGATTTGTAATCTGCAGACCAAAGGGCTTTTGGTCTAGCAGTACCAAGGTGTTGGATAAAGTAGTGAGGTGGGAAGAAAAGTGTAGTTCGCGGTGGAATTAGAGAGTTTGTAAGTTGCCGTTAAAAAAAAAGACTGTAATCGTCAGAGATTGGTGACTGGTTCACCCAACTTCAACGTGTTTCTGACAGTAGTACCAAGGTGCTGGATAAGGTTTTGTATTTTTAAGTGATGAAAAAAAGTTTAGTTTAGAATTAGAAAGTGTGTGAGTTGTTGCTTGAAGAAAAAATGTAATCGACGGTGATAGGAGACTGGTTCACCCGACTTCGACGTATTTGCGGTGGCAATTGCGGCCTGTGATTGGTCGTTTAGCACGGTTAGATAGCCAGGAATCTCCTCTCATCTCTCTGCATTCCCTGAGTAGAAGAAGAACTCTATAGAAACTAATTTGTGGTTTTTTGGGTTTCAAAAATTAATTGGACATTTATAGGCGGGTTTATGTGGTGAAGTTACAAATTTATCCTTGTAAGAATTTGATCCAACGGTTGTGAGTGGAGGTTGTATTTGGACGGGTGGTCACTGTCTGACGTCGTAATTGGAGTTATAATTGATGGACACCTGACAGAATATTATACGATGAATATCAAAGGTCTAAAATACGAAAGAAGAAAAGAAACGAACACTTACCAATCATTTTTTAAGGAAAATATACTCTTTCTGGTTTAAGGTCTACAATACGAAAGAAGAAGAAATAAACACTTACCAATCATTTTTTTAAGGGAAATATACTCTTTCTTATTTAACTAGATTTTGTCATTACCTTCTTGCGGTACATTAAGCCGAATATTTATCCTATAATATGTGCGTATGTGTTTCGTTTACTTGTACATACTACTCATAATACGATCTAAAAAAATGGCTTTGAGTCAATCAATTAAAATAAAACATTATCATACTTTTGTTTAAAAAACAAAAACGACGGAAAAACTATAATTTTAAATTGGGGGCAAATTTGTAATTTTTCAGGAACAAATGAGCGTGTGCTAGACAGTTGCCTGTGGCTGCCTAGCACGAAGAAAAGTTACCCCGAGTCAACCAATTAAAACAAAACGCTACCACAGTTTTGTTAAAAAAAACTAAAATGATGGCATGACAGTAATTTAACACTAGGGCAAAATCGTAATTTAACTGGGAAACAAACAAAAACAATGGAGAAAATGTAAATTTAAATTGATGGCAAAATCGTAATTTGCCTAGGAGAAAAAAAAACAAAAATAATGGCAAAAGTGTAAATTTAAACGTGGTAAAATCGTAATTTTGTAACGAGGACCAAATTGTAATTTTTAGCTGGGGCCAAAGCATAATTTTATTTTGAAATGGGGGCAAAAATGTAATTTTAAACTAGTGGCAAAATCGAAATTTTAAAGCGGGGATAAAATCGTCAATTGGTTGGACCAATGGGGGAGTGCCAGGCAGTTCCCTAGCACTATTCCTCCATCTTGTGTTTGTAGTTATAGGGAATAGATTAATATTTCTTATGGGTTGATCGGAGTGTCGCGCCCCGATCAAAGATAATATTTATAATGCCCAAATTACCCTTAACAATGTGTTAGTTGTAGTAAGGGGTCGAACGACGAAGAGTTTATGGTTTGCGTATGGACGTGATTGATTGTTAATGTTGTCACAATTTATGAAGCTTGCTAATTCGGTTTAATTGTTTGTTTGAAAAGAGATGTCAGATTAAACCGACAAGTTTGACGCTAAAGTGATTAACTACCAAAAACTTGAATGCTTGTGATTATACGAAAACTTGATTAATGGTTTAAACAATAATTGAGAACAAGGTTCACACCCGGTTCGGTAATTGAAGACCTAGGATTTCTACACGTTTTAGATAAAACTCAATTGCATATATGATTAACAGATTTAGTGTCATGTGGCTTAGGTGCCAAGAGCTATCAACGTCATTGACGACAGACCGCAATGCATTTCGTTACCAAGAACATGTAAATCCTAACCTATACAAGGAATAATTGCACATAAATATTTCGCAAAGTCATATTTAATCTTCACTCGAAAATTCACGAATTCAATACAAATGCAAGACAATTATCATAGGTTTCAAAAACAAAAAAACAACTTGTCACAAATCAAAGGGGATAATGGAATTAGGGTTTGGTGAGTGGTGATGGTGGAGTGGTTTGGTGATTGATGATTGTATGACGATGATGATGATGTTGATGATTCGGGTTATGATCGAAGCGGATGATGGATGGATGATTGGAAAATGATTAGGAGAAGGATAGAGGATGGTTGTGGCTCCAAGAATGGTCAAAGATGGTCAAAAACTCGTAACCCCCTTGGTTATGACCCAAAATTCGGATATAATTAGTTTAAACACGTAATAAAGCAACAATTCGCGTCAGACATCAGGGAACGGCGTTGCCAACGGCCCATCAGGGCGTCGGCGACGACCCGTGGTTGTGTTGGTTTCTTTCGATGTCCAAACTAGTTCTCTACGGTCAAGTTTTCCCTACATGAATATCTAGAGAACGTCGGCGACGACCCAGGGAGGCGTCGCCAACGGCTTGCATAAACGTTGTTTTCTGGTTTCTTAGTTACATGTTCCCGGTTGATCCCGTTCACTCCCCGATGCTACGTAAAGCTTCTGAATAACTTCCTAAACTCCATTAGACCTACATAACACAATTCTAATCAAAAGTATGCTATTCGAAACCAAAAGTCACGTAAAAACATAAAATTAATTATGAATAATCATTGGTTTTCGACCACGCATCACATCCCCACACTTGTCTTTTGTTTTCCCTCAAACAAATCTGGCTCTCACCTTCACGTGGGTCGAATAAAAGACACACTTCCCATTCTTGAAACTTAAGTTAAGGTTTAATGCCATACCCGGTTCATAATTGTCACCATTTTCAAAATATTTAACGGTAAAGTGATTAACACATAAAAATGGTTACCAAATATTATCCCGCCTTTGAAACTAACATATCATACATATCCCTGACAATGTTCTCTCCACTTGGTTTTAATTAGCTAATAATGATAAATTAGCAATTCTCAAGTAAACACTCAAACCGATTAGAACACGTACCCGCATAAGCTTGCAACACAATCATTCTCCACCACTGAACACAAATACTAAGCACATGTCAAAAGGTGTAACGGGGCTAGGCTAAGGGTGTGGGATGGGATATTTTAAAAGTGGCTTTTTTGTTACATAAACAACTACACTAAACTAACTACAAACATCAAACTATGAGGCAAATTTTTCGCTTTTTATTCAACAAACTACAAACGCATATTTTTGTGGTTTTTCACCACAATTTTATCTTATTTTTCATAATATTTTTGGAATTTTCAATTTTTTATGCAGAAATAAACCACAAATTTACAAAGCAAACTAATCCTTAAATAGAATTTTTATCACACAGGTTAAGAAAAAGGTTTAACGGTCAAATGGCTAAATGGTTTGTCAAATGAAAGGTTTAGGCTCAAAGTTGGCGACTAAGGGATAGATTTTGGCTAAGGATAGAACAAATGGTGTCAAAAGAAAAGGTTTACCTAATGCCTTAATTATTCTTGTGCTCGTATTCGATCTATGGTCTCAAATGTATCAAAAGTTGCAAGGTCTACAATACGTAACTAATGGCACACTCAACAAAGAAATATATAAATCTATGATATGTGTAAGTGGTTCAAAATCTCACGTGAAAAGGGTATGATATGTGATATGCAAGACACATTACTTTCTTAAGCGGATTATTCCTAAATAACCACCCGCTAAAAACCCGCCATGTTACTGATTAGAACTTGACCATGACAAAAGACCAAATGGGTTGTGTCACCCCCATTGACTCTGTTACTTATGCTTTTTAGATTACTCAAACAAGGACATTTTTTTAATTTTTTTTGAAATTTTCCCCCATCCCCACACTTGAGGGCAACATTGTCCTCAATGTGTATTGTTTAAATGATAGGTCATTTAAAATGCATAAGGGATGTGACACGACCAATCTTTGAAACTTCACCCTCAATGAAAATATGCACATGGTTATTAACTAACTAATAATCAAAGCTAAAAAGAAATATATGCACCTGGTTTTCTCTAGTTCCTCGTGTGCTCTTCATTCTTCAATGAAAATGGTCGTCCTCATAAACATAGTGTACCTACAAGTCTTAACCCTCGTGTAGAAGCAAGCTTCTCATAACCATCAAAACTTATAGGTAACCATTTTCACCATTTTTAACAAAGAACTTACCAAGCCATGTTTTTATTTAACTTTGATTTTCGTGGAAAAGAAAATTACAACCACAACAAGCCTAACTCACTTTCGTAGGAATCACGATTGCATTTAGCGTATCCTACAAGCCCTTTAAACCTCCTGATAGCTCGGGAGGACGAGGAAGGTCTCGTGAGGGTTATATAGGGAACACACCCACAACATTCATTTAACTACTAAACAAATATGAAAAAGAAAGAAAATACAAGAAAGCTAAAAATAACAGAAACAAAATAACTAAAAAATATAATAATATACAACAACAAAACACATACCTCGCTTCATGTTTAATAGCGCTCGTTCGGGTCAACCAGCGGGTATGGTTGGTAGGGGTATCCAGTAAGGGCTGACATCATCTCATTAGACTCATCAAGGGGGCTCCTTTCCCCTGCGGCCGGTGGTTGCATTTGCAACGAGATGAAATTATAAGTGACTCCTTGAGGCCAAGAAGGAGTCGGTTGAGAAGGCCTGGTTGGCATTGGGAGGTCCTCGTAGTTCATCCACGGAGAGAACTGTTGAAAGGGTCGCCCAGCTTCAAAATCCCGTTGATGGCGTTTTTGATCGTGGAGTAGATGGGCGTTCTTAATTGCCAATTGCTGGGCCGTGCCCAACGTCCTCCAACGATTCTCCTCTGTGGAGTTTTGCTCAACATGAAGAAGGTCTTGCTCTTGCTCTCAAGCTTGCCTTGGGGACAACTCTTGCACCCTATGCATCTCTTACTGTTCCCATGCGATTATTGCACAGCCCACCATTCTTGTTGTTGTTCCCATTGATCTTGTGGTTTGGCCCGGTGAGCTGCTTCTTGGTCCCAGTGAGTTTGTTGTTGAGACTGCCATCCTTCTTCCCACTCTCTTCTTTTTTGGCCATATTCACGACTCTCCCCAATGCCAGTGGATATAATGTCATACACATCCTGTTGGCCCCGGTTATAATTACTATATGTCGGCTTACGCCGGTTAGTTACAAACTGGGCCACCTTGGCAGACACTTCCCGATTTGGGCGGGCATACCTTTGATAAGGTCCCCTCCGACCCGGAGGCTCATCTTCGTTCTCCTCATCAATCATTTCTTCCTCCCATTCTTCTCCTATGTAGCACTACGGTCATCATAGTGGAACTGATGTCCCTGTTCATCGGATACGGTGTACCGATGACCAAAAGCTTGAACCGTTATCTTCCAATGATGCCTCATCTTGGTAAAATTAATTTCCTCCATGGGTTTCACAACCCATAGGGCTTCGTCAGGCAAACGGTTCTACTGCACCATCATTGCATTTAATAAACGGACATACGAAATCATCCTTCTTGTATGTGATTCTCAGGTATCCCAAATTTCATCATCACAATATGCCGCCAAGACAATTTTGGCATTCCATATATTAGTGCATGGAGTACCCGACAATCCGGTGCCTTGACCTTCCCCCAGTCTCCGAACCGGACCATGATATTTTCCAATGAAATCGGCTGAAGAATTTTTCCTTCTATTGTCAGATGGATCTTAACAGCCATCCTGCCATCATTGAATGGTAAGGTTGCACTAGCCAAACCCTCAGGGTCCACAGTGACAGTCTTGTTATCCAAAAACCGGGCCATAGTGTAATAAAATACGCATCATCGCCCAACGTATCAAACCGGGCAGTTCTGTTCGTCGTTTCGAAAGACATCACCATATGTCCCTTCCCGGTGTCACGCACTAGCTGCCACGTGTTGGGTGGCCCGTCTTTGTTGTGAAACCTTAATGAGGCCAACCATTCACAAACCAAAGCTAAATACACCCTCTGTGTATTATCTTCGCACAAATCTAAGACTCGCTCCCAGCCACCTTTCGAATATCTGTACTATCCCAATCCTCCTAAATTCTTCCACATTAACTGGTCTTTCTCCCACAATCCTCTCTGGAACGAGATTCTTAGGTTGTGCCATCTTCCACTTCCACAACCTTATCTCCAGGCGCTTATCGTTAAACTGGGATAGAGTCTTATTCTTATCTTCTTCCCATTGTTCACCAACACTACTATTTTTAAACTTTTCCCATGCCCAATCTTCGTGAATCAATCTCCCATCATTCTCTTCAACGTTGCTTTGTTGTTGCCACTTCTTAGGAAACATACCAGAAGATGAGCCTTCCCCCATGGTCTTGTTCTTTTTCAGCTAGCCATCTACAAAACAACATTACCACAATCAAATTTCAATTAACCTTCATATCAACTCACACTCTAGGCATAATACTATTGTTGAACTTTTAAAACCACAATTTAAACTTTGTCAAGTATTAGGCTTTATTGTCCAAGAATCAACATCATCTTTAACCACAAAGTTCATGACAATTTATCATATTCAACATCACATTTATGACTTTGTATCAAAACAAGTGATTGTAATCACATGGCCATACTTATTTGATGCCCAATCCCTACCAATTCAAGCTTTATCTCAATTTAAGTTAAAATATCACAAATTCATCATAAACAACATACTCTTAAACAAATAAGTTTAGAAATTCGGAAGAAACTAACAAACCGTATGATAATCGTGCTCAAAATTAAGTAAATTTCGTACCTTTGGTGTTATAGATGAAAAAGAATTTAACAAAAGATGAAAAATAGGTGATTTGTAGAACACCGTATGAAAACCCAGAATTTGTAGCTCCAAAATCTTGCAAACGAGGAAGAATTGGTGGAAACTAAGCTAGGGGTTTTGTAGCTCTTGAAAACCTACACACTTTAGGGTCAAGAATCGGTTGATTTGGTGGAGAATTGATGGAGTTATGGAAGCTTGAAGGTTTTAGGGTTCTTGAAGGATTTGAGGAAGAAGATGAAGTGAGAGGGTGAACTGTGGGAAGAGAATGCAGTGTTTTTTGGTGTATAGGGACTTGTGGATCAGATTGAACTACCCAAACCGAATGCGCAAACCGAATGCAGTGTTTAGTCAACCGTCAGCGATGCCCCCTTAAACTACCCAAACCTCCAGACGGCCTAATAGGCTGTCTACGCTGATGTTTACCCGACGCACCCAAACACAAGCCGTCACCGATGCCATCACCGACGCTTTCCTCATTTTTGATTTTTTTATATATGGTCGAAAACAAGCAATTTTTACAAAAAGGAACCTTTGCTAGAAAAATTCAAAAAAAAAATATAAAAATATTTTTGTGAAATTTTATGGGTTTTATATCGTAAAACAACAATTCGTTTAACAAATCCTAACACCCCCTGCTGAATAATCATGTATTGCCCCTAATACACACAACAAGTCTAGAAAATACCTTTCATCTGCATGACCCGATCGTGATTTTCGGAACTTCACACATCAAAGAGGGTAGTACAAAACGAAATAACGATAATGATAAAAAACACAAGAACAAAAAAATTAAAAAGTAGAAAATGCTACAAATTGTTAACAGTCCTTAGTTGACCTCATATGTCGGAATGCTCGCCTAGAAGCTTACCAACTCCTTGTTGGTATCATTTTCTTTGCTACCATCGAGAAATGGTTTAAGGCAATGGTCGTTGACCGTTTGCTTTGACCCATCCTTCGGGTCCTCGATAGTGACGTCTCCCAATTTCCCGACCCGCGTAACCACATACATGCCCATCCACTTGCTCTTGAGCTTCCTGGGAAAGAACTTGAGTCGTGAATTGTAGAGCCAAACCTTTTCACCCACAATGAACTCCTTCTGCTTCAACTTCGCATCGTGTGCTCGCTTCATACCATCTTTGTACTTGAAGCACACTCATATGCTTCTTCCCGAAGCTCTTCCAACTCGCATAACTTCAACTTTCGTTCTTTACATGTATCATCGTATTTAACATCAACCTCTTTAAGAGCCCAAAATGCACGATGAACAAGTTCAACAGGTAAGTGACAATTTTACCGTAAATTAAGTGGTAAGGTGTAGTGCAGATAGGTGTTTTGTGTGTCGTTCGGTAGGCCCATAAGGCGTCGTTCAACTTCGTTGACCGATCCTTACAGTCCGGTCGAACAGTCTCTTCCAAAGTTTCTTTTTTATTTGCCTATATGACACTTCCAATTAACCACTCGTTCACGGGTAGTAGGGGGTAGCTATGCGATGGCAACACCATGCTGTTTGAAGAGTATGCCAAAGTTATAATTCTTAAAATGTGATCCCCCATCACTAATGATAACTTGGGAACCCCGAATCATGAAATGATATAGTTTGGACAAAATTGCAAACTACGATGTGGTCGTTTGTTTTGGTGGCAATCGCTTCAACCCATTTAGACACATAATCGACCGCCACTAAATATACAAGGTCCCATGCGAATTTGGGAATGGGCCCATCAAATCGATCCCCCACACATCAAAAATATCAACAATGAAGATCGGTTGCATGGGATCTCATCCCGCTTAGAAATACCCCCTAACTTCTTACACTCTACACAATTTCTAGCAAAATTGAAATCATCTTTAAAAATTGTTGGCCAATAAAGCCCACTATTGAGCACTTTATGCCCAGTTCTGTGACAACTGAAATGGCCCCCGCAAGCAAATGAACGCAAGTGCATCAAAACGCTCAGAATCTCGTTGTCTGGCACACATCTTCTCATGACTCGATCCGCACACGTCTTGAACAAGTCTGGTTCCTCCAACTTGTAGTACTTGATCTGAAAGAGGAAATTCAATCTCCTTCGCCTATCCTAATGAGCCGGTAGATCACATGTCACCAAATAATTAACAATATTAGCAAACCAGGGTGATATAAAAAATTTTAATATGTGCTCATCTGGAAAGGTCTCGTTGATCTCTACGCATGAAGAACCCTCCTCTACCATCATACAGGACAAGTGGTCAGCCACCACATTCTCGCTACCCTTCTTGTCCCGTATCCCCAAGTCGAACTCTTGTAATAACAAAACCCACCAGATTAATCTCGGCTTCGCATCTTTCTTCTCCATGAGGTACTTGACAGTAGTGTGGTCAGAATAAATAATCACTTTATTAACCCATATGTATGCCCGAAAATTTTCCAATACATATACCACCGCGAGTAGCTCTTTCTCGGTTGTTGTGTAATTCTATTGTGCATCCGAGAGAGTCTTATTCACGTAGTATATGGCAACCGGTTTTTGTCTACCTGTTGACCCAACACGGACCCAACCGCATAGTCACTTGCGTCACACATGATTTCGAATGGTAAAGACCAATTCGGTGATTGCAAGATTGGTCCTCAACCAATTTCTCCTTCAAAATGTTAAAAGCTCTATTAAATTCTTTATTAAAATTAAAAGGTTGATCTTTTAACAACAAAGTACATAATGGTTTTGTTATGTCACCAAACCCCTTTATGAACCTCCTATAAAAACCTGCATGACCCAAGAATGACCTAACGTAGAGATGACTAGCACCTTTGCACGGTCAACCTCTATCCCACGACTTGAAACAACGTGTCCCAACATGATCCCTTCTTCAACCATAAAATGGCTCTTTTCCCAACTCAAGACCAAATTGGTTTATACACATCATTTCAAAACTTTTTCTAATTTATCAAGACAAGCATCAGACGATGACCCAAATATTGAGAAGTCATCCATGAAGATCTCTAATGACTCCCCCACCATATCTGAAAAGATACTCATTATGCACCTTTGAAAGGTGACAGGGGCATTACATAACTCGAATGGCATTCGCCCAAATGCGAAAGTGCCATGGGTTGCATTAGGCTTACCCACTTGCTATCCGAGATGGGGTAAATGATACCCGCATCTTGCCACTTGAGTACCTCCTTCTTGACCACTTCACGCATATTCATATTTAACCTCCTTTGTGCGTCACGGGAAGGAGTTTCTCCATCTTCCGTGATGATCTTGTGCATCACCACCGAGGAACTAATTCCTTTCAAATTTGCTATGGTCCACCCAGTAGCCACCCTATTGGTGACCAAAATCGCCATCAATTTCTCCTCTTGCTCCCCGGTCAAGTTTGATGCAATAATGATCGAGAGTGTGTTGCCCTCATCCACAAAAGCATACTTGAGATGTTTGGGCAACACCTTCAACTCCACAACCGGTGGCTCTTCTAATGAAGGTTTCAACTTGGTATCAATTTTTTTCCGGAAGACTTCCCAATTGGTGTGTCCAAGGGGGCATTCCTTCCTTCACTGCCATCAATTTCATCTTCCTTTCCTCCTCGTCTATGCTCCGATTCATCTCTGATTGCAACCTGTCAAACATAAAACACTCCTCTATTGTGTTTTCCTCTTTGACACCCATTTCTCATAGAGATATACACTGGTACACAACGTCCGCCATATAGAATTCGTCACAAACTAGAGGATCCGTTAATCTTGAAAAAACATTTAACTGCAACCGACGGTTACCAAAAGTCATGTTGACCGTGCCCGTTTTGCAATTGATTTGGGCATTTAATGTTGCCAAAATGGTCGACCAAGTACAACCGTTGGTTGCTTAATTCGGTTTAAGGAGATATAATCAAGTACAAGAAAGTCCACCGGATAGTAAAAGTCCTCGACCTTGACAATTACATCCGTGACTATCCCACAGGGTAGTTTGGGTGTCAATTCAGCTAACACGACGGTGATGTTTGCCGCTTGAAGTGGACCAAATTCGTATTGGTCATACAAACTACCCGGCAAGATACTCACACTTGCCCAAGATCAAAAAGTACCCTTGTCATTTTAATTCTCCAACTTGAATGGAGATGATAGGCGCTCCCTTGCAATTTTGGTGGAAGTGCACCGAAAGAATCGAACTCACATTTTCAGTCATATCAAGTTTCTTAGGAAACCTGTGAGTTCGCTTTTGGGTGCATAGATCTTTCAAGTATTTAGCATAGGAAGGTTCTTGTTTGATGGCATCTAAGAGTGGTAAGTTAATTTTTACTTGTTTAAAAACCTCCCACATATCCTCTTGTTGTGGGCCTCGTTTCGTTACCACTTTCTAAGATGGTCCCAACAAAGCTTCGGGATAAGGGGCGATATTAACCTCCACACCCTTTTCCTTAGCTTTTAGGACAGGGACGGTTACAACGGAGGTATTTTTTTCATTTTTAGAAACACTTTTATTTTACCCGTTTGACCGTCATCAACCTCCTCATCACCAACATCTTACACCACCCCTTCAACAAACTTGGGTGGTGGTGACTCAAGACCATTGTCAATGACTCGACCACTACGTAAAGAAATTTTATTAATTGGTACCTCACGTGTAGACTTCGAGTTGGACCCTTGGTGCTTAGGGTTCATGGTGGTGTCACTTGGAAGTCTTCCTCCACTTCCCCTCTTTTGCGCCACCTCTTCAGCAAGTTAACCAACTTGCTGAACCAACACCTCATGAGATTTATCCCTCATCTCATCCACCTTCTTCATCTCCTTGATATCACTATTAGACTCATTCACCTCACTCAATAACGCATCTATCGCAGCACTCAAGTCGTTACCACCGCCTTGATTATTCATCGACCCGTTACCATTACCGTTACCACCTTAATTGTAGCCCTTTTGGTTATTATCATGACTTTGGTATCCTTGGCTACCCCCTTTGTTGTAATTCTGAGGTAACCCCCTTGGTAACCACCTTGACAGTTTTGGTATGATGAACCACCTTGATTGCCACTTTGATTTCCTGGTTGGAAATTTGGGTTTGTTTGATTTGAGGCATTACCATACCTAAAGTTAGGATGGTTCCTCAAACCCATGTGATAAGTGTTGGAGTTCATGGCATATTGCTTCCGTTCTCCGAACACTTGATTCGCCTCTTCAGTGGCTTGTGCCATGTTTACTTGGCATTTTTCGGCCAGATGACCAATATCCCCACAATCTTCACATACCGCAAACTGAACCGCCCCCATATCCTTTTTCTTCATACAGACCAACTTCCACTCTAATGTGGCGATTCGATCCAAAGCATACAATCAAGATCGGGAAGAGACCGAGAGACGGGGTGCTTTTTAGTTCAATCCGCCATAGCCAGCGCCTTGAAGTTTTTACCCATTCTTTCCAAAAACTACCAATCATATTCCTCATGGTTGTTTAATGACATCCTATACTTGCCGATTGCAAGTATTTGTGATCTTCGACATCTAACCCCCATAAAAACATTTCAACAACTCCCGTCTAGCAATCTGATGGTGAGGGCATTTCTGAACCAATTACTTTAAGCGAGTAAGAGCCTCATGTTAAAACTCCCCGGTAACTTTTGAAACGACCGAATCTCATCTTGTGCATCATCTGTCTTCGCTAACGAATAGTATTCGTCAAGGAATACTTATTGTATTTATGCCCAAGTATGAATACTATTCGCTGGAAGTGTGAGAAACCACTGCTTGGCTTTATCGTTCAACAAAAATTGGAATAATCGTAGTTTCACCTCATCTTGCATGAAATCATCCCCGATGGTGCCACAAATAGCGGAGAATTATGCCAAATGAGTGTATGGTTCATCGTTGGTCCTACCGTTGAAATGGGGTAAGATGTTGATATAATTGGGTTTGCAGTGGAAAGATCTTCTTTCTGGTGGTGGTGGAGCAATAGGAGAGTCGTTCTCAGTAATTATTGGCCTAAATCCGCCATTCACGCCTCGGGGTGCTTATTGTTGAGGACGACGTCTTTGAGGACCATTGACTTCTTGATTCATCGAACTTTGAGTGCCCTTTTGATTACCACCTTGGTTACCTCCACCCACGAATTGCGGAAGCCGGTTACGGTTAATATTGTTATTCTTATTGTTGATATTACTGTCAACCCGGTTCCGTTGGTTGTTTCGTGTTTGACGATTATTGCTATAATCGTCATTGCGGAATAATCGTACTCGTATGCATCCACATTCTCCACATAGTTGGCATTTTGATAACATACTTCTTCATCCTAGAAACCCCGACCATTATAAAAGTTTTATCGTTGTTGTCACCCCAACCATCTTCTTCAAACCTCTCATTATAATTCCCTCCATCATCTGAGTGTTTCGAATGAACACTCACATGTTTTTGGATTGATAATCGGGAACGCTATTCGGTGCATCGTCGGGAATGTTATTTCTCAAATCTTCAAGACCGAGAAATTGGGTGTCGTTCATAGGAATGCCACAATTTGGTTAATCCCACGATTGGGATTAACATTTCGGTTGAGATTGGGTGGTAATGGGTTTTGGCAATTTTGGTTTTTGAGGTGGAGGTGTGGTGGTACGTTGGTTATTGTTTTGATTTTGACCACGGGTTTGGAATGGTGGTGTTGGTGGTCTCGAATTGCTACCGCCCCCTGGTTGGTTGTTTTGAATATTTTTGTTTTGGGGATGGTAGTTTGGGTATTGGTATTGATGTTGGTTTTGGTTGTTGGGTTGCTTGGAATTTTGGGGATCCATTTGAATGGGCCCAAGCGATGGGTTAGATGGTGAGTTGGTGTTACATGGTTAGAGACAAGGGTTGCCTCTAACCGGTTGGCTAGGTTTCTTCTCACTAAACGCTCAATCTCCGGCTTGAACACTAACGGTGACTGGTGAGGTCCTCCCGGAGTTCCTCGTATTCATGCACTACCTGTAACATGCACAAGTAACACCCGCGCAACAAGGAATATAGAAAGTAGCAAAAAGAAACAAACACCTTAAACAAATAATCACAAAATCAATTAATGTCCAAACACAAAGCGCACGAACTCCCCGGAAACGGTGCCAAAATTTGATCGAAGTGTCACGCCCTGGTCAAAGATAATATTTATAATGCCCAGATTGCCCTTAACACTGTGTTAGTGGTAGTAAGGGGTCAAACCACGAAGAATTTTTGGTTTGCGTACGGACGTGATTGATTGTTAATGTTGTCAAAATTTATGAAGCTTGCTAATTCGGTTTAATTGTTTGTTTGAAAAGAGATGTCGAATTAAACCGACATGTTTGATGCTAAAGTGATTAACTACCAAAAACTTGAATGCTTGTGATTACATGTAAACTTGATTAATGGTTTTAAATAATAATTAGAACAAGGTTCACACCCAGTTCGGTAATTGAAGACCTAGAGTTTCCACATGTTTTAGATTTAACTCAATTGCATATATGATTAACGGATTTAGTGTCACGTGGCTTTGGTGCCAAGAGCTATCGACGTCTTAGACGAGGGATCGTAATGCAATTCGTTAACAAGAATATGCAAATCCTAACCTAGACAAGGAATAATTGCACATAAACATTTTGCAAAGTCAATTTAATCTTCACTCGGCAATTCACGAAGTCAATACAAATGCAAGACAGTTATCATAGGTGTCAAAAACATAAAACAACTTGTCACAAATCAAATCTCAAAAAAAATGTTTAACCCCTAAAATCTTTCAAAAACCTACACCGGGGGGAAACCCGAGAAGATTAGCCTCTTATGACGAACAAAACTTGATCAATGATTGGCGAGAAATTGCGTTTGAACATGATCTTCAATCTTGGAGAATGATGGAATTAGGGTTTGGTGAGTGGCGATGGTGGAGAGGTTTGGTGATTGATGATGGTATTGATGTGCACAAAATGCAACATATAAATTACATCAAACAAGGCATAAAACCAACCCTTTTTCAGTACTAATGTTGGAAAAAGCACGTTTCTTTGTTCCTTTTTAATTTACAGGACTAGAAGAGCCTAAACAAATAAAAGAAGCAAATTAGCCGCTAGAACCAACACAAAATACAAGAAGAAGGAATAAAGTGACATGCCCGGCCCCTCGGCAACATCCCAAGAACAAAAACAAGAAAACAAAAGCCCCACCACGGGGTCATGGTCAGCTCACCATTGGTCGTGGTCAGCTCACCATGGGCTGTGGTCAGCCACCATGGCCCGTGGTCAGCTAACAACTTTTACAGAAAAGACAAAATGCAAAATTCAAGCCACCATGGGGCCGTGTCCAGCCAGCACGAGCCGTGGTAAACTCTAAGATTCGCAGAATCTTGATAGTACAGCAAGTACACTGACCACGGGGCCATGCTCGGTCACCACGGGGCGTCATACAAGACCTGACATCTGCAGTTAATGAAGGAAGAGAACGTCACCACGGGACCGTGTTCAGGGCTCTGATCTGACTATAAATAGAGGTGCTCGGTTCCCTTCAAAGGCATCCCTTGGCAAACCACTTCTCTTTCACTTTGCCACCATTCCACCACCACTACAACACCAACTCCCACCACTATCATCCATCTATCATCTTTAGAGTGTGTAGTATTCTCGGGATTCAAGATTGATCATAAGAGTTCTTGTCAAACAAAGGCCATGCTTGGCTAATCTAACATCACTTGATGAAGACAAGTCTTTATTGTATTACTTTTGATTTTTAATCTTTAATTTGGGTATGTATTAATGACTTTAATAACAAGTTTCTTATGTTGAAAGTGAATATTCCTAACCATTTATTCATGATGTCATTGATTTTCTCATTCGTGTCTTTACGGTCTATATAAAGCGCGTTAACTACTTGGAAGGGGGTTAGAAGGGTGGTTTGGTAAAATTCTTGTTTCGTTCAGTGTATAGATCTTGCGAGGACTTGGTTCAAGCTTACTAGGACCTCCTTCAATGCCCCAAAGGTATTGGATGGCGGGGTGCAAATAGCTTGTACCCCTCATATGTAAACTACTATTAAAACTTTAAACCGACTTCTTGAGATTGTATCCTTGCTGACTCAAACCACTTAGCCGAGGGTAACGTCACCTTCAAAAGTGGGGCCTACCACTTTTCGCATTAATAACTTATTTAATTATCTTTCAATATTCCGAACCTTTGGGATTGTATCCTTGCTGACCCCAACCACTGGGTTGAGGGTAACCTCACCTTCAAAAAAGGGGCCTACTACTATAACTAAGATAATCTCTTGAAAAGTCCGAAAGTGCGAAAATTATCAAAGGGTACATTAAAGAGGAGTTGGATCCAAGTGATTCTATCTTGTCTATTTGTATTTCATTTTATTTATCTTTTCATTTTTTAGATTTATTTCTATGTTTAAAAACTTTTATCAAAAAGTTAGATTCATTAGACGTTGACGATAAAGCGTTATTAAAAGCTCTTGTGTCCTTGGAAGACCTCAGTATCTTACCAACACTATACTACGCTCACGATGGGTGCACTTGCCCAAGTGTGTGTTTAGTGTTAGTACAATACCGTGTTTTATAAATTTAAAACTTGACTAATGCATAAAATGGACTTAAAATATTAACAAAATTATATCACGCTTCACGCACACCAAGTTTTTGGCGCCGTTGCCAGAGACACAAGGATTTTAAGAAAGCTTTTAAATTTTTCAAACATTTTTTCAAAACTGCGCGCTCGTTTTTAAATTTTAGGAATTTTTAACATAAAAGTAAGCTGAACACGGGGTCGTGCCCACTGGACACGCCCCCGTGCTGCACCTAACCAGTAACAATTTTCAAACGCCCAAATATAGATTTTGACCATGGGCCGTGCTTGCTCCGCAAGGGGCCGAGGTGAGCCTTTGTTTCAGCTTTTAAATTTCATTTTTCTAGTACCGAGACTCTAAAATCTGCTGAGTATTTTCCTCATGGATCAATACTTAGGAGATTACACCCACTACTACAGAGATGATGATTACGAGGAGGAATATTGTACCATTTGCGGTGAATCTCACTCGGTGCAATATTGCGACCTTTTCTAACCATCCACCTCATATTCTCACTATGAGGAGCCAAGGTTTGAACTTCCAAAGTCAAGCTTTGATTGGCACACTTATCCCTCTCTACTTCACGAAACACCACCAACTATCCTCCCCGAAGCCGAAAGCATTATACAAAGTCTCAAAATCTCGAACAACTAATACGAAAATCCGCGAAATAGAAGAGGCTGTTTGTACTAAGGAAGTAATAATTGAAAAAGTAAAAATGGAAGAACAACTAAGTGAAAAACCAACGCATGAACCAAACAACGAAAGAGGTAAGCTCGAAAACGATAATTTCAAAAAGGAGTCAAATTTTTAGGAAATTAACATTTTGTCACCTTCTTTCGAAAATCATTGTTTGGTACCCACTCATGCTAAGTTTTAAAAGAGTTAAACACTAACACAAAAATCAACGAAATAGTTAGCATTAACTTAACAAATGATCAATCTACACTAATAAGGGACGAGCAATTTGAAATGAGCATAAAACCGGTTCCATGTTTTTTTCAAAATACTTTTATTAGCAACATCACAATCAATAAAGATCTTTGTGTTAATATAATGCGAAATTATATTATTGAAAAATTAAGTGTTAGCAATTTTTCTCCACTTCAAATCCCCATTATTATTTTTAACCGAAAAATAATAAGAGCGGCGGGAGTGATTGAAGACGTCTTAGTGCAAACAAATCAATCGGTAATTCCAACTGACTTCATCATTCTTGATGATGCTCCATTGGTGTTAGGACAACCTTTTGTAAAAACCCATCAAGCCTTGACCAACCGGAAGCAAAACAACCTACCAATTCAATTGGGGGCCGACAAAAGGTACGTCAATCTTGACCAATCAATAAAATATCCAATCGGCAAAGACGACCCCCTAATTGAAGATGAGCCAGAGCCACCTGATATGGTGAGTCTAGCCAAGGACCCTTATAAACGTGGCGCACCACAGAGGCATTCCGCGGAACTATCTGTAGTATAAATTTCGTTTAACTTTCATGTTTTCTAGTTTAGTTTTATATTTCAGGAATAAAACAATCTCAAAAAGATGAAAACTTCCAAAGGGACGTAAAAACAACACCCATGTACATAAACAGGAGCCTCCCGACAAATTTTCAGCACTACAGCAGGTGCAGCACGGGGTCGTGCTCACCCAACATGCCCACGTGCCCGGAAGTCTGCAGAAAAATGTTTTAACAGGTAACTGACCATGGGTCGTGCTCACCTAGCACGCCCCATGGTCAACCTTCTGTAAACTTTTGTTACTAGCACCCTGACCACGGGGCCGTGGTCAGCTCACCATGGCCCGTGGTCAGCTGCCCAGTAACATAGAAACTTGTTTTTACCCCACTTTTACACATTCTAATCAACCAAAAAACTTATTTTTGGACATTGAGGACAATGTGTAATTTAAGTGTGGGGGATGCTAAAACCTTGAATTTTGAACGTCCTAAAAACAAGTCTTACACAAAACTCACATTAGAACTGCTAATCACCTCAAATCTTTTCAAAAATTTTCATTTTTTACTTGTCTTGGTTTAGTTTGGGAAAATAAGTTCTAAAAATTATGTTTTTGCTAATTTACAACTGATAGCGTCATGATAAAAAGAACCGATTAAGAAAATTATATAAAACGGGCATGACAAATCTTTGTAAAATTTGAGTATATATATACACTTTTACACTATACCCTTCTTCCCACAAAAAGTGAGTTTTGATCCTTTACCGAGCATACAAATACATATCTATACTAATTGCTCAATTTTTTGTTTCTTGTGTGAATCGCCCGTTTGGTTCTTACAAATCTAGAACTTGGCAAATCAATACGTGCCCAGTCCTTACTGACAAAAAAATCAAGTAAGTAAATGCTGGAGGCATTAGGATTATAACCCATTTTTCATTCTAAACCATTATTCTCCTTTTTCCATCCCTTACCAAAAATATTCCCCTAGTAAACCCCTTTGAGCCTTAACCCTTTCGTTTCTAAAAACCCGCAAAAATACAAACTTTTGCAAAAACAACCACCCACATCCACCAAACCTTTTATTTTCACAACCCTTATTTTTTGTAAAAAGTTTTGTTATAAAAATACGAAGTATGGCTTAGTTTCAACTTTATCCAAAAAAAAAAGATAATGAAAAAAAACAAGAAGATTGATTAAAGTTTTTTTTCTAAGCCACAAAAGAATTATAAAACCGACACTTTTACATTTTTCACAATTTTTACCCAAAAACACCTACCAAGCCAAAACCTACCCTTTTTAAAGCCCTCTTGATATTTACGAGGATTAAAACGTCAAAAAGGAGAAGGTTTGATTGTTTGTCAAGCCTATTGAAGAAACACTGACCTGACGGTAGGGCTCCAACTAGAACTTCAACCCAGAGCAATCCGAAAGGACGGCTACAAAACAGAAACACCGTTAGGACTCATTACAGGAATGGGGTTATTCCTGTAACCACATCCAGCGTGAGAATAAGTCTCAGTAATGGGAATAAGAAACTATGGAGAGAGATTAGTGAGAGAGAGAGAGAGAGAGAGAGAGAGTATATGCATACCTTTGACATTAACCCCTATTTATAGTTTACGATTAGGGTTTCCCCTTTAAGTTAGGAGATCCTCCGATAAGTCGGGGATTCAGTTACCTAGTTTATCCATGCAGAATAGAACATTCAAGAATAAACGTAATTATAATTGATTATTTATAATAGAATAATGAGTAATGACCGGGTCGGGTTAACCAGTCCGGGTCATACCTCGTCATGTCCCCCAGTCCGAAGTTTATGAAATAACATTCATGAAATCTAACTTAGAAGAAAGAATCACAACACACCCTAGGTACATATTCATCAAGGAAAAAACAAAATTTTTGAATACGGCGGTGATGTGAAAAGGTGCGTCCGTTGGTCATCATTAGGATGACAGTTGTGCATACCCTGGATGTCCACGTGTCGCTATAGCATTGGCATATCTTTTTGAATTCGAAAGGGTTTCTCCTTTTCTATAAATAACTTTCCCATTAAGGATTTTGCATCATTTCATCCACTTTTTGTATAACCCACAAACTCTTGATTGTGTACAATGGCCTCAAAAACCAGTGACTCGTCCTCAGCACAGGCAAGTGCCGGTGTACTTTATTGCAAGTGGGGAACGGTATCGTTCAACAACATCCTTCAAGAATATGACATTAAGCCGGAATGGAACCCGGTGTTGCCGTCAAACAAGGATACAACGTTTGCCTAGAAACAGGGGAAGATAACTATGTTTAGCGATTTCTTTAAATTATGCAACTTCCGTCTGCCTATCATCAAATTCTGCAAATCTGTTCTTGACGAATACAAGATTCACATTTCCCAAATGCATCCGCTTGGACTAGTGAAACTCTGTCACTTCGAGTTTGCCTGTTTGGCTTTGGGTCATGTACCTGAGATCTTGGTTTTTAGGGCTTTTTCATTCTTGTTTGGAAATCTCCTTTCTTCGCCTTCGATCGACCAGACACCGGTGTATCTTGTCTGAGAGGCATTCCTGCAAGGTCCCGTGATAAAGATTGGAAGAAGAAATTTTTCTATATAGACGCTAACGTCATCCCCGGGGAGATGCACTAGAGGGAGATGGGGTCCAAAGAAAAGTTTAAAGACGAGAGCCCTCCTGCTGATGCATATACGGAAAATGCTTTGTTCAAGAAGCTTAGCCAGCACCCTTCCGAGTGTCAAGTGATTCCTGAGGGGGCGCTCGTGTTAGTTGGGATGAGTTTGTTATGCCGTGATAGCCGATTGTTCCCAGCCTTCCAGAGGTTTGATAATGGTAAGTGTCAATGTTCAATCCCTGAGTTTACCCTTACTGTCTAACTCTGATATACTAAGTATTCAAATCGAAATAGGTGATTGGTCTCTATTTGACTTTGTGGACCCCCTCGGAATGCTGCATTGAGATCCGCTGACCGCGTGGTTGGCGAACAGGAGACCATCGTGTTAAGAATGCATATTGAGCGATTTCTCCTTCCCGCCATCACGGCGGCTTCACATGCTGAAGCAACCACAGCTCCCGCCAGTATTGGGTGCGAAGCATCTCGTGAAGGGACGAAGAAAACACTCTGTATAAAGCCATTAGGGAAGAATACTACCACCACCGACGTGACCATTACGCCTGTAGCGGCTGGCGTTCGTAGCTATGGTCCTACGCCGAGGAGGCGTAGGGTGACGCCGTTGTTATCGACGTTTCAAGCAACCAAAACAGCCCAATTACTGCATGCAGGTATGCGTTTTCGTTTGTCCATGTATAGCTCTTTTTGTTTGGCTTTCTGACTTATGGTGTTTATTCGTAGATGCTCTCACTGGAGCTGCTGTTTCAGGTGGGTTCTCAACATCGCTGCCCTCTGCGGGAGTTAGTACTTCCACTATTGGTGAACAGAGCATGACCCTTGCTGAGCTTATATCCCAAGCAAGTATGCTACCCATCAGTTCTTCTGTGCCGCCACCTGTGTTTACATCATCGTTGTGATTACCACTACCCCTGCAACAACGTCGTTGGGTTCCGGCTCTATCCCATCCTTGTTGTTTGACTCCCCCAGGAGTGGTGTTCCCGGGATAAGCGGAGATAGACCTGCCACTTCCGCTAGGGGTGAGTCCACCAGTGCCAAAGAAACTTTCATTAGTGATACTGGAGGATCTAGTGATAATTTCACTGAGGGTGGGGCATGTTTGTTTGATGATCTCTATCTTCCTACGGTGTGCTGGGATCCGACTGCCCAGTATAAATGGTATCTGCCTAAGTGGAAAATAGCGGAGTCATCAAGGCTTGTGTTCCCCCCAGTTGTGCATCATTGGGTTGAGCGAGCAAACCCGCCTGCTGAGTCTACATATATTGAAGGTCTCGATAATGAGCATCTGATGAATTCTACCATGGTGGATGTCGTTATTGGACCCAGGAAGCTGCTGAAATCCGACGCCGCTGGATGCATGACAACAACGAATGACACCAGGCGCGTATGGCCATCCAAAAGCTTGTGGACAAAAAGAGCCGATTAGAAAGCCAACTTCATGTTGCCCGCGTCAGGGAGGATCGAGTCTTGTTTGAGAAAAACAAAGTGGAGGATGACTTGAAACGGGTAACTGCCCACCTAGTAGAAGAGAGAATATCCTGGGCTCGTGATGTCGCGGAGAAAGAGCGCATCATTTCCCGTGCTCGAGCCATTCAAGAAGAACTAGAGTGGAAAGCCGCGAGTGAAGCCCAAAAGGTTAGATTTGAGCTATGTGCCAGAAAGGTACCATATTGATACAGACTTTATTTATCAGGTGCAGGAAAGGTATCAAAATTTGACCCTCAAGCTAGAGGCGTCTGAAGCCAAGTCCCGGACCAGACAAGTTGAGCTTGAAGATCGTGAAAAGAAACTTAGAGAGCTTCAACAAACCTGTGATGCCCTTGTTACTGAAAAGAATCATCTTGTCCAGGCTTCTTCCATTCAGCTGGCTCATCTCATGGAAATGCAGAACGCCTTGAACCAATCTCACGCGGAGGTGGATGGTTTGACCAGTCAATTGGCGGGTCTTCAAGGTGACAGGAATTGGTTCATACCCCGGGGCTTGATTGGTGCCTTTGAACATCTACGCCAATTTGAGCCTTTTGTTGCCTTGCTGGATCGTTTGTCAACCGCTGCTTACAAGTCTGGGCAGCATGACGACATTTATGAGGGTTACGTCAGTTGCCATAAGATGGATAAGGTCACCGCCAAGTTCCAGGAGGAGGGTGGCAAACTTACCACGCAGATGGTGGATGCTTTGGAGGCGGTTTACAATGATCCGCTACTAGCATACGCTGATCTGACTAGCAAGATAGCTGAAGATGGTGTGGAATCATTATGCCATATGCTGGACATGGCGAATGAGTCGGATTAAGTTTTTTATCGTTTTCTTTTGTGATGTGTCTCAGATATTTTTGTAAAACCATATTTTAATGGGATATATGTTAGTACTTGATATTGTCAGTAACAATTAATGTTGGTCATGATTAAGGCAGCGCCGCCGTTTCCGACGTGGCGATTTGACATGTAATCATCATAACTTTGTACCGTTAATTAATATCTGCTTGCATCATCACTGTTTAGCTAATTTAGCTTTTATATATCCATGTCATGTTTTTACCAAATTTGGTAAATACAGCATGAGTGAAAAGTATCGTTTACGAGAGGTTTCCGATGTTCTTTGAACTCTTGACGCGGCTAACGCCTTGCTCATCCTACATGATCAAGCACCCAGTGGGGCACTAGAATGTGGAAAGCTTGGCTCTTCCGATGTTGTGCCCTATCCTGGTCTGTTTAACGAAGACGTCGATGATGACGTCGTTCCTGACGTCGAGGCATTCGTTGCACCCCAACCAGCTGCTGTCGTTTTGTTAAATGCTAATGCTTTAATGCCATGGTTTCCTCCTGAGCACTTGGGTCGATGAAATGTAGTGTACCAGCATCGTGGTAGATCTCATCGGGCAAACCCAACTGGTGCTCAAGAGCCGGTGGCTATTCCGGTTGGTGTGGAAGATGGTGAGGGCTTGATTGTGGATCCTCACCCGCTGGAGTGGTATGGCGAGGCACTGCACACCCCTGCAGAGGCGTTAGCAATGTTTGCCGATTCGTAGTTAGTTAGAACATGTTCATTTTTTGATATTCTCGTATGTTGTTTTTTTGTCTAAATGGGACAAGTACTAGGTTTTGTTTAATAGTTGCATGTATTTATTACCAAAATACCTATCTTTTTTAGTGGTTGATGTATCTATTACCAAGATACCCACTTTAGCGTTGTGTAAGTTTGGTTATCTAATCTTTATGAAAAATATCTCGTATCAGAGTTACCGTTTACTAGGATATGCAGTTCAAATGCGTTGGTAATATTTCGTGTGTAAAAAGAAAAGGGAGTTTTCATTAATGATTCATAAAAGAAAGAGACATCGTAAACGATGGATTATACTTTAAAAAATATGCATATCCCGCCGTTAGGGGCGGGTGTCTACTTGTAACACATCTTTAGTTGAGCCACGTTCCAGCTGCGTGGAACCGCTATACCATCAAGTCTGGATAGGCGGTAGGCCCCCTTGCTCAGATCTTCTTGAACTATGTAAGGGCCTTCCCAGTTGGGCCCTAGCTTGCCTGTGGGTTCCACCCTACTTGCTTCATTATCCCGCATGACATATTCGCCCTCCTTGAAAGTCTGCTGAGCCACGCGTTGATTATAATATTTCTCTAGGGTTTTCTTGTACTTTGCCTCGCTAATGGCGGTCGCCTCGCGCCATTCTTCCAGGATGTCAAGGCCTTCTCGCAAGAGCATGTCATTGTTATCGCTGGTCGTTAGGCGCCTTAGGGAAGGTAGCCCTACTTCTGCCAGTATCATTGCTTCTGTGTCATAAGTTAAGCTGAATGGGGTTTCGTTGTTGCTTGTCTTGGGCATAGTTTGGTGTGCCCAAAGGACATTTGGCAGTTCTTCCACCCAGGAGCTTCCCTCATGGCCTAATCTTCTCTTGGTCCCGTCCAACATGCTTCTGTTTGCCCTTTTCACTTGACCGTTGCCTTGAGGGTGTGCAACCGATGTAAAAATCTGTTGTATCTATAGCTCGGCACACCGATCTTGTAAAACGTTGTCCGTGATTGTGTCCCATTGTCACTTACAAAGTGCAGCGGGAGCCCGAATGGGCAAATGATGTGCTCCCATAGGAATTTCTTGGCGTTTTCAGCGGTTATCTTGGCCAACGGCTTTGCTTCGATCCATTTATTAAAACAGTCGATTGCCACAATCAAGTATTTGAGTCTCCCGGGGGCTGGGGGGAATGGTCCCACAATATCAATTGCCCATTTCTGAAAAGGCCATGCCGCTGTCACGGGGATCAGGTTGTTTTTTGGGGCGTAGCGTTTGCGGAGCATACTTTTGACAACTACGACATTTTCTGAGTTCAACCACCACGTCCTCGTGCATCCCGGGCCAATAGTACCCGGCATTTTGAATTTTGGCCACAATTTCCCGAGGTCCAGCATGAATACCACATATTCCGGCGTGTACTTCTTGAATCAGGTATGTAGCCTCCGACTGGGACACGCATCGTAATAGCGGTCCCAGGTACGACTTCCTCTACAGGATACCATTTTGCACTTCGTATTGTAAAACCTTTATTTGTATCTTTTTGGCGTCGCCTTTGGCGGAAGGCAGCTCTCCTTTCGTGAGAAATTGAAGGATGGGAGTATACCAACAAGGTTCCTCCGCCTCAACCACGGATACCTCTCGGTGTTCTATTGAGGGTGACTGGAGTGTTTCCACCTTCACTTCCTTTTCCATACCCAACGTAGCTAGCTTGCTTAGGGTGTCAGCTATTTGATTTCTTCCCCGGTGGACATGGCTGAGCGTGACCCTGTCGAAGGAAGCTATAAGCTCCTAAGTTTTAGCCAAATACTTTTCAATTGTCTCATCCTTGGCTTCATACATCTCGTTCACCTGGTTGTTGACCAACAGAGAGTCAACGTATGCCTCGACCCTTGTCGCTCCCATGGATTGAGCCATCCTTAGACCCGCTAACAGCGCTTCATATTCTGACTCGTTGTTGGAGCACTTGAAACCGAAGAGCAAAGCGTACATCAATTTTATTTCGTCTGGGCTTATTAACATGAGGCCCACGCCTGCCCCCTTCCACTGGAAGACCCATCTGTGTATAATTTCCAAGTTTGCTCGGATGTGCTAGGTTCTTGACTATTGTTAACCACTAGGTATTGGATCACTTCTCCATCAGGAATCTCGGCTAAAAATCGGTGATTACCTGCCCCTTGATCGCCGTTCATTTTCGATATTCGATGTCCAAGGCCCCTGGCTCAATTGCCCAGTTGGCTAGTCTCCTAGAGATTTCTGGTTTATGTAAGACCTGCTCTAAAGGATAATTTGTTAAGATTTGCACACGATGACCCTGGAAGTATCTTCGGAGACGCCGTGTGGCATGGACTAGTGCGAGTACCAGTTTTTCCAGTGTGGGGTACCGCGTCTCAGGACCCGCTAGCACGCGGCTGATGTAATATATAGGCGTTTGCTTACCATTTCTTTCAACCATGAGCACCGCGCTTACCACGTTATGAGTTGCTGCAAGGTACATTTTCAAAAGCTCCTTTGGGTGT
Source organism: Scalesia atractyloides (assembly GCA_947069175.1). NCBI lineage: Eukaryota > Viridiplantae > Streptophyta > Magnoliopsida > Asterales > Asteraceae > Scalesia > Scalesia atractyloides. Next base: position 92,094,386 of record CAMTDV010000014.1, read on the forward strand.
GGTGCTGTAACGTGGGTAACTTTTCAATGAACCGTTTCATGTCTTGCAAAGCTTCTTCTGCTTCGCTGGTCCATTTGAAGTTGTTTTTCTTGAGGCAGTCTTTTAAAGTTTTTATGAATGGCAGAGATCTTTCAGCATGTCTTGCCAGGAATCTGTTTATAGCGACCAAACGCCCATTTAACGCCTGTGCTTCTTTTAAAGTTCTGGGTGATGGCATTCGCGTTATGGCAGTTATTTTCTCAGGGTTGGCTCTAAAGCCATCCAGAGTGACTACCACACCTAGGAGCTTGCCTTTCTCTACCCCGAATGAACACTTCTTGGGGTTGAGCTTGATGTTGTACTCTCGTAACTTTTGGAAGGTCTCCCCGATGTCCTCGAGCATTTGTTTTTCTTCCCTGCTCTTAATTACCAAGTCATCCACGTATACCTCCAAGTTTCTACCAATTTGCTTTTCAAAAGATTTGTCCATGAGTCGCTGATAGGTGGCACCTGCATTACGTAGACCAAAAGGCATTTTAGTGTAACAGAAAAGGCCTATATTAGTAAAAGAAAATGCCTATATCGTGACACCTTGATCTGATGGTAACTTTTATAGGCGTCTAGAAAACATTTGTACCGAAAAGGGACCAAGGAGTCGACTTTGAAATCTACTTACTGCAGCGGATATGCGCCTTTTGGGCAAGCCTTGTTCAAATCTTTGAAGTTAATGCACATCCGCCATGTGCCATCTGGTTTCTTAACCATAACGGGGTTTGATACCCATGTGTGGTATTTTGTTTCCCGAAGGATTCTTGCTTCGACCAACTTTCGTACTTCTTTTATTACCGTTTCTCTTCGATCAGGAGCCATGCTACGTTTTCCCTGAGCCACGGGTTTGATGCTTGGGAGTGTAGCTAACTTGTTTTCCATCTTATCCCGGGGTATCCCGGTCATATCAGAATGCTCGAAAGCAAAAATGTCGGCGTTTCTTTTTAGCAACTGCTTCAAATTGTTCTTGATTTCCGGGGAGAGGTTGTCCCCTATTGTAACTGTATGCTCGGGATGACGCGTGCTTAATACCCATCTCACTGGACCAATTGCAACATTGGGTCCCTTACGACATCTTTTGGTGTTCAACATTTCACCCATTTTATCCCGGTGGACTGTTGCAATTCCTCCCGGCGTGGGGAACTTCATAAAACCTCGCGCCGTGGATATAACAGCATCTAGTTTCACCAAAGTATACCTTCCGATTATTACATTGTGATGCGAGTCGGCACGTACAACGAGGAAAGTAAGGAGTATGGTCCTTTCGCGAGGGGCTAGCCCGAAAGTTACTGGGAAGGTGATTTGACCAATCGGGTCAACATTCTCTCCAGTGAACCCTTTTATAGGGCATCTACCAACTCAAGCAACTTCTTGTCTCCCGCTTGCATCCTATTGAAACAGTGTTCGTATATTATATCTGCGGAGCTCCCGGTGTCAACTAGAATCCTTCTCATGTTATAGTCGCCTACAGCGGCTGATATGATGAAGGGATTAGTGGTGAGGTTTAAGTCCTCGGCACGCGGCTCTATCGTCATGGTTGCCATCATCCAAGGTTCAAGGGTGGAGAAACTCCGTTTAACCCCCTTCCCCTTATCAGCATAGACCATGTTTAGCTCACGCTGCCTCTTGCATGCCCCTTTGTCCACATCTTCCTTGCTAGGGGGCAGGCCCTGTTTTATGTCTCGGACTAAGTGAGCCAGCTTCCCGGCCTTCACATAATACTCAATTTGCTTCTTCAGCTGATAGCAATCATTAGTATCATGGCCATTGTCCTTGTGGTACTCACAGTATTTTCTAGTATCTTTGTTGGCGTATCTCTTAATGGTTTTGGAGGATTGAGTTTTAGGTTCTCGAAAGCGAGGATTTCCGCAGGGTTTTTGCTCAAATTGGGATAATCGGACCTCGATCTGGAGGACGATTCGTTTCTTGAATAAGAAACCCTGGACCTATCATACCGTGAGTATGACCGATCACTTTTCTGGAACCTGTCTCCTTTACTTTTGCCCTTTGAGCTTCGTTGCTCCCTATCATCTTGACTCTTCAGTGCCTCCTTTTTCTGTTAGCAGCGTGACTAGTGGCCACCGTTTTTTCTTGTGTCACGTATACTTTGGCTATCCTTAGGATCTCATCTATGGTGTTGGGCACGCCATCCCTTCCATACAATGTCCTTAGTAATTCATCGTCGTTTACTCCCTGCAGGAAAGCACCGCAAGCCAAATCATTTGTTATGCCTGGGATCGCCAGGCTTTCTTTGTTGAATCTGATGATGAAACTTTCCACCGTCTCATAATCTCGCCGACGGATATGGAGGAGTTCGTTTTGATCTTTTGTATGTCGCCTTTGCTGACTGAATTGTAGCTGAAATTTAGATATCAGATCCTCAAAACTGTCAATTTCCTCCACAGGTAGAGCATCCCACCATACTCGTGTTGCCCCGACCAGCGTTTGGACAAACATCTTGCACCAAAGGGGCATAGGCCAGCACGCTACTTCCCCGGCACTCTTGAACAAGTTTAGATGGTCATCCGGGTCGCTTAACCCATCGTACTTTCCAACTGTCTGGGGCATTTTAGGCTTTTCCTTGATCGGGGCTTCAGCGATTCTTCTTGTGAATTTGGACCTGCATGTGCATCTGCGGGCTTATAAGGTCTAGTGAGCTCGTCATCTTCCATGTTGATAGGTTGCACGTGGTGATTCGTTCCGCCCACTCTTATCCCTGTAGTAATCGGGGGTTGGGATGTGGTAAGGTTTAGCGTCATATTGGGACCCTCGTTAGGAGAAAAACGAGGCCTTGAATTGTTTCCCCTGTCATAAAAAGGGCTCCGCGATTGGCGTGTTCTGACCATACGTTTGTTGTGACGCGGGGTAAGACCACCAAGGCATGTAAATCGCGTATGGCGGTTGCTGAGTATAACTCTGTGCTGTCATCTGTGGTGAGTATGCTTGGCTGTTGTACGGGGGTAGGTACCCATAAGGAGGTGCATAATAGTAGCCTGGGAAATAAGCTTGATTCTCGGGTGTGACTGGAGCATTCATGACTCCATCTGGCATGACCACCGGCTGATGGGGTTGCGTAGATAGTGTTGTTGTAAGCGCAGCGGAATACAACGGCGGCATAGCATAAGTGTGAGGTGGCTGATAGTATTGGGTCACACTTGTCCGTTGTGTAACGTTTCCTGGCACCGCGGATGTAATCCCGGCCTAGTGTTGTGACTTATAGTCTGTGCAGTTGTGCTTGATAAAGGAGTATAGACAACGGCAATGGCTGTGGCTGGGGCTACTTCTCGCGCCTGCCACGAGGTGTAAGATTGCGGGTCTTCTGCAACCGACCCATAGGAGACGGTAGGGAACCTCTGATACCCCGGAGGGGCTTCTTCTTCGAACTCTAGGTCCAGAGACCTGGTTATCACCGGCGATGCTGGAGTGGCTGTAACCGCGGAGATCGTCGTTGATACCGGGCTACTAGTTACCAATGATTGGTTTATTGGTGTTGCTGCCGTGTTCTGATCGTTTGCCATTGGGTCTAAGTTTACTGGTGTTATTGTAGGTCCCATGGATTGCGCCAATGAAGAAACACTGACCTGGCGGTAGGGCTCCAACTAGAACTTCAACCCAGAGCAATCCAAACAGACGGCTACAAAACAGAAACACCGTTAGGACTCGTTACAGGAATGGGGTTATTCCTGTAACCACCCTCAGGCGTGAGAATAAGTCACGGTAATGTGAGTAAGAAAATATGGAGAGATATTAGTGAGAGAGAGTATATGCATACCTTTGACATTAAGCCCTATTTATAGTTTACGATTAGGGTTTCCCTTTAAGTTAGGAGATCCTCTGATAAGTCGGGGATTCAGTTACCTAGTTTATCCATGCAGAATAGAACATTCTAGAATAAACGTAATTATAATTGATTATTTATAATAGAATAATGAGTGATGACCGGGTCGGGTTAACCGGTCCGGGTCATACCTCGTCACCTATGGTAGGAGTAAGCTCCACATCGGGTCCGGGCATTTCTACTTAAATATCTTCGGCCGAGAGTTGAGTGAACAATTGTGAGGTGTGTAAATACATATATAATTAAATATAATTTTATAAAGGCGTGTTATGCCCAAAATAATAATTTTTCTGAAAATGTGTTTTAAATAAACCATGACGAATAAGATTGTAAATAAAATAATAACAAAATAAATTTAAAACTCAGATTCCTAACACTCTAAAGACAAGCTTAAAACTTCTTTTCTACCTATTCCATTTGGGTGGGTGAGCCACATTTAAGAGTTTTGCTTGAGGACGAGCAAAGATTCAAGTGTGGGGGTATTTGATGTGAACAAAGTGTAACATATTAATTACATCAAACAAGGCATAAACCAACCCTTTTTCAGTACTAGTGTTGGAAAAAACACGTTTCTTTGTTCCTTTTTAATTTACAGGACTAAAAGAGCTTAAACGAATAAAAGAAACAAATTAGCGGCTAAAACCAACACAAAATACAAGAAGAAGGAATAAAGTGACATGCCCGGTCCCTCGGCAGCATCCCAAGAACAAAAACAAGAGAAACAGAAGCCCCACCACTGGGCCGTGGTCAGCTCACCATGGGTCGTGGTCAGCTCACCATGGGTCGTGGTCAGCCACCATGGGCCGTGGTCAGCTAACAGCTTCTACAGAAAAGACAAAATGCAGACTTCAAGCCACAATGGGGCCGTGTCCAGCCAGCACAGGTCGTGGTCAACTCTAAGATTCGCAGAATCTTGATAGTACAGCAAGTACACTGACCACGGGGCCGTGCTCGGTCACCACGTGGCGTGTTCATACAAGACCTGACATCTGCAGTTAATGAAGGAAGAGAAATTGGTCACCACGGGGCCGTGCCCAGTGGGCACAGGGCCGTGGATCTAACTATAAATAGAGGTGCTTGGTTCCCTTCAAAGGCATCCCTGGCCAAACCACTTCTCTCTCACTTTGCCACCATTCCACCACCACTACAACACCAACACCCACCACTATCATCCATCTATCATCTTTAGAGTGTGTAGTAGTCTCAGGATCCAAGATTGATCGTAAGAGTTCTTGTCAAACAAAGGCCATGCTTGGCTAATCTCTTACATCACTTGATGTAGACAAGTCATTAATGTATTACTTTTGATTTTTAATCTTTCGGCACTTTTTAATTGGGTATGTATTAATGACTTTAATAACTAGTTTCTTATGTTGAAAGTGAATTTTCCTAACCATTTATTCATGATGTCATTGATTTGCTCATTCGTGTCTTTACGATCTATATAAAGCACGTTAACTACTTAGTAGGGTGGTTTGGTAAAATTCTTGTCTCGTTCAGTTATAGACCTCCTTCAATGCCAGCTTGAATCCCTCATATGTAAACTACTATTAAAACTTTAAACCGGCTTCTTGAGATTGTATCCTTGCTGACTCAAACCACTTAGCCGAGAGTAACGTCACCTTCAAAAGAGGGGCCTACCACTTTTCGCATTAATAACTTATTTAATTATCTTTCAATATTCTGACCCTTTGGGATTGTATCCTTGCTGACTCAAACCACTGGGTTGAGGGTAAAGTCACCTTAAAAAGAGGGGCCTACTACTTTAACTAAGATAATCTCTTGAAAAGTCCGAAAGTGCAAAAATCATCAAAGGGTACATTAAAGAGGAGTTGGATCCAAGTGATTTTATCTTGTTTGTTTGTATTTTATTTATCTTTTCATTTTTAGATTTATTTCTATGATTAAGAACTTTTATCAAAAATTTAGATTGATTAGACGTTGACGATAAAGCGTTATTAAAAGCTCTTGTGTCCTTGAACGACCTCGGTATCTTACCAACACTATACTACGCTCACGATGGGTGCACTTACCCAAGTGTGTGTTTAGTGTTAGTAAAATATCGTATTTTATAAATTTAAGACTTTACTAATGCGTAAAATGGACTTAAAATATTAATAAAATTATATCACGCTCGACACGCACCAGTATGATGATGATGATGATTCAGGTTATGATCGAAGCGGATGATGGATAGATAATTGGAAAATGATTAGGAGAAGGATAAAGGATGGTTGTGGCTCCAAGAATGGTCAAGGGTGTTCAAAAACTCGTAACCCCCTTGGTTATGACCCAAAATTATTATATATTTCGTTCAAACACACAATAAAGCAACAATTCACGTCGGACATCAGGGAAGGGCATCGCCGACGGCCCATCAGGACGTCGGCGACGGCCCTTGGTTGTGCTGGTTCTTCCGACATCCAAATTAGCTATCTACGATCAAGTTTTCCTGACAGGCATATCTAGAAAGCGTCGGTGATGGCCTAGGGAGGCATCATTGACGGCTTGCATGAACGTTGTTTTCTGTTTTTTTCGTTACATGTTCCCTGTTGATCTCGTTCGCTCCCCTATGCTCCGAAAAACCTCCAAATAACTCCTTAAACTCCATTAGACATGCAAAACACAATTCTAATCAAAAGTAGGCTATAGTCAAAAGTAGTCAAAATAAATATGAATCAACACTTCACTAAAAAAACTTCTTCTCCCCATCGAAACCAAAAGTCACGTGAAAACATAAACTTAATTACGAGTAATCATCGGTTTTCGACCACGCATCATGGGTCACATGACACACCTTAAATAATATGATGCCTAGTTTTGTCACGTATAGGGTTTACACAGTTTAGGCATCTCATGTCAAAGGTGTTACATGCATACTTATATGTATTGTATAGGTCTACAAGATGCATATTTAGTACAAATATGTGGTCTTTCAAAGATGTGGGATTTGATGTGTGGGTCCCACCTATACGCCTCGTATAGACCTACACAAGACGTAAAGCTTAAAAATCTGTAAAAGTTGATGTGTGGGTCCCACCTATACACCTAGTGTAGACCTATACGAGACGTGTAGGTGGTTAAATACATGATTGGTTTGTTGTTTTTTCTCCTTTTATAAATGACGATCAAAAGGACAATTAATTCATTCTTTCTACTAACATACATTCGCCCAACCATTGAAAAAAATTTAGTGCTCTGTAATTCCAAAACAAGCACGTGGAAGCATTATATAGGTATTCCATTTGTTAGCGATTTCTTGGTGGGACGACAACTCTTTTTTGGTGAATCATTTAACCAGTCATGGGTATCAAAGAGTATCCAGAAAGTAGTGTGGTATAAGATTTATTCACGGGTTTCTTGTTTTGTTTGTGAAATACTTACAACACTATTGTTTTATAAGGGGTTTGACATTCCTGATTTTAGAAAATAAGGGTTACTGATCATCACGAAATAAGAGTATCCTACGAAGTGTAGGAAACCGGGACAAACGAATGCTGATTGAGCTTATACCAACGACATTGGGACTTGCTCATTGAACAATAACAAAAAATCTCTAAACCTTAAACACTAAAGCTAAACCCTAAACCCCAAGGCTAAACCCTATGCTAAAACCTAAAAACTAAACCCTAAAACTAAACCATAATGCTAAACTTTAAACCCAAATGCTAAACCTTAAATCCTAATGCTAAACACTAAAACTAAACCCTAAAGCTAAAACTAAATCATTCACCTCACTCATAGATTTGTATATACATATATTTATAATTTATTTTTTTGCATTTTTGTTTAGGGAAAATGTGTGGTACAGAATGCTTCTCAAGTTTCTCAATTAGCCTACTACTTCTCACATGATTCAAACCCTATATATATGTTATATATGGAACCTAACATTTGAATATATAAGATATATGGTATAAATTGGATAAGGTGTAACATCCATATTGTAACAATTACAAAATAATCATTTTAGGTGTGATATTAAACTATTTTATATGTTAATTACGGTATGCTTCCTTTACGTCTACAAGTTTTAGGGTCATACAACGTTAACAGTGGCATTGTTGTGTTACATATAGTAGGGGATTTAACATGGGGTGTTGTATTACACAACTGGTCATGACATAGGTTATAGAATGATATGGGACCACTCTGTTGCTAAATAACTACTTCGCAATTGGATTAAGTTGTGGATGTTTGATGAATTTATTTCGAATAGCTACAACTTGGACACATGTTGGGGGATTACATATGCATATGGTGGACCTTAGCTTGTATAGAGCTATAAACAAAATTACATGTGTTGTCTTGTCTGAACCACTTTTAGAGATTTGGATATTCCACTCTCGATTCTATTGGCCTAGACAGGGTAGAGAGGTATGGTTTCCTATCGTTAGGTACATGAGTAACGCCCCACTATTACGTCAGTATTGTAACATATTGAAGATAAAAAACTGTTAATAAAACTAATTATGTTTGAAAATTCATCTTAGAATCCTTATTTTTATCCATATAATTACACTAAAATCTACTATTGTTTTTCTTTGCTTTTCAATTAAATAAATTTATTTTATATCCTTATTATTATGTTTCAGCACTGATCCACTAGCAAATTTTTTCAAAATTTAAAAAAAAATATAGGGTGAACTGTATTTTTCATATATTTACAGATGAACAATAACATTTTATCTCTTCTCCACTCACAACCGTTTCTTATAATATAACTAACACACTAACAAATATATAAGTGATCCATTGTGATTGTTCGTTAGTACTCTTAGGAAGTTTGTTTGGTTGGTAAATTTTGCAAAATGTAATTTTGACATAAGAGAGCCAAGAAGACATTAAAAAGCTATGAGATCCGTATGATTTAACTTTACCATTTGCTTAAAGTATGACACAAAATGCACTTATATAATCGCCTATCCCACTATCTCATTAAATCATCAATCCACTACTCTTTTAAACGGTAAACTTCATTAACCGGCCTACACCAACCAAAAACGGAAGACGACAACCACAAAAACACACTTACAACATATGCATGGGTATTTACATCAATTTTTCCAAACTATATCCTTATAAGACGACCTATTTTTAAGCCATAAGAACTCTAACGATTATATATCACCCATAACCTCCACCGCACACGTTTTCATTTCTAGCTTTCCACAAGCGCTAAGACGCTCTTATCACCAAACCATGCACTATCTCTTTATGTGTTTTACTTCAAAGTGTCATGCAATTCCAACATGTCTTTAAATGTGAATGCAAAGACCATAGGGATAATATTGCACCATAAACTGAACAAATGCCACATACCTAAAGCCCCCAAAGATGAAGAGAGTAGGTGTTCCACCGTCTCTGCATTATCCCCACAGAATACACAATCTTCTGAAGATATAGGTATGCATCGACGTCTAAGTGCCACTCGGGTAGCCATCATATTGAGCTCCACCCTCCAAACGAATATATTGCATTTATCCGGAACCCATTTGTTCCAAACCATCACAAAATGGCTGCTGTAACAAGTGTTTTACACCTTTCTTTATTCTCAACATAAATATGTATCTGAAAGATCAGGCTCCTTTGACGTATTAACTTTTCACAGGTAACATGACAAATAAATTAAAAAAAATTGAACTTAGATTATATTTTATTTTAAGTTGTTAAACCAATATTAATTCCCCATGTCCACTTATTACATTTCTGCAAGTGTGGAAGCGTACCCCACAACTTTTAATCTTTTATGACTTTAATGAACGGCTCCTGTATCGTCATCTCTATTATTTCACATGCATATCCGATCTCTCAAATCAAGGTCTGTTGTCTGTCTTTTATTTGTGGATTTTGCTACATGATGTCTACGTGTAGTATCTTAAAACCATTTTTAACATTTTACATGTTTACTTAATTTAGGAATTTTATTCAACTGGCCATCGCAAACTTTTCATTCTTGGTATGTGTTGAAACACCAGTTAACTCGTGGTTAATGGAATCTCTTAGTGATGGTTCAATCTCTTCCTCCGGTCTCGTATGCTGAACACTGCAAAATGGAAACACCGGTGACTCGCCACGAGGAGGAGAAGAAGGGGGTTCTCCTCGTGACCACCATTCGGCGTGAGAATAAGTATGACTTCTCCGGTGATAAGTGTAAATCGAGAGAATAAGGGTTGAGAGAGTGTGAGAGTGAATGAATCAAACCTGCATAGAGAACCTCTATTTATAGCCGAAGGATGGGAGACATCAACAGACTCTTTCAGCTATCATTTGGACGCTCGCTGGATCGTGGGGGAATATCCTCCTTGTCTCCTCCCTGCTCACCATCATAGTGGATGACGTGGGATATCCCTATTTGCCCAGCTAGGCGCCCTTATGCAGTGGTTGTCGGTCTGTCCTGCTCCCACTACGCTGGTCTAGCTGGCGGTCTTCTATTGGTGCCACGTATCGTCCTTGCTGTCTGTGGTAGCATCTTTCCTGTCTCTTGTGACCTCTTCTAGAAACTTCTGGTATCTTCCTTGGGGTCTATTTCAAGCCTGCTGATGTGTACCGCCTTTATTGGGTCAAGTTGTATGGTCTTGCCACATAGGACTGGCTTTATGGAGCCATACCTCTTCAAGTCCCCCCAGTCCAGTGTCGCTCCTAGATGAGTTTATCATAGTAGGAGGGGTACTGGACTTAAAAAAGTGTGGTTGTTTGTTAATTTGGTTAGTTCGCTTATGCCTGATGTAAGCTGGTGGGGTTAGCGCAAGGGTTTGAGCCAGTTGGGTGCATGGCGCATGGCTAACGATCCAAGCGCAAGGGTTTGAGACAATTGGGTGCACGGCGCATGGCGCGTGACCCAAGCGCAAGGGTTATGCCAAGTGGATGCACTTGTGCGTGGCTCATGACCCAGGCGCAAGGGTTTGAGCCAAGTGGGTGCACGGCGCGTGGCACATGACCCATGCGCAAGGATTTGAGCCAAGTGGGTGCACGGCGCGTGGCGCCTGCAGATTTCTTCCATCAGAGGGTTTTAACTTTTTGACAAGACTTTTGACTTGAATGACTTCTATCTGACAGCTGTCGCTATCAGTAAGGGGTGTCTTAGTCACCTTTTTAGAGAAAGTAGTTGTACTTTTTCCTTCTTTGTCGGACGCATGATGACCATCATCTCTGAACTGCCGTCAGTTCCTTTCCTCTCTCCTGACGTGGCGTTCGCTCATTGGTGGACCGTCTATCTTCTCTTTCCCTTGCATTTAATGCGATGGGTATATAAATCCGGTGCCTCCTCATATTTTCTTTCACTTCCTTCCTTTGAGTCTCTCCTTTCCTCTTCATCTTCCTCTTCTTTTCTAGAGTTCTTCCTTATTTTTTTCATTATCTTTTTGAAGGAAAACATGTCTACTTCTTCCAAGCCTTCTGGGAAGAAGCGTCCTACCCGTGCTAGGTCGATCCCTGGTCCGGGTCAAGCTGTTATAAACTGGAGGGAAAATGAGCTCAACAATCTTATCAGGGATCTTCGATTTGCTCCTAAGCGGGGTACTCAATTTCCGACTGCTGGTTCAAATGCCCTCGACGCTCCTCCAGGTTACATGACACTTTATGCTACGTTTTTCGGGAAGGAAATCTTCGCTTGCCGATGTCAATGTATGTTGGGGAAGTGTTGAAAAACTATGGGTTGCATATTTCCCAAATAAACGCTTTAGGCTTGCCCAGACTAACACACTTCGAGTTTATTTGCCGAGCCAATCGCATGAGCCAGCGTTCGATATGTTCAATGTTTTCTACTATGTAACTTTTACTGGTTCTACTCTTCTAATGCTCGTACTGCTGGCGTTCTTCCTTGTAGCAGGGATCCACCCAAGAGTTTTCATGATCGGAAACAAAAATTCTTCTACATCCGTCGCGGTGTTATTCCTATAGACATGCACTATCGTTCAGAAGCCGAGGGTGTTCCTAAAGTTAATGTTTCCATTGATTTTGCTGAGCAGGAATGGTATAAGAGTCTCACTTGCAACCCCACGCCCATCATTCAGCATACCGAGAACGCGCTTGTTGCCGTTGGCATGAGCTTGTTGTGGGTTCCCAGGGATCCTCGTGCTTTCCGTCTTTATGTTCATAAAGGAAAAAAAATATGTTTTACCTACACTTGTACTAACTTGAATGCCTTCATGTTTATTTTGCCCTTTCTTACACCCTTGATTTTTCAGCAGGTTATAGCATGATAAATGTATTTGATCCCAACACTGCCGGTGAGGTGGGTACTAGGTTGCTTAGTGCTGGTTCTCGTCCCTGGGTGGAGAGGATTCGAGATAACTTCCTACATCCTACCCCTGGGAGTCTGGTCGATTTTGCTAACACCCCTCTAGGTGCGATTATTGATCATACTATTGATGTAAACGTTCTTTCTCCTGAAGGGGTTATTTTCCTTTCAAGTGAGGAATCTACTGGTTCTTCACATGGATTGATCCATCGTTCCACTCGTGCAGGTCCTCTCCAACGACCTGGTCGGGATCCCATTGGTGGTCATATGCCTGCGAATGTTGATGTTGGGGTTGATGATGCAGAGGGTCTACAAGAAACTGTTCCTGGTGGTTCCGTGGCATAGGAGGCGCGTACTAAGCGAGTATCAGATAATCCTGCCAGTGCTGCTCCCCGTTAGCGTTCTTCCGTCAATCCTTATCTGGATTATGTTGTTGTTTCTAACACCTTGTCGGGTTTAGATGCAGGAGTTAAGCGTGCGGTGGACCCGGAGGATGCGCAAACATTAACTCAGATGATGGCGAAGAAACAGAAAACGTTAGCTGATAAGAAAAAAGAATTTGATGAACAGGCAGCTCTTCTACAAGCTGAGAGGAAACTGAAGGTTATGGGGATGCCGGTTGCTCCCTCTGAATCGGAAGTCGATATTAACGTTTTTGCTCCTCCGACTGGGAATTTGTTGGAATAGATTTATGAAGCCTCCTCTCTGCCGTGAAGTATGAGACGTTTTCCTGATCACTCTTGATTCTTACTCCTTTTCGTTTACTTATTGCTTTTATATTTTCCTTGCAGCGTCTGCTAAGCCTTCCAAGCCAACTACTGCACCTTCCAAGGTTGTTGCTCCCCATATTGATGACATTACTCCTCCTGCCTCTCCCCCTCCTACCGTTGCTGGTGTTACACCTCCAACGTCTGGGGACAAAGGCAAAGGTGTTGTGGAAGGAGGAGTTGTTGGAGTGAAGAAGCCTGCTACTGGAGTGATGATTGGAAAAGGGTTCCGTCAGGAGGGTCATGAAACTGACTGGGAGTCTAGTGAAGCTACTGCTCCCTAAGGTACCCAGTATACGCGCCGTGTTCCCGTATTGATCTGCCCTCTTCTAAAGTGCGTTCTGACCCTGAGATAACCAAAGCCGGTCCCAGTTGCTCATGGATGTCTCATAACCCTGCATGCGATGACCTGCCCCACACTCCTCGCTGGACTCTCACCCAGGGATCTCGAATGGATAACCTCGATAATTGTCGTTCTTTCTTCACGTTATGCATGCCTCCCGCTGAGCGGTTATTCCAGAAGAACCGTGGGCGCTTTGACTTATTGGACGACCTTGTGCATTCTGGAGTAAATTTCTTTTCTACAACTCAAGAGGTTGTCCGGGAATGGCAATCCATGGGTGAAGATATTTTGGAGTTTGACGCATCGAGGAAAGCTCTGGATGAAGAACGAGATAAATTTAACTCTGAAAAGAAGGGCTTGTTGTGGCAGGTTGCGATGCTAAGGATAAACTTGATCAAGAGAAACAAAACCATGCCGCCCGTCAAAAGGAATGGGAAGAGGCATGTGCACGCTTGAACCGCGAACTAAAGGGTGCCCGAGATGAGATTATTCGCATTAAAGGTGAGAGGCTAAAGAGAGTAAGGAATTACTTGATCTTTCCCATTCTTACCAGAAAAAGGCGGTTGAACTCACCTCTGTCAAGACTGAGAGAGATCAAGCCTTGTTCCTTATTGTGGAGCTTGAACAGACTTTAGTTGAGCGAGCAACCCAGAAGGAAGCCTCTGATCTACTTGCGCAAGAACTGGGCGATGATTGCAAGTGGCTCTTAACACGTGGAATTCCCCTGGTGAGTGCTATCCTACTTTCTTGCACCTTGTACTTGCGTTTTTTATTATGACATTTCTTCTTTCTTAGATTGCTAATCGTGTGATACGATTGGAAGAGCTTGCTCATTATATGTTCGAGCTTGGTGCAGCTGCATATAATAGCGGTCGTCAAGATGGATATTCTGAAGGTAGGGCTACTACTGCTGCCAAGTTTCATGAGTCAAAATTCGAGCTTTATAAACAAGACTGTGTTGATAAGTATGCTACCAAACGTGGTGAGTTCAAGAATCTAGAGTTTGGCGTTGTGAAAGCTGTTGAGAAGCTTGCTCGCCGCGGTGCTTCTGTCGAGGTCTTGAAGGGGATGCCTCTTCAGGTGGTGAAGGAGGTGAAGGTACAGGTCCTAGCCACCAACCATGATCTGTGCGGTCTCCCGGCTTGTATGCCGATGTATGAGCCTATGGCTTTGTACTTCAGACAATTTCGCATTATTTCTTGTGGTTTGTTATGACATTAACCTTTTGTTAGCTTAATCTGACTAGGCTCTACACTTATTTCACTTAACCATCCACGTGTGAATTTTTATCATTGTAATTTGTGTGTATGTTAATTACTTTGAAACAGGTATCATGAATGAATGTTAGTCATGACGACATGTGTATTGTTACCCCTTGTTTTGCGCGTCTGTAGTGGACCCATCCCGTGTCTTCGTTTACTATGTTAATGGTCATGCGTATGACGTATTTGGTTTTATTGTTGCTTTTTATGTATTTTATGAAGTTTACCACGAAATGACATGTGTGAGTGTGTTGTCTGACTACGTTATTGTACGCATGTGCGTAAGTTTAACCGTTTGCTCATGTCGTAAGTTTCGTGATGTTTTCATGTGTTATGGAATTTTTATGAAGTCTTTCGCTATATGTCATGTGTTTGTACTCGTTCGCCCTGACTGTATATATAAATTTACAGCAGTTTTTAGGGTCGATTTTCCAAATGTCGTTATGCTAGCGATGTTTTCATGTATACCCAAAGTAATATACGCAGTTGCAGTTAAAATTCACAATCATAAGAATCTACTTTAAGCAACACTTCTTGTATTATAGGATGTCTGTGTTGGGCTATGTGCCTTACATAGAAAATGGAAAAAGGTTTCCTATTGCATATAGCATTTCCTTAGCTGCTGAGCATTCCACGTTCTAGGTATTTCCTTGTTGTCCAAAGTTCGCAACTCGTATGCTCATTTCCCCAGGACTCTGTTGACGACGTATGGACCCTCCCATTTTGGGGCGAGCTTGCCTGGTCTTTCTGCATTCGAAGCTCCATTGTCCCTAAAGACATAATCCCCGGGGTTGAAGGCGCAAATCTTCATTTTGTTGTTGTAATAATTTTCCTGTTTTGCCTTGTACTTTGCTTCATTGATTGCAGCGATTTCTCTCCTTTCTTCTAGGAGGTATAGGTCTAACCTCCGTTGCTCCTCATTGTTCGCTTCAGTCATCCGTGTCATCCTTGGTGATGGTAACCCTATCTCCACTGGGATAACTGCTTCTCACCCATACACCAAACTGAAAGGGGTTTCCCCGTTACTTCTTTTAGGCAGTGTGCGATGGGCCCATAGGATACTGGCAACTCATCTACCCACCCTCTGCGTTAGATTCCCAATCTTCCTTTGATACCCTCAACTATACTCTTGTTGACTGCCTCCACTTGGCCATTTCCTTGCGGATGCGCTACCGAGGAAAATACGTGATCTATGTGCAAATCTTTGAGCCATTGCTGTAGATTTTCTTCTGCAAAATTTGTCCCGTTATCGGTTACGATGCGCAGTGGTAATCCGAACCTACATATGATTTGGTCCCATATGAATTTCCTGACCACCGTGGCTATAGTAGATGCTAAGGGTTTGGCTTCAACCCATTTCGTGAAATAATCTACTGCCACGATGATGAACTTAACCGCCCCTGGGGCTTCAGGGAATGGACCTACCATATCAATCCCCCATTGCTGGAAAGGCCATGCTGTTGTTACTGGGACGAGCTCGTTTTTTGGCCGCAGGGTCTTAGGTGCATGTCGCTGACAGCCCTCACACTTCCGCAACTCATTTACAGCGTCAAGATGCATTCCTGGCCAATAATATCATGCGTTCATCACTTTTGCCACCACCATCCTCGGTCCCGAATGTATTCCACATATTCCTTCGTGAATTTGTCTTATCAAATAGAGCGCGTCTTCACGATCCACACAACGAAGTAATGGTCCCGAGTAGGACCTTCGGTACAGGATGCCGTCAGATATTTCGTACTGTAAGGCCTTGTTTTATATCTTCCTGGCTTCGGCCTTGTTTTCTAGTAAGGCTCCTGTCTGCAAGTATGCTATAATTGGAGACATCCATGATGTGACGCCTATCTGGGTGATATTAACTTGCCGCAGTGGGACCGACGGGTTTCTTAAGACTTCGGTTCGTACATCTTTGGCTAGATGCTGAAAACTCGTTGATGTCGGCTTGTTGAGTGCATCAGCTGATTTGTTCTCACTTCTGTTAATGTGGGTGATTTTGAAAGATGTGAAATTCTGTAACAACGCTTTTGCTTGTTCCGGATACAATGCCATGACGTCCCCTTTTGCGTCGTACTGCCCATTCACCTGGCCTGCGACTAATAACGAATCTACGTGCGCCTCTAGGTGTTTTACACCCATTTTTATAGCTAATCGTAGCCCTACCAATCACGTCGCACCGCCATCTTATTTTGATGCACCATCTGTGTATAGCAACCATGTGTATTCTCCACCCTGTTTCTTTGGTTGTTCCATCGCTTCGCATTCATGCTCTTTCTCCTTGGGCACTTCTGTCAGAAAATCTGCTAAGACCTGCCCTTTGATTGCTGGACTTTGTTTGAATACTACATTGTAACCTCGGAGCTCTATTGCCCACTTTGCTAGCCTTGCAGAAACATCTGGTCTAGCTAAGATGTTGCCTATGTTGTAATTTGCCAACACCTCCACCATGCACCCCCCAAAATATCTCTGCAGCCTTCGTGTAGCGTGTATGAGAGCTAAGACTAACTTCTCCATCATGGAATATCTCGTCTCTGGGTCACTGAGGGTTCTGCTGACGTAATACACCGGTGTTTGTACTGTTTTTCTTTCAACTAGTATGACTGTTGCGACTGCTTTGTCTGATGCGGATAGATACATGACCAACGGCTCTCTTTTCGTAGGTGCTGTTAACGTGGGCAGACGCATCAGGTACTCCTTCATTTCTCTAAATGCGGCCTCTGCTTCTGGCGTCCATGATAATCTATTCTTCTTCATGCAATTTCGGAGTGTTGTGATAAATGCGAGTGCCTTTGCCGCGTGATTAGCCAGGAATCGGTTTAGCACGGCTAATCGTCCTGCTAAGACTTGCATCTCTTAAACTGTCGAAGGAGATGGAATTCTCTCTATTGCTTCCAGCTTCTCTAGGTTCACCTTAAAACCATCTTTAGTGACGATGAAGCCCAAGAACTTCCCTTCCTCCATCCCAAAGGAACATTTAGCTGGATTTAGTTTGATATTCACTCCGCGGAGCGTGTCGAAGGTTTTCTGTATGTTTTGGAGCATGTTGTCTTCTTCCTTGCTCATTATGACTAGATTATCCATGTAAACCTCGACATGTTTCCCGATATCATTGCCAAAGGTTTCATTCATCAGCCTTTGGTAGGTTGTTCCCGCATTACGCAACCCGAACGACATCTTCGTGTAACAATACAACCCCATTGGCGTTCTGAATGCTGTTTTATCTTCATCTTTTTTTGCCATCTGTACTTGGTGATAACCTTTGTAACAATCCAGGAAGCACTTCCATCAGAACGACGCTAAGGAGTCTATCTTTTCGTCGATGTCTGGTAGCGAATAACAATCTCTTGGACATGCTTTGTTAAGATCTTTAAAATCGACACACATTCTCCACCCGTCATTCCCTTTGGGGACCATTACTGGGTTGATACCCAAGTTTGATAGCGTACCTCTCGGATAATGCTGGCGTTGAGTAGCTCTGTGACCTGTTGTTTCATAGCCTCATGTTTTTCTAGACCCAAATTCCTTTTAGTTTGCACTGTCGACTTCGCATTGTCTATGACATTTAATTTGTGTTCCGCGATGTGCCGTGGAAAACCGATCATGTCGGCTGGTGTCCAGGCGAATACATCTATGTTCCGTGATAGCAGCATTTTAAGAGTTGAGCGAGTTATTTCGGCTAACACTAGCCCAATTACAAGTGTTTGTTATGGGTAACTTTTGTTTAAGACCCACTTTTCTGCTTCTATTCAATGTGATGATTTGCTTGCCTTGTGTGGTCTACTTTCATCTGTCACCAAAACCTCTTTGCTAGCATACATAATAGCTATCCCTGTTTCCGTTGGAAAACCTATTGCTGCATGTGGCACGGAACATATCGTGTTGAAATCTCCTTGAGATTCTCATCCCAACTGGATGTCATGTCGTGAGCTTGCTGGTAATACTGGTAATACCATGAACCTTACCTCTTCCGTTCGGGTGTGTTTACCATCTTACAATAAGAACGGAAAAGATATTTGCCCCAGCGGAAAAACTACTTCATTACAAAATCCTGTGAGTGGGTAATCTGCTGGTTCCAGGCGCGCTTTATCTTCTTCGTCCAACTGGTTGAAACATTGCTCGTAGATTATATCTGTTGTACTCCCGGGGTCAACGAAGATATAATCTGTCTGGTATTGGCCGAACACTCCTGAGATTATGATAAGTCTTTTTTCTTTGGCCCGCCGCGAACGACTGGGAAAATGACTTGCCTTTCTCTCCAGGTGTCGTCTAACGCCCTTTTGTTGAAGTACTTCAGGGGTTTCTTTGGTCCACCCTGTATCATGTGTGTTTCCAACTTTCGTACTTTCTTGTGATCAGGGCCTTCGTCTCTTCGCTGGATTGCTCGGGTATCTCGTTTTCCTCCTTTGATCAGATGTGTCAAATTGCCATTTTTTAGAGCTCGTTCAATTTCTTGTTTTAAGCTAAAACAATCATCTGTTACATGACCCGTATCTTTGTGGAAATCACAGAAAAGATTTGGGTCTTGCACTCTCTTAATGGGCATCTGCAAAGGGGCTTTGAATTGATAATTCTCTGTTGTACTTCTGACGGTGTCTTTGTGAGTGGGGTCCACTGTTTTTTCTCTATTTTCTTTCTTGACTTCCCTCCGATGACTTATCTGACTAATGGTATTGCGTGCATCTTCGACAGGTGGGATTCTGTCTCTGAAACTTTGAGGTTTCCATTGTTGGTTCCTACCTTTGTTTCGCCTGTCTGAGAGATGCGAATGGTGATTGCTACGACGACCTTCGACACCGGTCAATTGCGTATCTGTTTGAGCGATCATTTTTCCAGCTTCGATGAACGTCTCCCATTCTTTAAGACCACCATCTCTCCCTTTGACTCGCTTAATCAAGTCAGCGCACTTGATGGCGCGCATGAAATGCGCGCGTCTGATCTCATATTCCACGTTGCCAATTTCCAAGCATTCTTTATTGTACCTTGTAATAAAGTCTTCTATGGCTTCATGATCTCTGCGCCAGATGTTTGAGATGTCTGCCGGGTCTCTGGTATACCTTCTTTGCTGGCTGAAGTGTGACAGGAATATTTCTTGAAAATCCATCCAGGATTTGATTCTTCCTGCCCGTAGGCTGTCGAACCATGCGCGTGCTGCCCCAACGAGGGTTTGGACAAAAAGCTGACACCAGACTAGCAAGGACCATCCTCCTACGACGCATGCACTTGTGAACACTTGTAGGTGATCGTCTGGGCCTGTTAACCCGTTTACTTCCCCACATTATGTGGTAACTTTGTTTTTTCTAACGGTGCCATGGCAATTTCTCTGACAAATTTGGACTTTTCGGCTACCCCCTCTGGTCGGTAACTTAAGGTATAGTCGTGTTCTGCATCTCGGTTATATTGTGTGCGTGCGCGAGGTCTGTACGACTCGTGATTGTGTGGTAGTCTGCTAAAGATAGAACGCTCGTCTGGTTTGTAAGTTGAATCTTCTTCCTCGTAGGAATCCCATTCTTTGTTAATGTTGCGCAGCCCTAGCCGGCTGTGCAGGGGTACTCTCTGCTTATGCTGCACATTCTGTTCGAAGTTACTTTCTGTTTCACCGTATGTGTTGCGCGTTTCTTGCACCGTTGGTCGTCTCGTGGAATGTGTTCTATCACGATGAAGTTCTCGTGACTCGACGTATTCTGAGGTTAAGTTATGCACCGAGCGTTGCGCGTGAGTTGCTAGCGGTGTCTGGAGTGCCTGGGCTTGTATCACCACCTGCTGTGCGTTTAACTGCGCATAGATGACATTGAGTGATGCCTGCTGCTTAGTATACCAGGAAGCGAGAGTTTCTCCTTCTGGTAATACTAATAGCGTTGCGATGTTTTGTTGTGTTGGTCCTGATGGTGTGGATGGTCCAGCACTAGGGTTTCCTGCTTGTACCGCTGGATTCGCTTGGTGTATGATTCTCGTTGCACTTCCAAAGAGATCTGGGATCTCAACGTTTCTTGTTCCTCTTGGATGTTCTCGTCTCCTCGGTGCCCTTGGACCTGAGCATTGTCCGTGACGGGACCGAACATGGAGTGTTCTTCCTCACCTTGTTCAGCCATGAAAGAACCTTTTTCTTAAGGAATAGACGAAAGTTTTTTGTAAAAAAATCGGTGGGCGTCAATGTCGAAACACCAGTTAACTCGTGGTTAATGGAATCTCTTAGTGATGGTTCAATCTCTTCCTCCGATCTCGTATACTGAACACTGCAAAATGGAAACACCAGTGACTCGCCACGAGGAGGAGAAGAAGGGGGTTCTCCTCGTGACCACCCTACGGCGTGAGAATAAGTATAGCTTCTCTGGTGATAAGTGTAAATCGAGATGAATTTCTTATCGAGCCAAGTCACAGATTTGTTTTATCAGATTTTGTTGGCTCATTGAAATATTTATTACACTATGGGTCTACATGCTCAGTTAGGTTTCTAGGATTACTCGTAATCCCTATATATTGTAACCTACTCATTAAATAATAATCAATCAGTTTTACTATTTAACATGGTATCAGAGCCAACCTAGGCTCTATATCGTTTCCGCCGTGCAACACACAAATAACCAAACCCTAGCCGCCACCACTTAGGAAAAACCCTAGACAGGGCGGTGTGCCGTCACTGCCGCCGCCCTGTCCAGCCATTGTTCGTTTTCCGTTTCTTCTTTTTTCTCCCAAGTTCGTGTACAAATAAAGCTTCGTCTTCAGTTCTAGATTCACCAGTGTTCTTACGGTCGCTTACCACACAGATGATGCTACGGCTCATCTTAATGATTTCGCGTATCCGTCAAGCCAACCCTTGCCGTCGTACCGTCGCCGCTCATTAGACTACGGTCTCCCGCCGCGCCGCCTGTAGGATTATGATCCACAGCTGCGACGCTACCCGTCGTCGCCGCACTGTCGTATTGGATGCCTCTTGTAGGAATACCGAATCATTTAAAATTGTGGAATGCCATCCAAGATTATGGATTGAAGATT
This sequence comes from Scalesia atractyloides, assembly GCA_947069175.1. NCBI lineage: Eukaryota > Viridiplantae > Streptophyta > Magnoliopsida > Asterales > Asteraceae > Scalesia > Scalesia atractyloides. The sequence continues at coordinate 92,115,855 of CAMTDV010000014.1, forward strand.
GCATGATTATGGAATTTTGATCGAAATCAAAGACAGTTTTTAGGGTTTATTATTGTTTTTGTTTTCAGTCTAAGCATTAATTCCTCTGCTACGACTGCGGAGGAGTATTAGACTATGGGCCTACGAACTCAGTTAAGTTTCTAGAGTTAATTACTCATAATCCCTATATATTGTAAGCTACTCATTCAATAATAATCAATCACTTTATTATTTAACAATATTTAGGGTGTGTTGAGTGTAGGTATTTGATTGGTTTGTATGAACTTGTTTAGATGATTTCAACTTTAGTTTAAGGAATCTTTTATAGTTAGTCTGAATTGCGCATATATACACTTTTAACTAATTATGAAATACTAACTTAATAATTATAGCCGCTTATAGCCCATCTTTATCCCAGCTTACTTTTAACTAATTAATAAATACTAACTTAATAATTATAGTAGCTTAGGCCTCGGGTATACCCTAACAAGTGAGATGTTAAAGGTGACATGGCATGTTATCAGTTGTTGCACACCACTCCACGCTTGTGTTAAAAGGTATTAAAGGGTCACTTGTTAAGACATTGAATTAAATTTGTTTTCTTTTTTAAACCACTGGAAAATAGGGTAGGTAAATTTAAAAAAATTCTACGATTTCCATGGGGGTAAGGTAGAGTGAAACGAAGAAAAGTGAATGATGTGTCTCTTAGTTGGAGTTGATAACGGTTAAAGCATACCCCAAGGCCTTATAGGCCATCTGTATCCCAACTTATCTGTAAGAAGTAGACTTATCATTATGACTTTTTGTCCTTAATATTTAGGGTATGTTTGGTGTCACACCCGCTCATAGGCGGAAAAGCGAGGTGTGATTGTGATTGATTCTCATTGCACACGAAATAAGTAAACATACTAATAAAATAAATAACTCGAATGCCAAATGTCATAGATAGTTTGAAAACACCTCGCAATGTAATTGTATAGTTTACATCTTCTTCAAAAGATTACAAGTTTAACAAAACATCATTTAACAAAATGAAAGTTCATGGATTAAGGTTTTGGCCATTATATCACCACAAGGAGGTGGTACACAAATCCCTCAAAAGTGGCATCCAGTTTTGATTCTTGATTTCTTGTCTTGTTCATGCGCATAGTCCACTAATTGCCTTAAATACATGTACGTTCAAAAACGTCAAACGAAGTTGGTGAATTCATGTAGTTGTTCTTTTTATCAATTGAGTCTATAAATGTGTGATGTATTTTGTATAAATACCGGTATGTTAAAGTGCAATGGAGTCGTTGATCATTAATGTATAGCTAGGATATTAATATGTGTGACGACATATGAAGCAATCCAACCCTTGACGACTTGTTGTGTTGATTACCCTCGACTGGGACACAAAAGCAGTCTTCCGGTCTCGTGGACCAAGAGTGGGGCTCGTCAATGCCCACTAGATCTACCACTTCTGTTCCTCGGTCTAATGATGATTAATGGTGCCAAAGTACAACCCTATTCGCACATGATCTATGTTGTTCTATTTCCTAGCTTATCATACCACTTGTACATGTATATCCTCCGAATGTTTAAAACTAGAAAGCGTTTAAAAGGGGGGACATGAACTCACAAAATTGTGTCCGTAAATGCATGGTAGAGTCACGTGTGGTTTCCTTGTCTCGCAATACAACCTACAAGTGTCCTAAATCCGTTAGACACTTAGGTCTATGTATAATCTATGTACAAGTATTCCATCTTGAATGTGTATTAAGACTTGTATTTGTTTGTTTGGAAACCTTAGTGTATGCATTTACACCATTGTATATGCAAATGTTACTTTGTATTTGCAAATTGTTCCGTTGTATGCAAATGTTACTTTGTATGTGCAAATGTTACTTTGTATATGCAAGTTGTTTCATTGTATGCATTTGTCCTTAGTCACCTTTCATGTATTTTAGGTGTATTCTTGGTATTTGTATTTCTTTTAAGTATCTAGTGATGTAATATTTCCTACTTTTACACTAAGTATATGCACATAAATATACAAATAAGCAAGTAGTTTATGTGATCACTAAATATATATATATATATATATACATATATATATGTATATGTATATGTATATATACATGTATGTATATATGTATATATGTATATATATATATGTATATATATACATGTATGTATACATACATGTATATATATACATATATATATATATACATATACATACATGTATATATATACATATATATATATACATATACATACATGTATATATATATATACATATATACATACATGTATATATACATATATATATGTATATATACTCATCTTAATCCTTAAGAAAACTTTATTTTCTTAACTTATATTTTTACACAAAAACATGGGATGAGTTGTGTTTTATGTCTTAAAACCTTTAATCTTGTAAGAATCTTGTTAACATATATTTTTCTAACACTTTATTTTTATAGAAATTCTGAGATATTTCTAAATGCATGACATGTAATCATGCAGTATTGACGTTTAAAACATATAATTGAACAATATAAATGGTTATTAGATGTATGGAAGTTACTAGTAAAGCGACTGTTGTCACATACTCCCCCTGTTAAAGAGAATTTCGTCCCGAAATTCAAGCTGAGTCATCCGTTGCAGAATTCTTCTCATACAAGTAAGGGTATTTGGCTTTGATTTGATCTTCATGTTCCCAAGTATACCCGGATCCGTGTCAAGAGTTCCAACGGAATTTGGCTAATTTGATACGACTTCTTCGTGTTTATGGACCTTCCAGTCCATAACCTTGACAGGTTCTTCAGTGAATTGGAGTTTGTCGTCGGAGTGAATCTCATCCGCATGGATGATAATCGTTTCATGTGTTGGACTCTTTTTGAGATTCAACACATGAAATGTGTCATGCACACTACTAAGCTCGTCCGTTAGTTTCAATCTATAGGCCACGGTACCAATCCTTTCCAAGACCTCGAATGGCCCAATGTACCATGGGTTAAGCTTCCCACGCTTTCCAAATCTAGCTACGTCCTTCCAAGGCGAGACTTTCAACAAGACTTTGTCTTCGACCTCGAAGGATAATGGCTTCCGTCTCTTGTCTGTGTAGTTCTTTTGTCGATCACGAGCCGCCTTGATACAGTCTCAGATTTGGAAAATTTTATTGGTAGTCTCTTGGACTAATTCTGGACCGATTAATTGTTTATTGCCAACTTTCACGTAACATAGCGGAGAGCGGCACTTTCGACCATAAAGAGCTTCGAACGATGCGGCTTATATACTTGTGGGATAACTATTGTTGTAAGAGAACTCGACCAAAGGTAGGTGAGTATCCGAATTGCCGCCTAGGTCCATCACACATGCACGTAGCACATCTTCTAGTGTTTGGATGGTACGTTCGCTCTGGCCCTCCGTTTGTGGATGGAAGGTCGTACTTAGATCTAAACGAGATCCAAAGGCCTGTTGAAATGGCTTCCAAATTCTTGATACAAAGCGACTGTCTCGGTCTGAGATTATCGAAATAGGCACTCCATGATGTGCCGCTATTTCTCTGAGAAACAGTTCAGATAGTTTCTTCGTGCTATCCTTTTCACGAATTGGTAAGAAATGTGCGGACTTTGTTAGCCTATCGACTATTACCCAAACAAGTCGTGACCTCTCGAGGTCCTTGGTAGTTTTGTAATAAAGTCCATAGATATTTGTTCTCATTTCTTTACGGGAATCTCGAGTTGTTGTCGTAAACCCGAGGGTTTTTTGATATTCGGCTTTAACCTTTGCACAAGCTTAGCATTTTCCCCGACATAGGTCGCGGTGTCACTTTTAAGGTTAGGCCACCAATAGTATTCCTTCAAGTCTTGTTACATTTTGTTCGATCCTGGGTGGATCGAGTACTTAGACTTGTGTGCTTCATAAAAAACATCTTAAAGCCCGCCAAAGAGTGGAACCCAAATTCGGCCCATAATTCATAACGTTCCATCTTTTCTAGGCACGAATTTTTTTCCATGCCTAGGAGTAATTTCGCATGAATATGTTCGTCCTTAAGTGCTTCTTGTTGCGCTTCATGAATTTGTGTCGTGAGGTTCGTTTGAATCGTCCTTTCTAATGCTCGAACCCTTAATGTCTTAACCTGTTCCTTGCGGCTCAAGGCGTCTGCTACAACGATCGCCTTGCCCGGATGATACTTGATCTCACAATCATAGTCGTTCAACAATTCAACCCAACGTTGTTGACGCATATTTAATTCTTTTTTATTCAATATATGTTGAAGACTTTTGTGATCCATGAAAATGGTGCATTGTGTACCGTATAAGTAATGTTGCCATATCTTCAAAGTGAATACCACCGCACCTAACTCAAGGTCGTGTGTGGTATATTTCTTCTCGTGAACTTTTAGTTGGCATGACGCATACGCGATGACTTTCTCCCGTTGCACAAGCACGCAACCTAATCCTTGATGCGAAGCATCATAGTATACCACGAAGTCATCGGTACTGTCGAGAAATGATAAGATCGATGAATCGCACAGCTTATCCTTGAGAATTGAAATGCCTCTTCTTGTTTTTCAACCCAATCAACCTTCTTGTCTTTCTGTGTGAGGGAGGTTAGCAGTTGAGCAACTTTATAAAAGTTCTCAACGAATCTCCGATAATAGCCCGCTAAACCCAAAAATTGTTGTACTTCGGTTGGAGTTTTGGGCGCTTCCCAATACTTAATTGCCTCGATCTTTGAGGGGTCTACATGTATGCATTTCTCATTAACCACATGCCTGAGAAATTGTACCTTGCGAATCCAAAATCGCACTTAAAAAATTTCGCGTAAAGTTTCTCTTTCTTTAGTAGCTCCAAAATGGTTCTCAAATGTTATTCGTGCTCATCCTTCGATCATGAATATATTAATTTATCATCAATAAATCCTGTCACGAATTTGTCGAAATACGACATGCATACACGGTTCATTAAATCCATAAACACCACCGGTGCATTTGTTAAGCCAAAAGGCATAACAAAAAACTCGTAATGACCATAACGAGTTCGAAAAGTCGTCTTCGGTATTCTTTCTTCTTGAATCCGTAACTGGTGATGTCCAGACCTTAAGTCTATCTTGGAGTAGTAGCCCTAACCTATAGTTTATCGAATAAGTCATTAATCCTCGATAGTGGATACCGATTCTTGATGGTGAGTTCATTCAACTCTCAATAATCTATGCACATTCTGAAAGTCCCATCTTTCTTCTTCACAAATAAAACTGGGGCTCCCCAAGGTGAGAAGCTTGGTCTAATGAATCCTTTATCCAATAACTCTTGAAGTTGTGTCGATAACTCTTGCATTTCAGAAGGTGATAATCGATATGGATACATGGCTACGGGTGGGGCTCTCGGCACCAAGTCGATGTGAAACTCGACCTGTCGTTGTGGTGGCAATCCTAGCAAGTCTTAAGGGAAGACTCCGGGGAATTCTTTTACCACAGGATATATTAAACTTTCGGCTCCTCCGCTTTCTTGTCAACTACATGAGCTAGAAAAGCTATGCACCCTTTTCGTAGGCACTTATGGGCCTTCATGCAATTGATGATCCGCAATGGTGTGTCGCACTTCTCTCTGTGTATGACAAGTGTCTCCTCATTCGGTAGTGGGATGCGAATAATCTTCTCGTGACATACGACTTTAGCTCGATTATCGGATAGCTAATCCATGCCGACTACTACGTAGAAACTACCCAACTGAACGAATAAAAGATTGATATTGAATTTCTGCTCTCCAAGTTCCAAAGAACATCCTTTAATTGTTTCCTCTTACTCGAAGAATTTACCATTTGCCAACTCTATAAAGTAAGGAACATATAGCTTACTTGATTCTACGCCAAGTATATTTTTAAATTCCATATAAATAAAGCTAAAATCCGCACCGGTATCAAATAATATGGATGCGAAATGATTGTTGATAGGAAACGTACCGGTGACCACATTAGAGTCTTGGCGCACATCTCTTGCTCCAATTACAAAAGCTAACCTGCGAGCTTGATTTTCTTTAGGATAATCCTTCCTAAAGTGGTTCTTGTCTCCGCATCCATAGCATCCTTGCCCACGCCCATTCCCATTTCCGTTTCCCACTCCATTCTTATTATTGTATCCATACCTAACTCCTCCTCCAGTAGTTGTTGCCTAGCATGCTTCAGTATGGTGACCAATCTTGCTACACTTATCGCATTTAATCACCCGGCAAGCACCCAAGTGATAGTACTTGCATTTTTCACCCTTGGGCAAATTGCCCGCATAGTTCTTCACACCAGTATCGTCGGTGACCACAAATGTTTTCGCCTCCTTAGGCTGATTAGTTTCTTTCTTCTTGGTGTTGTTATTGGTGTTGTTGTTGTTGGTCACACATGTTCCCTTCTTGAAGTTCGAGTACTTCCTTTTTCCATCACCTGAAGACTCGACATGAGATTCCCTCTTCTCAGTTCCTTTCACCATTAACTTTTCATCCTTACCGTGTCTTCCTTGAGACTACGGCTAAGGTCACAGCTTGAGTGATAGTGGTGGGGTTTGCGGATGTAACCATGCTTCAAATCTCGGGAGCTAGACCCCAGATATAGTGCTCAATACGCTTGAATTCTGGTGTAACAATATAAGTTGAAACAAGATAAGGGATCACACGAGATAGGTCATGAAACCTTTCCGTATACCCCACAATGTCAGCTCCGACCATGGTAAGGTTCCAGGATTCAGTTTCCAATTTCTGGAGTTCAGTCTTAGAGCAATATTTTTCCCTCATTCTTTCCTTCAGGTCTTCCCACGTCATCCCATAAGCAGCAATGCCATCCCATAAGCAGCATCATCACCCCATAAGCAGCATCGTTACACAAAGTTTGCACTTGTAAATTCCACCAAGTAAGTGCCTCATCGACAAACAGACCAATGGTAAAAGTAACTTGCTGGTCAGCGGGACATTTGCTCTTACGGATGCTGGAATCCATCTTCTCAATCCATCGCACAAAAGCCACGGCATCGCTGGTGTCATCGTAGTTCAATGGCTTGAAGTCCAGAATGTCACACCCCAACCGATGGCGGAAACATTGGGGCGTGGCACTAGGCGACCAGATTGTTTCAAGAGAAATTCCATAACGACTAACATGACAATATCTTAAACAGTTAATTTCCCATACAATCAACCAACATTTCACGTTTAATCATTACAAAACATAATATTTCTTAATACATACCAAGTTCGATCTCCCCTAGATTTATTACATGATTTTCTAAGGCAAATTCTAAATCTAAGCATCCGTAGCAAATACCCTCAACCTGCCACATATGTTAAAATAAAACGTCAATACAATTAAGTAAAGGTGAGCATACAGGTTTCGCGTACATAATAGATATAAAAGCGTTAAGCATACACCGCATGACATTACGTAAGAGACGTGAACTATGTATCTACTAGATTCAAGTAAACCAACAAACCGCGAGTGTGAGGCACGCGAACAAGTGTCCACGTCCTAAAGAGAAAATAAATGAGAAATAAAAATGCGAGCCTTAACAACCCCAGGCCTCTGGGTGGCGGGTCAACCTCTAGCAAGATATCATGTTAAGGGTGGCGTACAAGCAATCAAGTAACACATACAATTCAGCAGATTTCACGTATAGACATGTATTAGCGGGATGGCGAATAAGCATTTGAGTTTGTGTGATGTGATTTGATATAGGAACATATGTGACACCCAAAAGTGCATTTAAGCGTAAAAGGGTTTAAGTATTCTCACAGTCGGTGCGATTAAAGAGAAGATACGGGATCTGAGATGAGTTGAGGAAAGGAGAGCACCGGATCAGCCTGTCAGCGAACAGAAGTGCATCAGTCTTCCGAATTGCTGAAACGGTTAACGGTTGATGGAACAGTAGACAAGTTCGGGCGAACTTGACTGTCTGAACTTACTGAAGGTACAAGTTCGGGCGAACTTGTCTGGTTTCCTGAGGAATTAGATAAGTTCGGGCGAATTTCCCTATTTGCTGAGGAGTGATACAAGTTCGGGTAAACTTGTGTAATTTTGGTGAAGAATTGATCAAGTTCGGCCGAACTTGGACACCAATTTGGTGACAAGTTAGGGCGAACTTCGTCACCAATTTGGTGACAAGTTCGAGCGAACTTGATACTTTCCGAGCGAACTTGACTGTTTTGGCATCCAAATCGTGCGTTTTTCGCATCGTTTGCTGAGGAAATCGAGTTCCATCCCTCCAACCTTAAGCCATTGAGTAAAACTTAGGCTGGAGAGGTCTTTTGGAGCGAGTTTAGCCATTTTACAGAAACTCGGGCTAATCCGGGCGAACTTGATGGTTCCTACGGGTTAGTCCAGCTTGTGTAAAGTGACGATTTCGTCCTTGTGCTTCCGGATCTGAGATTTTGCTTGACAACGCCTCGTTCCACTTCAAAGTGAACTAAACATACGTCATTAGTCTGTATTTTGTGTGAAAATCGATGTTTAAAAAGGATTTTACTTAGATCTAAGCATAGATCTAAGTGAAAAACAAAAGTTTTGTACAAAAAGATGAAGATTTTCGTAAACAGAGGAGTTTTAATGAAATCGAAAGTAAAACCTTGTGCAAATCGTTGTAAAATGTTATTGTAGCTTGAAAACGGGTTGATTCTTACTTAGAAAACAAAGGGTTTCGGTTTTGGGGAGCTCCGGGCGAACTTGTAGCAAGTGCAAATGAAGAGAGGAGCTGAGTATTTATAGGAGGAGAGGAAAAATAGGCTGGACACATCAAGTTCGAGCGAACTTGCTTATTTCATGCGCATTAAGGCAAGTCCGGGCCGACTTGAGGTGTTTTGAAGGATTCTGGTGGCCTGGACAAGTTTGGGCGAACTTGTGAGGCACAAGTTCGGCCGAACTTGGCCTATTGGCTAAGTTTCGTTCGTTGTTCGTTTGGCGATTCGGTTCGTATTAGATGGTTATATTACGCGTTTTAGCGAAGCGCTAAGCGTTATATTTTCATTGAATTGAAAGAGAGCGAACTTGTGTGAGTGTGCGAGCGTTTTAGCGATAGTAAATCATGCATAACAAATATAACACACATAAAGCATAATTCCACATAATTAACTGCGTTTTGCTATGCGATGAGATAAGCGATGCGATGGCACAAGTGGTTATTGTACAGCAACACACTCAGCTATTGAAGTAACATGGTTACTTGTGATTGCGTTCGAGTTAGCAATGCGTTTAATAAGTGATTAGATGTAGTATAGTTATGATAAAACAAAATTAATTAATACAAACTTTCTCATAACCGAATCTCGGAGTACAACGTTAGATATAAACGGAACAAACGGAAATAAAATAACAACGAAAATTAGGAGTTGTTACAGTCTCCCCTACTTTAGGAAATTTTGTCCCGAAATTTAAGTAGTGGCCATAACAAAGAAATTTAAGTAGTGGCCATAACAAAGAGATGTAGATATTCTAGTTGGTTTGCTTGAGGACAATCAAAGGTAAGTGTGGGAATGTGATGTAGAGGGTAAAAGCCGAGTATTAAAGTGGTTAAATGATGTATTTTATGTGTGATGTGTGTGTCTACTTGCCAAGGATACGTTAACTACGAGATCTAATTGTTTTGCAGGTAAAACACGTAACTTGATGAAGTTACGGAAATTAATGGTGAAGATGGAACGTTTGGAGACGATATGTAAAGCTTGAAGTGCAATTCGGAAGCTATTCGGTTGGATACAAGATGCATGAGTGCAAGATGCAGGAATGAGTGAAGTTAGGGACCATTCAGGCCTTAATTGGAAGTGGTTTGTGTTTTATTACGTAAGGAATTGAAGATTCAAAGTTCAGGGGCCAAAGCGTCATTAGTTTAAAGTTGAATCAAAAGAAGAGGAAAGAAATATGTGAGACCGTCGCCGACGGTGCCGTCACCATCATTGATGGTGAGGGGTTTTAGCTAAGAAAGAGTCAGAAACAAGTAACCGTCACTGACGGCTCCTTAACCGTCGGTGACGATTAGGTGATTTATTGAAAACAGCAGCTTCTGACCGTCGGTGACGGTGGAGGACCGTCACTGACGGTCTGGGATCCGGAAAAACGTGTACTTGGGCTCTAAACGAATATATTAAGGTTTTGGGAAGCCTTTGAGGACATCTAAGCTTCCAAGGACGAATTTTTACCATCTCAAGCACCAAGAGCAAGACTTTTCACTCGATTGTTCATCATTCCACACATAAACTACGATCATGATTTCAACCATTCTTTAATCTTTCGTTGATTTCACTTGTGAGATGAGCGGCTAAACTCTTTTGGTTTCCTCCGGTTGGAGGGTTTTTGTAAGTTAGTTACTTTTATGTGTTCGTAACAATTGTTTTGACTTGGTGATCTAAGCATTCGATGCTTTTCACCATTGACTTGATTAATTGATTGTAAACGATTGTTTTTATTCAAACCTTGATTCTTGATCATTCAATTCCCGAGAGTTCTAGTAATTGGGATATATTTGCTAGGGAATTAGGGTTGGTAATTGCAATTGATAATTATTTGATAACCTCTCATCAATTGATTATCACAATTGATTAATTAGGTCTAACACCTATGTCTATGTAGGTGGTTTCAACTGAACACATAGTTGTATTTAACTGCAAAACCTGAATTCCGGAGGAACCATTCTTCCTCCCATTGATAAAAACTTCGATTTTAAAGTATTCAGTTAGTTATTCTAAATCAATCACATAAACAGTTTTTCTAACTTAGTAGTTGTTAATCATACTTGGCATTATTACACTTTCCACAATCCTCCTCTGGTTCGATATCCGACTTATCCTATCTACATAGTTTAGTTGGTTTTTGCATGTTCCTTACAACAGACATCAAAATGGCGCCGTTGCCGGGGAGGTGTGCGCAAAGTGTTTAATTGTTGAGTTTAGTTATACATAAAAACTAAAAATCAAAAAATATTTCTTTTATTCGTGTTTCGTTCGGAATTACGCGAGGTTTCTTTTGTTTGTGTGTGCAGGTGATCATAATCGTGTATGCATCATACTCGCAACTCCGGGAACTCATCACCTCTAGTTTTTGACCGGAAATCGAAAGAACAGTGCGACAAACTCGAGTGGTACATGGGGAGAACAAAGTTTTGCAATCACCAACAATCACTTCTAAAACAATGGAAAACTCAAGCAGTATTGACACACAACCAGTCACTCCTTCCCATCAACCCCAATTCTCACCAACACCAACACAGCCAGCTCTAAATACCACCTTACCACCAGAACCACAACCAGCAACCACGAAACCTACTGCCACCCAACAACCACCAAACCCACTGTTCCCGAACTTAAGTTATCTTCCACCCTACTCCAGTCCATATCAAGAGCAAACATCGAACTTCCAACACTCGTCACCATACGTTCAAGTTGTGACCAGTGCCACTACGGCCCCGTCGGTGCAAACCGGACCGTCTACCTCCACTTTAAACCGAACTCAACCAGTTCAGTATACATACTTTAAACCTTCACAAGGGCAGCAACATTATTTGTCAGGGCCTACAACTCTAAATCAGCAAGAAGGTATGTATAGGCGTGAGGATGAATATGACAGATACGAGGGGTTTGGAGGAAATCAGATTAATAGACAGATGTCGGGATTAGGAATTCAAATGGGGAACGATACAGGGGCTCGATCAGATGGTAGGGGAATTTATGAGCCAATGGGAAATCAGCAGTCATTTCAGACAGCACCTCAAGTAAATCAGCAAGTACCACAATACCAACAAATACCACAGCAGCAACCAGTTCCACAACCAGAGCCAGTAAATCAGCAGCCTTATAGACTGGATATTCCATTACCACCTCTGATACCGCAGATGCCAGGTTAGGCAAGACCTCTTCCTCGGAATTTAGCTCACCAGGTTATCCCACCAGATGGCATACCTATGGGATATAATCGAGGACCATTAAGAGGGATAGAGAGCCATTTCAAGCCAGCAATAGCAAACAATCCTTCACCTGTAGTAGTTCCACAGTTAAGAGGAGGAAGATCGTTCGAGGTTCGTGAACAATCGATTGCCAGTTTACCAAAGTATCACGGCCATGCACATGAGGAGCCGTACTTTCATTTAGCAGCTTACGATGCTCGGTGCAACAAGATTGAAAGCCAAGGTTTAACAGCAGATGACATGAAGTTGGTACTTTTCCGATTCACGCTTAAAGACAAGGCACAGAAATGGTTTCACTCTCTCCCTTCAGCATCAATTTTTTCATGGCCTGAAATGCAACAATCATTCTTGGATGAGTTCTATACTGCCTTGCGTACAAACAATGCAAGGAAGGACATTCATGGCTTTTGTCAGCAACAAGGCGAGCTCTTCCATGAGTCTCTAAACCGTTTCAAGATGATGCTCAAGAATTGCCCACATCATGGAATTCAACTGTGGGAGCTTCTCAATGCATTTCATGAAGGCTTAACAGAAGAGGATGCGAGAGAGATTAGTTCCGCCTCTAATGGAACTTTTGGGACAAATGATGAATTGTTTGATTGGGAAATTCTTGAACGGACTGCTAGAAACTCAAAGCGGAAGGCACAATCTTTAAGAAGCACACGACATTCTGTGGTGAGAGCAGTCGAAGACACACCTGATATGGGTAGTGGGCAATATCCTTCGTGTGGGCATTGTGGAGAGTGTGGGCATATAGCTGATCAGTGCACAGTAGTTCTTGGTGGAAGTGATGATGTCCACTTTGTTCAAGGTGGAGGTGGAGGTAGAAATTTCACCTTGCAATCAAACGCATATCATCCGGGCCTTCGAAACCATCCAAATTTTAGCTATGGGAACACAAATAATCAGCTTAACCCAGGATTTCAAGGAAATAATCAATCGGGTGCTCAAAGAAATTTCAATCAGAACCGTTTCCAAAACAACTCTCAAGGGAATTATAACAATGCTCCAGCCAGGTCGGGTGGTAACACAGATGGCTCAGAAGGCAATGATGTGATGGTGATGTTAAAGACAATTCAGCAGGATATGCAGAAGATAACTCAAAATGATGAGATTAGAGATAAGGCCATCCAAACATTGACTACACAGATGGGCCAACTCGCGACCGAGATGAGAGAGTTGAAGGATAATAGTGGAAAACTTCATAGTGACACTCAACTGAATCCCAAGAATGTGAAGAGTGTGCCAATTAGTGGAGTAAGTGTTGTTCCAAACAATGAATTGAATGGTAAGAGTTTAATATCTTCTGTGTGTGATGTGGTTACAGGTATCAAAGAGACGGATGTTGGGAGCTGTGGCATTATTTAGGAGAGCCAGTCGTTCCAATTCAAGTGGGCAGTTTCAAAATTCATCAGGCATTATTTGATTATGGAGCATCGGTAAGTGTTCTTCCTGGAAGTTTGTATGACCAATACGACTTTGGTCCTTTGCAAAAGTGTAATAGTACAGCAACATTTGCGGATGCGAGGGTAAAGCAGCCTAGAGGGGTGGTGAAAAATGTGACTATCGAATTGGGTGAGTTTTACCATCCGGTTGATTTCATCGTTATTGATTATGCCCCAGCACGGACGAACGAGCAACCACAGGTAATATTAGGTCGTCGATTCTTGTTTACTACAAACGCATAGATTGATTGTGGAGGTGGGTTTGTTACATTAAGTTACCAAACTCGTAAGCTATATTTCAATGTTTTGTTACTCACTATTTCTTATGACCCTTGTGATTATGTTGGTAGTATGGAAAATTCTGACGAATACAGTTCTAGTGAGGTAGAATGTTACAGGTTGGGAGCAGAGGGGAATGTGATATACTGGAAAAGCAAGACGTGAGCGAAGGTAATTGGGATGACTGGGTTCGTTAGGTGATGACATGGATCGATATGAAGATAGTAGAAGTGAGGAAGCTGAATATTGTTCGAATAGGCATGAAGCAATGACAATCCCGCGATATTGGACTGAGGCGTATAACGTAAAAACAATGGAGAAGTGTGGGGTTGAACCACCCTAAGCATGTCAGGTACAGTCTGGCTAAAGACCTAAAACTTAGCGCTCTCGGGAGGCAGCCCGAGGATATAGCGTAGTGTACTTGTTTTGTTTTGTTTTGTTTTGGTGTGGTTGTGTTTTGACAGGTATCTACGCGTTCATCTGCGTGGATATAATGGTTCAAGTGTGGGGATGTTTTGCAACATCCCCGCGAGATATCAAGAAATCTATGGGATGTGTTTATGCCGGTCGGAGCACATTAACCGTATCATTACATACACATGATCAGGTGCATGTGTTTATCTATCTTGTGTTTTAATTTTTTTTGCGTGTTTTGGTGTTGTTTGAACTTATTATGATGTGTTATGGGAATGCGTATTTATTTATTTGTTAAGTAGTTAGCCGCTCAGCTAAGTACGTTTGGTTGGATTCCCGGGCAAAGTTTAAAAGCACCGTACATTGGGGACAATGTATCCCAAGTGTGGGGATGGGAAGCTCGGGAAGAGATTTGTGGATAGAGTTTGAAGAGATGAGTTAGTGATTGGAAATCGATGCAAAATGAAAAAAATTGAAAATTTTGAAAATTTTAAATTTTTCATCGTCTTAAGCTTGCTAATTGGATATGAACACCTAAAGTTTCAATCACTAATAGATTCCTTACCGGTAGTAGACTAGATTAGTTCCCTTGTCATGGTTGTCCCTTTAAGTTTCATGAGAGTAGGCTTAGCAATGTTTTTTATAGAAAAGAGTTGAAAAGAGATGTCTATCCAGGGGTAACATGTTTCTAATCGCATATGCTACATGTCGTTAACCTTTCTACCTTTTCTTGGTGAGATCTTGAGCCTGTAGATGGATAGGATGCATTTTATCATGAATTCGTTTGTTAAGTGCAGGCTATGTGTTATTCTGTGTTAGAACTTGTGTGATTTGATGCATGCTGAGATTGTGGGTTTGACATGTGCACATAGGTGATAAAGGCATTAGAATATTTGTTCTTCATTCATGTTTGTGTTTGTTGCGTTGTGTCTACCAAGTTCCCCTAGAAGCCCTGTTGAGCCTAGTTACCTTTCGTTTGTCCACCCATTGTTTATTGTGGAAAACCGGCCGTGATGGTAGTGTTTAAAAAAGAGAAAAATAAACAAAAAGAGAAAAGAAAAAATATGGAAAAAATGAAAAAAAAAAAGTAATATAAAAAGAAGTTTGATTGTTATTTATTGTTTGGGTAGAAACCAACCCAAGTTGAGTTTGAATAAGTGGTCACGGTCTGGTTATTGTTTGTGAACCAATTAGAAAAGAAAAATAAAAAATGTTTCCTACCTTAGCCTAAGCCCAAAAACCGAAAAGTCCTTTTAATATGTGCCGTGTTAGACGATACAGTGGAGATGTGATTGTCATACAAGCTTATGATTGCAGGATTTCATGTGTGCTTTATTGGAGTGATTATATATACTAGCACATTACACGCTAGTCCATATATTAACCCGAGAGGAGAGAATATTGTGAAAGGTGTGTAGCATGTGTGGTATTTTAAACATGTTAGTTTTAGATAGACAAGTCTTATGTTTTTGAAATTGCATGATTTGTTTGTTAAGCTGTCAATCTCGATTGTGTCAGTCTATGGAACGGGTATGACTTGGGAACTCGAACAGGTTGAACTGGTTGAGGGTTTAGAGGTGTTGACTACTGTGGTGATTAGTTCTAGTTGGTTTGCTTGAGGACAATCAAAGGTAAGTGTGGGAATGTGATGTAGAGGGTAAAAGCCGAGTATTAAAGTGGTTACATGATGTATTTTATGTGTGATGTGTGTGTCTACTTGCCAAGGATACGTTTGTTTTGCAGGTAAAACACGTAACTTGATGAAGCTACGGAAGTTAATGGTGAAGATGGAACGTTTGGAGATGATATGTAAAGCTTAAAGTGCAATTCGGAAGCTATTCGGTTGGATACAAGATGCATGAGTGCAAGATGCGGGAATGAGTGAAGTCTAGGGACCATTCGGGCCTTAATTGGAAAGTGGTTTGTGTTTTATTACGTAAGGAATTGAAGATTCAAAGTTCAGGGGCCAAAGCGTCATTAGTTTAAAGTTGAATCAAAAGAAGAGGAAAGAAATATGTGCGACCGTCGCTGACGGTGCCCTCACCGTCACTGACGGTGAGGGGTTTTGCCCAAGAAAGAGTCAGAAACAAGTAACTGTCACTGACGGCTCCTTAACCGTCGGTGACGGTTAGGTGATTTATTGAAAACAACAGCTTCTGACCGTCGGTGACGGTGGAAGACCGTCACTGACGGTCTGGGATCTGGAAAAACGTGCTTGGGTTCTAAACGAATATATTAGGGTTTTGGGAAGCCTTTGAGGACATCTAAGCTTCCAAGGACGAATTTTTACCATCTCAAGCACCAAGAGCAAGACTTTTCACTCGATTGCATCATTCCACACGTCGATTCATCAACTACGATCATGATTTCAACCGTTCTTCAATCTTTCATTGATTTCACTTGTGAGATGAGCAGCTAAACTCTTTTGGGATATATTTGCTAGGGGATTAGGGTTGGTAATTGCAATTGATAATTATTTTATAACCTCTCGTCATATATTGATCAGAGTACTTAGTCGTTGATTATCACAATTGATTAATTAGGTCTAACACCTATGTCTATGTAGGTGGTTTCAATTGAACACATAGTTGTATTTAACTGCAAAACCTGAAATCCGGAGGAACCATTCTTCCTCCCATTGATAAAAAATTCGATTTTAAAGTATTCAGTTAGTTATTCTAAATCAATCACACAAATAGTTTTTCTAATTTAGCAGTTGTTAATCATACTTGGCATTATTACACTTTCCACAATCCTCCTCTGGTTCGATATCCGACTTATCCTATCTAGATAGTTTAGTTGGTTTTTTCATGTTCCTTACGACAGACATCAAGCGTCGTAGTTTCTTGGTCTCTCGGTCAATGATTTCGTCTGGCTTTTCCACGAAATGGAGAGTCTCGTTTATTTTCAGATCTTCGAGGGGTACATGAAAATTTTCTTCAGCTAGGCATTTCTTGAGGTTTGAGACGTGGAAAATCGGATGTACTTTGTTGAGTTCCTCCGGTAATTCGAGTCGGTAGGCCACCTTGCCAATTCTTTCTAGAATCTTAAAGGGACCCACGTATCATGGCGCTAGTTTCCCTTTCTTCCTGAGGCGGATCACTCATTTCCAAGGTGCAACCTTTAAGAGAACGTGATATCCCACTTCGAACTGTAGGGGCTTGCGATCGGCATAACTCTTTTGGCGACTCTGAGCTTTCAAGAGATTGTCTCTGATTTGGAGAATTTTGTCGTTTCTTGAATTAGCTCTGGACCGGTGATTTGTGCTTCTCTGATCTCGTGCCATGCAATAGGCGATTGACATTTTCTTCCATACAGTGCCTCAAAAAGAGCCATTTGAATGCTGGTATGATAACTATTATTGTACGAGAATTCAATTAAAATTAAGTGCGTATCCAATTACCACCGAAATCTATGATGCACGCACGAAGCATGGCTTCGAGGGTGCGGATCGTGCGCTCAGTCTGACCGACGGTTTGAGGGTGAAAAGCATTACTGAGATTAAGCGTAGTACCGAGAGCGGATTGAAAAGTCTCCCAGAGACGTGAGGTAAAGCGACCATCACGGTCAGAGATGATGTCAGGAAGCATCCCGTGTCGACCAATGACTTCGTCGGTATAGATTCGTGCTAATCGTTCTACCTTGAAGTCTTCTAGTATGGCAATAAAGTGCGCGGATTTAATAAGATGATCAACGATAACCCAAATGCTATCGTTACCAGAGGAAGTGTGAGGGAGTTTCATAACGAAGTCCATGGCTATGCTCTCCCACTTCCACATCGGGATTTCGGGTTGTTCGAGC
Source organism: Scalesia atractyloides (assembly GCA_947069175.1). Taxonomy (NCBI): domain Eukaryota; kingdom Viridiplantae; phylum Streptophyta; class Magnoliopsida; order Asterales; family Asteraceae; genus Scalesia; species Scalesia atractyloides. The sequence continues at coordinate 92,133,689 of CAMTDV010000014.1, forward strand.
AAACCAAGGGCCTTTGATGCTCGGCTTTAACTTTAGAACAAGTTAAGCACTTTGAGACGTATACGGCAATATCCTTTTTCATGCCCGGCGACCAGTACTTAGGACGAAGGTCCTGGTACATCTTTTCGGCTCCGGGATGAATGGAGTATCGGGATTTATGAGCTTCGGTCATTAGCAACTCTCGAAGATTATCACGGCTAGGAATCCAAATACGATCGAGATAGTAATAAATACCATTTGGTTTAACTACGAGTTGGGTTTCGGCACCACATTTCATTTCTTCCTGCAGGGTATTCTCATTAAAACAAGCAAATTGAGCGGAGCGAATCAAAATCTCAAGATAATTCAAGGATTGAAAGTCAAGAACACTATACACATAGCTTCGCCGACTGAGAGCATCAGCTACGACATTTGCTTTGCCGAGATGATAACGTATCTCACAATCGTAGTCGTTGAGAAGTTCAACCCATCTGCGTTGGCGCATGTTTAGTTCTTTTTTATTAAAGATATGTTGCAAGCTCTTATGGTCGGTGAAGACTGTACACTTGGTACCGTAAAGGTAGTGACGCCATATCTTTAATGCAAAAACAACTGCACCGAGTTCGAGATCGTGGGTCGTGTAGTCCTTCTTGTGGATCTTGAGTTGTCGAGATGCATACGCAATAACCTTGTCTCGTTGCATAAGAACACAACCAAGACCAAGATTAGAGGCATCGCAATAAACAACGAAATCATGGTTTCCATCGGGTAAAGCGAGTAAAGGGGCGTTGCATAGCATACGCTTGAGAGTTTGAAAGGCTTCCTCTTGTTTGGAATCCCAAACGAAAGTTTTGTCCTTATCAGTTAAAGCGGTAAGCGGAACGACGATTTTAGAAAAGTCGGCGATGAATCGACGGTAGTAACCCGCCAATCCAAGAAAGGAACGGATTTCAGATGCATTCTTCAGCGTAATCCAACTCTTTACAGATTCGATCTTTGCAGGGTCGACGTGAATTCCTTGACTATTAACGATATGGCCGAGAAATTGGACTTCTTCGAGCCAGAATTCACATTTAGAGAACTTAGCATAAAGGCGATTTCCTTGAAGGGGTTCGAGGACTAGACGGAGATGGCGCGCGTGTTCGTCTCTAGACTTCTAGTAGATAAGGATTGCATCGATAAACACAATGACGAAACGATCTAAGAAAGCTTTACACACACGGTTCATCAAATCCATGAAGACCGCGGGTGCATTTGTGAGACCAAAAGGCATGACCACGAATTCGAAATGGTCATAACGAGTACGAAAGGCGGTTTTCGGAATATCTTCTTCCAACACTCGTAATTGATAATATCCGGAACGTAGATCGATCTTAGAAAAACACGTAGCACCTTGAAGCTGATCAAATAAGTCGTCGATTCGGGGAAGAGGGTAGCGGTTCTTTATTGTGAGTTTGTTGAGTTCATGATAATCAATGCACATTCGGAATGTCCCATCTTTCTTTTCCACAAAAAAAATACATGTAACCAAGTGATCCATCATGTGAATAAGCCAACTCATACAAGCAATAAGACATGTATAAACAAACAAATAAAATGCATCGTAAAGATAACACCAAGTTTTTCATATATATCAAGATAACTTGTTATATAATTGTTTATAAAGGAAACAAAAATGTACTCGGGCTACATCCACCGGTCATACAAGTTTAATACATATAAAGTGGTAAAATCTTCCTTCACATTAAGAGATCTTGGGTCTTATAGTTGTCTTCAAAACTCGGTGTGTAGTCTTCCTGAACAAAAAGGGGTAGTTAGTTCTCGTGACAAAAAAAGTACCTATAAAGAAAAGGTCTAAGGTGTAGGGGGAAATGGTGATGGAGTTGGGAATGCTAAACTGCGGAGGTAGGCGGCCTCCTCTCGAGCTCGTAGACTCGACGGAGTAGAACGCCTACCTACTGCTCGAGTGTCAATACGCGAGCTGCAAGATCAACTGGTGGCATGGGGGTGGTGGTGATGTTGGTGTTGGTGGTGGTGGTGTAGATGGTGGTGGGTAATCTGGTGGGGGTGGAGGCTTGGAATCAGCCTGCCTCTCGAGATCATAGACCCTCTTACAAAGGATCTCGACCTTGAGCTGTAGAGAGAGAATGAGGTCATCAATAATCTGGTCGGGGTGGTGAGATGGATGGTACAGGTCAGAACTGGGCATAACATGCGGTGGAGAGTGCCGATTCAAGACTGGAACATATGAATCAGGGGCGAGACGGCTGATGTGAAGAGCCCGCCTCGTAGTGAGATGATGGTGGTCGGTGTGAAGGTCCAGCAGCAGTAGGATGAGTAAAATGAAAATGAAGTGAATCAGGGGCTAGTGGCTGTATCTAGGCATAAATACCAACCGAAATCGGGTGGTGAGGGGTATCGTCGGTAGAGGGAGTGGACATCATCCACAACATAAAATAAACAATCAACATGTACACTTGTTTAGACATATACTTTAATCATCATCTAACAAGTATATATGTGGTGGACATCATCCACAACACAAAATAAACAATCAACATCTTCATAATAGCATCAAGAACACTTGTTTTCTTTAGTTTTTGTTACTTGTTTTTATGATGTTCATATTTTTAAAGTGAGGATTCTTGATGGTTCTCTTATACATAAATATTATATGAATAATGTGAAGTAAAAAAGGGTGTTTAAGAACACTCACTGCTAGCACAAGGCTAAGGATGAATACTCAAGAATAAAGATGATGAAGATGAAGAGTAGACGGTGAAATAGAAGCTCCTTGAAAGATCCTTGAACTTCCAATGCTTGGGGTCCTCTTAGATGGCCTTCATATACTCTTGGATGTGCTTGAAATGGTCACAAAATGAAAGAAAGATGGAGGTTAGGGTGGTGGTGGGGGAGCTGTAAGTGAGGGAGGAGAGAGTTGTGGTGTTTGAATTTTGAGAGTGGATATGTGTGTAGAGATTTGGTGATGTGATGAAGTTTGTTAAATCTTCTTACAAGGTCCTTAATACATCTGATCTCACCAAACCACTAGCTTAGTAGGATAGGATCTAGCTTGAATCCTTAAAAACATGTGCTTTAATTGATCAAATGGCATCTTTGATGTAACAATACCCAAAAACACCTTATAAGGACCCCCGACCGTATCCCCGGACTCATACGGCGCGAATCAGCACGAAAAACGAAGAAAACTGATCTGGGCGTCCCAGGCGCCATGCGCCAGAATCACCTGCATCTCTCGTGACGCGCGGGAGAGTACCAAGACACGTGTCACCAGATCACGACAAGTGGCAAGCCTACGCTTGTAACCAGGCTGACCTAGCCCTAGGGGGCAGCTGCCGCGCCACGCGCGAGAATCCTCTAAATCTGGCGCGACGCGCGGGAGAAGCCAAACTGACCTATAAATTCAATGGCTTGGGACTGAAGTCGTTGCTCACTTTCGATCGAATTTCTCTGATCGTATACTCTCGTACCTCCGTTCTCTTAAACAACACCCCCTAAACCCCTAAACATGCAAAGCATTGGCCCGTTGTAAGTGTTTTAACCCTAATCACCGATTCGATACCCTGTCCAATTTATCTAAAACCCAGCAACGGATGCCAAAGTGATGCCTGTTATAAGGTTATACTCTGTTAACTACGTTGGGGTTTTGTCTCGTGATGTATCGTTAAAGTTTAAAATGGGTTATTGCACTAACACGTGTTGCATTGTAATTTTATTAGGAACCCAGAAATAGCACCAGGAAGCTCTAAGATAACAACCCTAAATCTACAAAGTGAGTCATTCTACTTTTCTCAAATGCTTTTACAAAACCCTAAACCTGTTTTGCAAAGTTGTATTTACAGTGATTAAGTTCTTGCTAATCTGCAATTACTGTCAGTATGTGGGGTTTTGTATACACTACTTAGTCCAGCGTTACTATTGGACGAAACTTAGCCAATAGTGGTATGACCACAATCATTGTAACTGCCAACGTGACAAACACTGATTGAGTTTTTGTTAGATAAAAGCAATGTAATTACCCTTGATACTGTAAAATATAACAATGTGTCTTTTTAAAAATTGAATGAACTCGCCAGTATTTCTTGCTGATAAAATGTTTTTAAACGCTCATAGAAGCCAGCTATGGAGCACTGAAGGTTTAAATAAAGTGGCTATGATTACCTGAATAAAATAAAGAAATATACATTTTATTAATTAGGGTTTATCCCTACAAAAAAAACAATGAAATATGGGTTTTATCACATTTGTTTAATATTAAACTTTGGTGTTTTATAAACTCTAAATTTATTATCTTAACATCGATCCTGATGATATTTTCCGCTGCCAAATTAATAAACATCGGTACCACTTGACTGTCTCGCAACACCCACTCCCAGGGTAGGGGTCGGGGGCTGTGACAGAAGGTGGTATCAGAGCCACTAGTTTAAGCTATTTAGGTGTTCCTTTAATACCCAAACTTAAACATTAATGTTAGGAATTTTGTGTAACTAACTTATGTGTGACGATACCGATACTGACTAACGAAAGATTAACATGGACCATTGTGACACCCTAGGCAAATCTCACATCAGCCGTGGCCAGGAGAGATCTTGGTTCATAGGTAATGTCCTGCCTCTTAAAATCACCAACGCGTTTTGAGCTTAATGCTAGTGGATGAGAGGAGAACTTCACAGTTAAGCGTGCTCAGGTGGGAGTAGTACCAGGATGGGTGACCTTCTAAGAAATCTCCACCAGGGCAACCAAAAACAAAGCCGTGAGTTCCTGGATGGGCAACCCATCAGGGGCAAAGCGGACAATATTGGTGGTATGAGGGGCCGGATGTTACAAATGGTATCAGAGCCACTCCTGAGCCGTTCGGGATGGTGGGGCAAACCTCTTCAAGGACGAGGAGTCCCTAAGGGGTGGTAATTGTGACGATACCGATACTAACTAACGAAAGATTAACATGGACCATTGCGACACCCTAGGCAAATCCCACATCAGCCGTGGCTAGGAGAGATCTTGGTTCATAAAGAATGTCCTGCCTCTTAAAATCACCAACGCGTTTTGGGCTTATTGCTAGTGGATGAGAGGAGAACTCCATAGTTAAGCGTGCTCAGGTGGAGTGGTACCATGATAGGTGACCTTCTGGGAAGTCTCCACCAGGGCAACCAAAAACAAAGCCGTGAGTTCCTGGATGGGCAACTCATCGGGGGCAAAGCGGACAATAGTGGTGGTGTGAGGGGCCGGATGTTACATTATGTGTTATATCTGTGAAAATAAATTTTAAAGTATATAATTTAATATCTATGCTATTTTAACAAATTTTGAGTCCGCAGCATGAGTGATAAAAGTGTATCCAATGCTTTTCTCCACGTGGCTGATTCAGAAATGGGGGAAGGACCATCTGGAGCCACCTCAGGATACGAAGCCGAAGCAGAAGAATCTTTTGTTTTCCGAACCAAATTAGCTGAAACTTTTCCATCAAAGAAACGTGGATGGTTTAATAAGGAAAAAAGGAAAAAACGAAGGAAAAAAGAAAAACCAAGAGACAACTATAACCCTACCAGAAGAACCAGCTCAGATAAATGTTACCAGACCACTCTGGGAAGAACTGGATCGGAGACTGGCAAATTGTGATCTTTTCCAACCAGCAGAAGACCAGCTAAACCTGAACTTACTAGCAAACCCTGAACCTCCATTTCCACTATTTCAACCAGAGCAACCAATAGCACCCATACCAATGTACCCAGAACCTAACCTAGTAAACCAACAGCCAATACCCGCATTCAACCCGGAGGAAATCCCTAGGTTTCCTGCACCAGCACCAAATGTCGTGGAACAATGGATGTCAAATGATTGGGCATTCTAAAAATTTAATAAATGATTCATATTTTCCACCAATGGAACCCAAATCCAAGATGTACCCACCAATGAACCCTGACCGCATAGCAGAACTTCGTCACTATGGCGAAGAACTTATAAACGAAGGAACCCGAATACGCACCATAGGGGAGAACCTCGTCTGGAAGTATGACGAGAGGGATGGGCATTTCTAAAAAAACAACAAACTTATATAATACTATATATATATATATATATATGTGCGTGTGTATCATATTTTGATTAAAAAAACACGATATGTACCATATATGATGCATAATATAAATATCACCTATATATATATATAACGACCCACAATGTAAAATATCGACATGTATAATTGTAATAGTCTATATTGATGCATATATATATAAAGAGTAGAAAGTCGCAACGTTCGACGATTTTGATCAAATGTGTTTGAATATTTATTTTCTTTCTGTGATATTAATATCTGATGATGGTTGCAATTCAGATATCAAATGAAGTAAACCAGGAAGTTCAGAATAATAATGATAACGGAAATCACGTGGATAAAAGTGCTATAGAACATATAGTAGCTCAAGGAATTATTGATTCATGCCATTTATTATTAATGCTATTAAGAATCATGCGCTTGAAAACAACAGTAATATATAGGCAGTAAACATACTCACCATGAACCTAGTCACAGCGTCAATGGAGATAACGGCATTCTTGTCAAAGCTCCATCTCCTAAACAAAAGAAAACCATTGCTTATGGTTGTTCTTATAAAGAGTTCTTGTCCTGTAAACCAATTGAATTCTCTAGTAATGAAGGAGCCATTGCAGCTTGGAGCTGGCTAGAAAAGATTGACGTCATATTAACTATTAGTAAATGTGCCGAAGAAGATAAGATAATGTATGCTTCCAATCTTTTCAAAGATGAAGCATTGGAGTGGTGGAATACCATTCTTCAATCGAAGAGGAGTAACAAGGTCTATAATATGGAATGGAATAATTTTAAGGATATAGTTGAAAGGAAATTATGTCCACCTCATGAAAAGGAACTGATAGCTAACAAATTCCTAAACCATAAAATGATTGGGGTAAATTGTCGTGAATTTACTACCAAATTCTTTGAATATGCAAGAATAGTACCTACACTGGCCTCACCAGAACTAGTATTAATTTCTCACTACATATGGGGATTAATTAGCGAAATAAGAGACATGGTCAAAGCAGCTAGACCACAAACAATTGAAGAGGCAGTAGAGCTTGCTAACACTCTGACAGATGGATTGATACACACAAGAGAAGAAAATCAGAAAAAGGATTTAGCCCAAAGGATTACCCAGGAACTCCATTCTAGTAATTCCTACCATAAGAAAGGAGCAGGTTCATCTTCTTCACCTCTATGTAAGTTTTGTAAAAGAAGGCATGCAGGAAAATGTACTAGGTGCTGCAATTTCTGTAAGATACCAGGACATAGGGAAGAAGAATGTTGAAGGAATATGAACACTGAAGTATGCTTCAATTGTGGAGAGGCAGGTCATATCCAACCAAGCTGCCCAAAATTAGCCCCCACAACCAACAACAAGGCAAAGACAACTTAAGCGAAATCCTTCGTACTGACAGACAAAGAAGCCGAGTTGATTCCCGATGTGATTACCGGTACGTTCCTAGTTCATGATGTTTATGCTAAAGTATTATTTGACTCTGGCGCAAACTAAACTTTTATAACTACTACTTTCTGTTAATTTCTCAATCAACCTTTAACCAAACTTCACCAAGTGTACACGGTGGAAACAGCAAACGGAGATTCTGTCAATATAAGCGAAATCCTTCAGGAAGGAAAGATAGAATATTTAGGTCATAAATTCACAGCTAACCTATTATCAATGAATCTAGCCGGATTCGATGTTGTATTAGGAATGGATTGGTTGGTAGCCAATCATGCACGAATCTTGTGCGATCAAAATTTTGTTGAGATTCGTACGCCAACAGGAGAAACAATCACAATCCAGGGTGACAAGCCAACGACATCTGCAAAATTTATCTCTGTGATGAAAGCTGCAAGCTATGCATGAAAAGAAGGAATAGTATATATGATCTCTGCAATCATTAGTACTAAAGGAAAAGAATTAAAAGGTATTTCTGTAGTATCTGAATTCTTAGATGTTTTTCCAGAAGAACTACCAGGATTACCACCCGACCAAAAGGTTGAATTTAGAATTCACCTAATACCAAGAACTGCACAATTGCCAAAGCACCCTATCGACTAGCACCAACGGAGATGTTGGAATTGAAGAAGCAACTAGACGAACTACTGGAAAAAGGGTTCATACAACCTAGCTCATCGCATTGGAGAGTGCTTGTGTTATTCGTCAAGAAGAAAGATGGATCGATGCGCATGTGTATTGACTATGGATAATTGAATAATGTTACGACAAAAAATCGGTATCCGTTATCAAGAATCGATGATTTATTCGATCAACCTCAAGGAGCTCAATTCTTTTCCAAGATTGATTTACGTTCAGGATATTATCAATTGAAAGTACAAGAGGAAGATCTTCCTAAGACCGCTTTTAGAACTAGATATGGTCACTATGAGTTTACAGTCATGCCATTTGGTTTAACAAATGCTCCAGCTACATTTATGCACATGATGAATAGAATATGTAGACCATACCTGGATAAATTTGTAATTGTCTTCAAAGACGCTATACTCATTTATTCCAAGAGTGAGGAAGAGCATGCTGAACATTTAGAGACACTTCTGACACTGTTGAGAAAGAAAAAGCTTTACGCTAAATTCTCAAAATGTGAATCCTGGTTGCAAGAGGTACAATTTCTTGGACACATAGTTCATCATGAAGGAATTCATGTGGATTCCACAAAGATCGAGGCTATTACCAAATGGAAAGTCCCTAATTCACCAACGGAAGTAAGAAGTTTTCTTGGACTGGCAGGATATTATAAACGCTTTATTCAAGATTTTTCTAGGATAGCCATTCCATTAACCAAGTTAACTTGCAAATCAGTTAAGTTTGAATGGGGACCAAAACAGGAGAAGGCTTTCAAGATTCTAAAACAAAGATTAACTAACGCACCGATACTTGCCTTGCCAGAAGGAACTAAAGATTTTATAGTATACTGTGATGCATCAAAATTGGGAGTTGGATGTGTATTGATGCAACATCAGAAAGTGATTGCTTATGCCTCAAGACAACTCAAGAAGCATGAAGAAAACTACACAACGCATGATCTGGAGTTGGGAACGATAATATTTGCCCTCAAGATTTGGAGACATTATCTTTACGGTAGTAACTTTACTATCTTTACCGATCATAAAAGTTTAAGATATATTTTTAGGAAAAAAGAGGCAAAGACGTTGGATGGAAATCCTTAGTGATTACGATTGTGATATTCAATATCACGAAGGAAAGGCTAATGTAGTAGCTGATGCTCTAAGTCGAAAGTATCATGAAAAGCCAAAAAGAGTACGTGCTCTCAGATTAAATACGCAGATAGATGTAATAGAACAATTAAAGATTACCCATGAGACAGCAATCAAGGATGATTCTGAAGGAATGAAGGGAATGATAAAAGAATTAGAACAAGGAACAGATGGAATATGGAGATTCCATAAGAAAACAATTTGGGTACTTATCCAAGGAAAGTTACGAGACAAAATTTTAGAAAAAGCTCATAAATCTACATATACGATGCATCCTAGAAGCAACAAGATGTATCAAGATTTAAAGAAAAATTATTGGTGGATAGGAATGAAAAGGACATTGCAAGTTATGTTTCTAAGTGTTTAACTTGCTCACAGGTTAAAACTGAACACCAGAAACCTTCAGGCTTACTTTAGCAATTAGAAATGCCAGTATGGAAATAGGAATTGATAAAAATGGATTTTGTTACTAAATTACCAAAGATGCGAAAAGGAAACGACACAATCTGGGTGATTACAGATAGATTAACAAAAATCTGCACATTTCTTACCAATGAAAGAAACTTTCGGTATGGAATGATTAGCTAAGCTGTATGTAGATGAAATAGTTTCACTACATGGAATCCCTTTATCTATTGTGTCCGACAGAGATAGTCGTTTTACTTCTCATTTCTGGACGAGTTTTCAAAAAGCTATGGGAACTCGATTAAATTTAAGTACAGCTTATCACTCTCAAACAGATGGACAAAGTGAAAGGACGATTCAGACTCTGGAAGACATGCTTAGAGCCTGTGTGATAGACTTTGGAGGAAGTTGGGATGATCACTTACCCTTAATTGAATTTTCTTACAACAACAGTTATCATACAAGCATTAATGCTGCACCATTTGAAGCGCTCTATGGACAAAAATGCCGAACACCTGTATGTTGGGCGAAAATAGGAGAAAAACAATTGTCAGGACCGGAGATTGTACAAGAAACAACTGACAAGATAATTCAAGTCAAGGAAAGACTGAAAACGGCCCGAGATCGCCAAAAGAGTTATGCAAACCATCGTAGAAAGCCATTGGAATTTCAGGTGTTAGATAAAGTGTTGCTAAAATTTCACCTTGGAAAGGAGTTGTCAGATTCGGTAAACGAGGAAAGTTAAGCCCAAGGTATGTTGGACCTCTCAAAATCATCAAACGCATTGGACCAGTAGCTTATCAGCTACAGCTACCTGAAGAAATGGAAGGAGTACATGATGTATTTCATGTATGTAACCTAAAGAAATGTTTAGCCAACGAATCATTGATAGTACCACTTCAAGATTTAAAGATAAATGAGAAACTAAAATTTGTTGAAAAACCGATACAAATTGAGGATAGAAAGATCAAAAATCTCAAGCACAAGAGGTTAATACTAGTCAAGGTAAAATAGGATTCAAGAAGAAGACCAGAATACACATGGGAACTGGAATAAGAGATGAAGCGAAAGTATACTTATTTGTTACACTGAATCTCGAGGACGAGATTTAAAACAAGGTAGGGAGGATGTAACAATACCCAAAAACACCTAATAAGGACCCCCGACTGTATCCCCAGACTCGTACGGCACGAACCAGCATGAAAAACGAAGAGAACTGATCTCGGCGTCCCAGGCGCCATGCGCCAGAATCACCTGCATCACCCGCGACGCGCGGGAGAGTACCAGGACACGTGTCACCAGATCGCAACAACTGGCAAGCCTACAATTGTGACCAGGCTGACATAGCACTACGGGGCAGCTGCCGCGCCACGCGCGGGAATCCTCTAAATCTGGCGCGACGCGCGGGAGAAGCCAAACTGACCTATAAATGCAGTGGCTTGGGACTGAAGTTGTTGCTCATTTTCGATCGAATTTCTCTGATCGTATACTCTTGTACCTCCGTTCTCTTAAACAACACCCCCCCCCCCTAAACCCCTAAACCTGTAAAGCATTGCCCCGTTGTAAGTGTTTTAACCCTAATCACTGATTCGATACCCTTTCCGATTGATCTAAAACCCAGAAACGGATGCCAAAGTGCTGCCTGTTTATAAGGCTATACTTTATTGACTACGTTGGGGTTTTGTCTCGTGATATATCGTTAAAGTTTAAAATGGGTTATTGCACTAACACATGTTGCATTGTAATTTTATTAGGAACCCAGAAATAGCACAAGAAAGCTCTAACATAACAGCCCTAAATATACAAAGTGATTCATTCTACTTTTCTCAAATACTTTTACAAAATCCTAAACTGTTTTGCAAAGTTGTATTTACAATGATTAAGTTTTTGCTAATCTGCAATTACTACCGGTATGTGGGGTTTTGTATACATTACTTAGTCTAGCGTCACTATTGGACGAAAGTTAGCAATAGTGGTATGACCACACTCATTGTAACTGCCAGCGTGACAAATAATGGTTGAGTTTTTGTTAGATAAAAGCAATGTAATTGCCCTTAATACAGTAAAATATAACGATGTGTTTTTTTATAAATGGAATGAACTCGCCAGTATTTCTTGCTGATAAAATGTTTTTAAACGCGTTTCAGGTAACTTACTGTGAAAGTCATAGAAGCCAGCTATGGAGCACTGAAGGTTTAAATAAAGTGGCTATGATTACCTGAATAAAAGAAGAAATTTACATTTTATTAATTGGGTTTATCCCTACAAAAAATTAACATTCGGAATGAAATATGGGTTTTGTCCCGTTTGTTTAATATTAAACTTTGGTGTTCTATAAACTCTGAATTTATTATCCTAACCTCGATCTTGATGATATTTTCCGCTGCTAAATTAATAAACACCGGTACCACTTGACTGTCTCGCGGCACCCGCTCCCAGGGTAGGGGTCGAGGGCCGTGACATTTGACAAGTCAAACTTGGGGATTAAGTGTTTAGCTAGAAGAAGAGAAAGAGGAGGGGGACCACTTGTTTACGGTTTTGGGATGGGGTTTGGGACTTGATCTTTTGATTTTGTTAAGTGCCACTTTACATAGAATGTGTTAATTTTAACTAGGATGGTTTGGCACTTAGGGGTTTCTTTGGTGCTTTGAGTTGTGTAATGATTTCAACTAGTTTGGTAACGTTAAATAATGATAGTTAGTTCATATAATATGTCAAGCTTTAGTTCGGATATTTGTTTGATGTTAGTTTCGTTAGCGGACCGTTTGAACTTATATAACTTGTATGGTATAATGTCTTTATGTATCCCGATGATATTTCCAATATCATTTGTGTAGAATATGATGCTTAACATCATCTTTCAATCTTGTATAAAATACAAAATGCTGAATTTTGTTATTTATGGTCCGTATCGGTCATTTTTGGTGCTAGTATGCTTTTTGGAAAGTGTTAACATATACCCTTATTTTCCCACTTAGAGTTTGGTATAATTTTGATGTTGAACTTAAATCTAGGTCCTAAATCCATCGTTTTGCTGAGTACCGGAACTGTGTTGACACAACTAGTCTAACCGACAAGTCTACTTAGTTGTTTTGTGCACTGATTTAACTGTTTCATAACGCGACGAATAAAATGTATGATATGCATATTTAGAATGCATTATGAGATATTTCTAACTGTATGACATGTAATCATGTAGTATTGACGTTTAAAACATATTATTGAACAATATAAATGGTTATTAGATGTACGGAAGTTACCAGAAAAGTGCCGATTGTCACATTTGGCAAAGAGCATTTAGGAGCTTTTAAGAAAAAGCTCCTACTTAATAAAAAGACTTGTTTAGTTGAAAGAGCTTGAAGCTTTTAGGTTAGGAGCTTGAAGCTTTTGGTTAAACGCTCCTACTAGTAGCGTTGAGAAGGAGCTATATGAATTCGTTGTCCTATTGAACTTAGATCTTGGGATCTCCAGTCAGCTAAGTTAGGTTTCCTCCATACACCCTTTTTTCATGGGCTTTAGTCTCATTCCACAACTTGATCTCTAATAAACCCTCAGGTTGTTGGATCCATAACATCATTTTTTTGACTTGTCTAGTCACAACAAATAACTTTGGGTATTTGAGATTATTTGTCATGATGTGTTCTTAACTCGGAAGTTATCATTGCCTATTGTCAACTTCTAAGACTATAACCTCAGTGGCCATCTGAATCTGGTTATAATATATGTCTTTGTAAGATACGCGTATCATTTAAGGCAAACACATCTCCATTATGCACTACGACCTTTGTGTCCTCCACTTAGTCGTCTATTTGCAATGTTATACTTGATTACAAAATCTTTATTACCAAACTTTTATGATACAAATGCAAGACACCTCCACATCTAAGTGCTATAGGATCTCATCCAGATGGGATAATGAAAACCATTTCTATATACCCTTATAGGGTTATTTCTAAATGGATCGTCCCCCACATTTCTTGCCATTTGATCAATATTTCCGTAACTTCACTTATGACGACATTTATACACATATGATTGAACAAGAACAACCTCATTGTATCAGTGAATTCAACTCATATTGCATTAGCTTACATATGCTTTCGAGCTAACCAAAGCAACAAATGCCATTGTCATAAGTTTGTCACCAAATTAAAATCATTCTAATTTAACATCGAGAATAAGCATAGACAATGAGTTCTCCTCAGTAGCTTTTCGAACAAACTTTTCAAAAGTTACATGTCTTTTCCTTATAATGAATGAAAATTCTTCCTCAACTTTTTCTATACACAAATTGTTATTGTGTTCATACACATTTGAATGTTTAGAGTTAATTAGTCTCCGTCAAGACCCATAATTAATCAAGTATTAGTCTAGCATGCTTTAGACTACAATACTTTAGCATGTGAACAGAAGATGCATCCTTCTGATTCTTCACAGCCCCAAGGATATCAAATATCACTTTGCAACATTCATCCCTTGTTATTCATAATCCTTAAACATCAATATTTAGGAAAGTCTCACAAATTATTGTATGTAGCACATAGCTAAAATTTATCATTCAATTAAGGAACATAACTTGTTTACCTTTGATCCCCAACGTTTTACCATTGACTCATAAGGACTTAAACATAAGTCTTAATCCAAGTCACTTGGCGAACACATTCATCACCGACAAGATGAATATTTCTCGTCTACAATCATTATTACGTGTGAGATAGAGTCAAATAGATCAACACTTAACAACATGGCATTCATAATTAGCCATAAGTGATTTGTACACATCTATTATTATTCATTAGGAGACATGTATATTTAGGATTCTCTCCTAGACGAATATAAGTCTCCATATAGTTCTAACAATAATCAAGTGGTAGACGCATCTACGTGTAGATCCTTCGGAACAAATCTCGCAAGATTTATCAAAGGTATACAATAACATATAATACTTTTTCTTTTCTTATGTTAGAATTCACACTTGTGAATTTTTCAATGACTTCTAATGAAGTACTTCAACATGAATCCCGTTTGTGTATTTCATCTCAATACACTCACTACTCACTCGTGATGTGGTTACACATTTGATGTCTCATCTTTTAGTCAATGCAACAACTCTCAAGTTGTTTATATCCAAATATTTTCATGTACTATCCGTTTAAAACCATATTCTTTTAGACAATGTATAGTTGACGTTATAATTACTTTCCATAAAAATAATTCATACGTCACAAACATTAGTGATTTATTTCTTTGTAAAAATTGCATGTGTTATCCAAAGATATTGAACACAACAATAAAATACATTAGAAACTAAATCATAAGTGGAAAACACTTTGAAATTTAAATGGAAGCATAGACGATATGTGGACATCAAATATCAAAGTGCTTTTAACTTCAACACTTTATATTCTGACCGATATCTTCTCAACGATATCGTCCCATGGCATGTCTTGAGGTACTCCCTCAATAAGACCATGCAATTGTAAGTACAAGTTTCCCATTTCATTTTTTAAACTTTGAACTTGGACAAGTTTGCTCAAAACAACACCAAGTTGTTACAAAGGCTACATTTAAGTAATAAATTTGAACAATTAAATTTGTTCATAACACCAAGTTGTTTTCCATCAAATAATATCCACGAGAACGAACGTTTGCATAAAACGTTTTCCAAGGATAAAGTTTATAAAATAAACCATTTCTCATCATTTTTAATGCACACATAGGCAATTAAATGTTTACATAACATTTCCATTCATTATGACTTATACAATGTACAATCTCTAATATTGTATTTGTGATACACGTTTTCTAACACACGTGTTAGAAAATTTAAGTCATTTTATATATATAAACATGATCATTTGGATTTAGAAATCACAAACTAGAGTTGGTGATAAATCCCACACAATTACACCATCACTTTATGTAATTTAATTCTTGTATTCTTATTCTTGTAGTTTTTCAATCTCATCAAGTTAGGCACATAGCCTACTTTTAATACAAGAGACATGGGTTGAAGAAAAATCTCCCTTAATTATAGATTTTATTAGAGACGTAAATTCTAATAAAAACTAATAAATTGACATAAAACTCTACTTAAGAGTTTATTTCCATATGAAGAGTCTAGTAAATTAATATTAATTTCATTAAATTAATATAAATAACCACACCAACACTTTATGGTGATTTAATTCTTGAAGCCTATCAAACATCAACTTCAATGTATGACCATTTATTTCTAAACCATACAAGGCATTATATTTATTAAAATCAATGCCACAACAAATTACTTATATAAAATATTTACATAAAACATTTCAAACCATTTGTAATTTAATCATTTTTAACAATTATTTAGAATGTTAAAATGAAATAAATTATAACGCGCACGTTAAAAATATTAACATTTCCACAAAATGTTAATTCGACTTGTTATAACCATATATATGGTTCAATAAATAAGTAATTTCTAATACACACGTTAGAAAATAAACTAACGCTTTTTATGAATCTTTTCTAGCCCGCGTGTTAAAAGATAAATGATTACAAAAATCAATAGTTAATGGTTTTAAAAAACATTTCTAACACTTTTGTTAGAAGTAAACAATTACAAAAACTGTTATAAAACTTATCAATAAATATGTTCTAACTAGCTCGTTAAAAATACACGATTACATAAATCGTTATAAAACGTATCAGTTTATATTAAGCGACTCTAACATGCTCTTTAAAATAAGTGATTACAAAAATCATAATAAGACTTATTTGTTCATATCAATCCCTAGGTGGATGAAAAGTCTACTTTAAATAAAGACTTAAATGGAGACATAAAACTCCAATCAAGTAACATAAAACTCTTATTTAAAGACATGAAAATTCTACTCAAGAGAATTTAACGTTTACAAAAAACGTATGATTTACACCCATAATTCCGGTCTAACACACAAGTTAGAGAAATTTAACGTTTACAAAAAACGTATGATTTACACAATAAACTCATTCTAATACAAAGGTTAGAAAAAATTAACGATTCCAAAATCGTTTCAAAACCAATCGTTTCAAAACCAAACGATTGAACCAAAACTATTCGCTTTGTACCACGATATAGTATTTAAGATTCTACCAGAATCTCAATAAATCCAAACATACCAAGTTGTACTACATACATATTTCCCAAATATAATATTTATAAGATCATAATCTCTAAAAATATTTTTACAATAAATCCTTTTGTGAACTCAAAATCCTTATAAAGTT
Organism: Scalesia atractyloides; assembly: GCA_947069175.1. Classification (NCBI taxonomy): domain Eukaryota; kingdom Viridiplantae; phylum Streptophyta; class Magnoliopsida; order Asterales; family Asteraceae; genus Scalesia; species Scalesia atractyloides. The sequence goes on from CAMTDV010000014.1 coordinate 92,150,625, forward strand.
TAAGATTGTAGCAACAATCTCACAAAATTTGTTTTAAGTTTGTAGGAACTAGGTTCACTTTTTATAAAAATGTATTACCAAATATATAATAACGAGACTCTCGTTATTCATAGGAAATATGATAGTACAATCCTGATTGCAATAACTAAATAAAAAGAATATAAAATATAATTTTATATGATTCAAGCCGCATCTCTGGTTGGTCCTTCACGCACATTTGATAGCATCGTAGACTCGAGTATTCATCATCTTGAGTCTTGAAAAATACTCCTTGACTGCAACAAATAGCACACTAAAACGTTGACGATTTTGGCTGAGACACGTGTTCAACACGTTTCCCTTAAAACAGATTTCGCGCCTCTACTAAAGACGACGCGTCTGTCTCCTAGGGTACAACAGCCGAAGCAGTTTGTACTGCCGAAGATGGCTCACGAGCCCGAGGTTACATCGGATAATTGTAGTGTTTGAACTCATGTGGTGGAAAACAAGTAGAGAGTACTCATCTCTCTAGTTAGTCTTCAAGTGTTCATCATCCTTCTAGTATTCTTCATGTATGAAGCAATACCATCTTCTTGTTATTACAAAAGAAGCACAAAGCCTACTATTTGTACAAGAGTTAAGGACTAGTGAAAGATTTCACTCAATTAGTCACTTAATTAAAGACTTAAAAACTCTAATAAAAACTAATTAAATGTCATCAAGAAGCTCTACTCAAGAATAGTTTCTCTTTTATTCACCACATGAAGATTCTAAATAATATTTATAATTTCATTAAATTATAAATATACTAAATATCCATTCACCAAATTTCAAATATTATGTTTATAATAATACGTAATTTCAAACCTTATGTACCATTTTAATAGTAAAATTGGTATATATATCACCTTATGATAGAACGTAAAAAATTATTTATTTTACTTTACACTATTATATAAAAAACAGATAGCATCATTAAAAATCTGTATGTGACTTAATATTGCACATGAAAGCTGTTGTCAATCTTGTCATGAATTAATGGAGAATTAAGTTAAATACAAACATAGTGGGACACCATCACTATATAATTGTTGTCAATATGTCATTTGCATGCACTTTTATCTTTACATTTATTGAGAAAACATATGACAAATTTAAACTAGTGGCCCTTAAAAAACATATATACCATGACTACATGTGAAGCGTATAGACATATAAAAATCGAATGTTTGCACTTATACATGTTTATAAATGTGCAATGTGTGTACCTCTATAACCAAAAACATTCATAAAACCGTGTTTCACATACTTTAGGAGTTTCATGAGTTCTTTGTAATGCCTTTGGACTCACAATCGCGCCGGGTGGTGACATATGTGAAAAACATGTCACATTTGTTAATTATATTCAAGCATATTTTTTTAACGACAAGAAAACAATGTGCCAACTATCGTGATACAGGACGCTGTGGCCAAGGTCGACTACTCGTTCGTCGCCAGTGCCTTGGCTCTCCCAGATGCGCGGAAACCCGACTTTCACCCGTCCGAAGGCACGATAGTGGAATAATTGGTAAAACCTCGCCTCTCATTCAAGACGAACCGACGCCACCCGTATTCAAACATATATATATATATATATATATATATTATATATATATATATATATATATATATATATATATATATATATTGATCTAGAGTTATTATTTGATTAAAAAAGGCGTTTATTAATAAATCTGTTAATGTTCAAACTATTAGGTTTATTTAATTCTATTTATTACCAAGTTTTTTTTCTATGAATACTAAATGATAATTCTTTGTAGCTAGCTCACACACCTCAATAATATTTTAAATGTGAAGTATTCAATCAACTCATCTTACGTGGAGGTATTTAAAACGGATATGAGTAAACAAAACATGATTTGATTAGCATAGCTTTGCAAAATATGTAAACAATAAAACTTTCAAAATCTTATAAATACATATCGTTTTAGTTGTGATACTTTTAAGGTGATAATGTATGTATATTATCAATTCTTTTCCCTCGTTAGTTGTATTTGATCAACATTATACGCACATGATTATACGATTATCATGAATATGTACTTGTTCTTAGTTTTTTTTATTGAACACATACTTGATTTGTATATGAAAAATAGTTTTTAGTAGATTAATTTATCTTATGCAACATGTCTTTCTTTTCTTTGGGTTGATATGATTATTTTTTCCGTAAATTTAAATGTTGCGTGCAAATCGTACCAATCACTTCAATTATAGAACGACAAAGAGTATTAAGTCATCTGTAATTTACTAAGTAATGATGAAACTAACGATTAATTTAAACATTATTTGTTACTTTGTCTTTTAATTATTGCAATAATTCAATTTAATAATCAAGGAGAGAATCTACGTACCTATAATGTTTTTGAGGTTATTAAAAGCGAAAATTAAAGTTGGGTGAAATAAATTTAAAAATATGCACGTGTCATACCAGCATTTGTTAAAAATTACGAATTTATAGAATGAATGTAATCGTGTTGGTTCGGTAGGTTATAGGATTTTGAGTTCGGCGTGCAAGAAAAATGAAGCAAAGTTGTTAGTTATATCAATGAGGTGGTGATTCATTAATAAAAATAAAATTTTTAAACATTTGGTTTTAAGAGAGGTAGGATTGGTGACAAGTTTCACATATAAGATAGACCAAATGAAATTCGTTGTTTAAAATAATAATAATAATAATAATAATAACACTAATAATAATAAGTTCAGTTATTCATCTCATATACATATATAACTATTGAAATTCCTTGTGTGTTGTGGTGGCAATTTGATCGGTATCAGTCTGGTTTATTATAGTATCGATATGATATTAACACTCTGTGGCAAACAAACATAAAACCCGAAAAATAAAGTCATTATAGGTTCAAAAGAATATCGACATGTGTTTTCATCAATCAAAAACTATAAAAACATATACCAGTAAGGTTCCTACGAAGACTACCAATGTTCGATCGGAATCGATCGGCGTGTACCGATATTGTTGGGATGGTATCTGTTCGGTTCGTCACTGTACCTTTATAGTGCCGCCACTTGCTATAACTTACGATATAAAAAACACTATTGCGAATACAACTCTGTCTTCAAAGAAACTTATACCGGAAACCATAAAAACGAATACCAGTATTGATATCAAAGAAAATATCAACTCAATTCATCACTATAAAACATCAAAAAATTCAATTTTATTTGACTTATTCGATTTTAATTGAACTTTTATCGAATCATAAATAAAAAAGGACGTCAAAACTGTATGTTCGAAACTTAATAAAACATTATATTATATTATTTTATTTTAATAATAAAAATGCTAAATGACGTTAATTTAAATGAAAATTAAATGTAATGTAGTTTTTGATAACATGTGCTTTGTAACTCGATTACTCGTACAATACTAATCCCAACTCGATCAAAAAAGTTATAATAAGAAAACAGAAACGTCGCAACAAAGCTATAAAAATTGTATCTTGGTTATAAAGTAAAAATAAAATATGCTCAAAACTAACTATAATAACAAAAAATAAAGAGTAAATTACAAATTTGTTCCTTATCTTTATACCAAATTTCACTCTCCTTTAGCAAATTTCAGTGTCTTTAGCTTTAAAATTGATTACTTTTGTACTTATTGTTTTCAAATGTTACACGTTATGTTCTTAGCCGCTAACTCAATCTATTTTAAATGTTAATTAGTAATGACATGTTTTGTCCCTTAACTAAACAATTTTAGCCCCGCAAAATAATAAACAACTTTAGCCTCTCAATTCTAATAATGACTTGTTTAACCCCTCAACTTTAATAATAACATATTTAACCCCTTAAACTAAAACATTAAAGAACTTTAACTCTTGCACTTTGCTTATTTTTATCTGTGTATCGAACCCGCTGCGGAGCGTGGGTGGTTACCCACTAGTTCCGGGTTTAAAATTAATATAAAAGCTTTTATTTTCAACTATATATCTAACACGGTATGCTCTCAATGGCCTTTAGTCATTACTACACAAGTTAGAATACATTAACAAGAGAATTTTGTATATTTCTAATCAGTTTGGTTTAAAATAAGCGAAGGCTACCGAAAAGTGATGCTTTTGTTGTCTGGTCTAATTTAGGTTGTGACGCTGACCATGACACACTTCTTTTCGCTTTTGCTAATTTTTTATCATTTTATCTATAACATGTTTATAATCCTTTTTATTATATAAACAATTTTTACGGTTGTTTTGATTAAGTTATTCTCTTGTATATATTCATGATACCAGCGTAGCATTTAAAGTTTGGTTGAACGACACGTTCTATTTTGCACAATGTGGTTATCATATCATGTTGCATATATCTTGAGGAGCAAGTTCTATTGGGAAACATTCCAACTTCGTGAGGAATCGAAATTAGAAATCTTATATGAATATCCTATATAAATGTAATGTAATGTAATATGTACCAGTTGTATACTTGTATTTAATAATTACGATTACAGAGAGAAAAAATCGTGCATATATTTAAGGGCGTTAAAGAGTTTAAGCGTTTACTTCCAAACCTTTGGAGTGAGGTTTTTCGTTTATGTATTAGCGGACTTGAGTAGTCGAACCAAACAAATGTGTGCTGTTTTTCAGTTATTGATAGTTGTTGTTTAGTCATTGTTGTGATGAATTTGAGTACACTCAAACTGAAGAAAATTCTATTTAACCCAACAATAATCTTACACTTGGTATTGCAACATCATCTATTGATGCAGTTTTGGTAATTCATCTAACAAGGGCACAAGATAATTTTGTTACAAAAAACATCACTCTTAAATGCTTATTTTTACCGGCTTGACTTGTGAACAGTTTTTCAAGCTTGAGCTTGTTTTAGGCCTGACTCGTTTATCATTTATCAACTAATTTATACTTTTTACATCGATCTCGGGTAGCTCACGAATAATTTGGCATGTTTACACCCCTACTAAAAAAATTAAGAAAAGTAGCTCACGAACAATTTGGCATCGATCTCGGGTAGCTCATCACCTAAGTCTGTCCCTAATAAAAAAATAAGCTTCCCTGGACGTTTATGCATAACCAACCACATGGGTTTCTTTTCTAGCCATAACTCTCTCTTTCCTTTGCCAAATTAATTGTTACAGACGAATTTAATTTATCTTTGTTAATAATTATATTACAAGAATAAATTAGACATGTTTGTTGCTTTGTCTTTTAATTATTGCAATCATTCATATAAAAAAAATAATGAGAATCTTACATACTGTAAGTGATTAAATCATTATTCTTTTGTCAGCAAGTGAACTCATCGTATGTGGGGACGGTATTTCTAAAAGTATTATGTCAACAGTTAGTATTGAGTTAAGTAGTGTATTTTAATTAATAATTATACTATAATAATTAATCCAAACATGTTTGTTAATTTGTCTTTTAATTGTTGTATTATATAATTCAAATATTAAATTAAATCATAGAACACTGTACGTGTTTTTATATAGAGGAAGTTTGGAAATAAATTTACAAAATGCACAGTAGTATTCCGTTTTATAGTGATATAAGAATGAGTCATACACAGCTTAAATGATTACTTATTAATAAAATCCGTAAAGTTTGGGAGAAAAATTTTTTTGAAAACATACAATATTATATGTGTAAATATCCAATCCTTATATCTATAGCTAGCAATTAATAATACTATCCGTTAACAAGACGTGACTCGATACAAAGTTAAATACGTTAGTGTTTAGAGTAAACAAGTTCAAACAATAAATGAATCAACATGTTAATGACACAATGAAAACATACATAAATGGGTTCAACCCACTTAACCTGCTTATGCATGCATAACACGTTTAACTTCACGAGCAAAATAGGTCGAAAAAATACATTTTATAACCCATTTATTAGAAGTAAGTAGTTTTATAGTTTATTTTATCCTATTCATTATATTATCTTTGTAATTTTCGGTTACATTTATTTTATCTTGTTAATTATGTCTTATAATATATATTTCTTAACCGTGCTACTTCAATCAGGTCAATAACTATATTTAACATGTTGTGTCATTTGTGTTTTTAAACTATTTATATATAATCATATGCAATGCCATTTGCGCATGTTATTGAACTTTTTACATTAATCTGATTGCGGTCATGCTATCTAACTAACTTTTAAATCTTGTAGGTATTATGTTATACTTTTGCACCAAAAGAAATAATATATTATGTTTTTGTTGTTGTAATAGTTGTCATTTTAAATATAACCTTTTTTTATTTTTTAAGATGATTTAACTACTTTTTTCTTGGAGACGACGTACTTTTTACCGTTGCTCTTGACGTCGAGTAAGCATGTAGTTGCAGATATTTTATTAACCGTCTACGCTCCTCTTAACTCACACGTACCTACACTTATTTCATCGTTTTTTTTTAATATATGCATTTATTATTAAAGTGAGGCATCCGTGCAATTTGTATCATCCTTGATTTCTTATTTGATGCATTTTGAACCTTCCAAAAGTGAAGGTTAGGTTGTAATTTCAAAATGAAATGTCAAGATGCAAAATTGATACATCATGAATTAGGATGTATTGCTAATGTTTTCATGCACTTGTTTTTTCACATACCGATATCATTTTTTTCATATGGAGCTTGATTTAGATCATACACCCGTCTATAAATAGTTATGCCTAGTAGGGCATCCGAGATTATTTGCTATTGCGGGTAAAAAATAGCCATGGTAGAATGAGTCAAACCAAATTTGTTTCGGGTCAACAGAATCACATTAAATTGTCGGTTTGAAACTTACACATTAATTTTGACACCTCTAATGAAAGGTGTAGCTTCGTGATCTGGCTTCTAGTAATGAAATTTTAGAGGGGCTCGACTACAAATATTTACGTATTCTATAAGAAGTAAAATCACAATAATGGTGTTAAATATCACTTAAGAACAACACTGAACACTGATATAAAAATACATCATATCTTGTCATTTCCTCATCATTTCTACATAAATTTATCTAATTATAAATGATAAAACAAATCATGGGTGGTATTTTTTATTTCGTTTTTAAATTTTTAGGAGTAGGGGTTATATATTTTTTGTAAAGAAAGAAAATTGCGAAAAGATGTTCGGACTTTAAGCAAGATATATTTTTTATAGTGAAAAAGGTAAGGTCTCGATTTAAAAATCCATCTTAAGCCCACAAAAGGTTAAGGACGTTGTGGAGGTTGAAAATGCCTCGATAACATATCATTCCTTAAGGTTTTAAACATGTAGAAATAATAATAATAGGGCAGAGCCGTCCCTAAAAACTCTCGAAAATTTTTAGGCCTCGGTCGTAAAAAAGAATTAGGCTCAAAATTGTAGTTAAGGGAAATAGAATTAAAAATTATAACTTTAGAGGTGTACCAAAGACTTGAACTTGAGACCATAACATCATCTTAAGAGGGTTTTTCCACTACCCCACCAACACCTTTTTACATAACAAATGGATGAATATACTAAATATATAATTTAATAAATATTTAAAAGCTTATAAAATCTTTTCGGGCCCTTTAAAAATTTGGGCCTCGTGCGTCGGTACGGGTTGGCCGGCCCAAGAGCCGGCCCTGTATGTGGGTTATGTGAGGGAGCCCTCATTAGAATGGGCCTGATATGGGTTCAACCCGATTTTGAATACCCGGTTCTGGGTATGGAACCGGGTACGACCGGGTTTTACAAAATCGGGTATTGCAATACCCGGGTTGGGTCGGGGTCCGGGTCCGGATTTTTTACAAAAATGTATACCCTATATACCCGGGTTCAGGTAGGGTCCGGGTTGGGTTTTCTAATGCCTGGGTATTGTAATACCCTATTCTCGGGTTTAGGTAGGGTTCGGTTATGATCGGGTTGGGTTCGGGTATGCATCGGGTAGGGTTCGGGTATTGATCAGGTATTCATTTTTTTGCATAAAACATAAAAATATAAAATGCAAAACATTTTTATTTCATAAAAAATAGAAATACATGATACCTAAGTAACCATAAAACCGGGTCGAATAAGATGATAAACATCAATAGCTTCGAATAACTTGATCGTCTTCGTTTATTGTCCATCACGAGGCATGGTTGTAAAACAAGCCTTCCAAGGCCGAGTAATCCCCGAGTAGTCGCTACAAGGTAGGTTGCCGATGCGACTTTCTTTGACTCCGCCTAATTACTCGGAGTCGGTCAAACTTGGTCAATCTCGGCCAGAATTGGATCTATTAGGTCAACTCGTGCCTAGTTTGACTTAAATAATAATAAAACATAATTTCTACGCCTATCATATTAAAGAATAAATATCATTTTCACATATTTTGTTTTAAATATTAGTAAATTTATGTTATTTGACATAAATTTAATCTCCAAAAAGTAAATTCTTTATAATTTAACATGTCCGAGTGCTCTCCGCCTAGACCATGTACTCTCAACTCCCCAGTCGACTAACTAGGGAGCGCCTAGCGACTTTTGCAACCATGTCTTTAGGATAACACTTGCGGAAATGTTTGTTTAAAGTCGTTAAGGAGTCTGACTCGAAGAAATTTCCGCAACGAACGCATTTGAGCCGTGTTTGGACCGTAAGGCATTCTTAGTAGTCGAAATACTTCCAAATAGGTGATAATCGAGTTGTTCGAGTTGTAGAACCCCACGAACCCATATATATAGAGAGATTTATATGTTCTTTGATAAGTTGTGGTTAAACCAAACATTAAAAGACCCATTTTATAGGGTATAGAGATACAATGTAAACAAAAAAATTTACCAAATACACTTTCTAACGGCTATATAGCCGTTACCAAGGTGCAAAACTCGAAAAACACAACAAACAAAAAACGAAAAAACCCGAACAATGTATTGGAAAACCTGGACCGGGTATTGAAAAAACCCGGTTCCGGATTCGGGTTGAAACCGAGTACTCGTAAAACCCGGGTTGAAAACGGGTATAAAAAAACCCGGTTCCGGGTTCGGTTTGTATAACAGAAATGCATACCCGACCCCTACCCTATGGGTAGGGTCGGGTTCGGCTATAAAAAAACCCGGGTTTTATACTACCCGAATCTGGGTTTTTTCGGATCTGGATTCGGGTTTTTTATGCACCACTAAGTGAAAAAGGTAAGGTCTCCATTTAAAAATGCATCTTAAGCCCACAAAAGATTAAGGATGTTGAGCAGGTTGAAAATGCCTCGATAACATACCATTCCTTAAGATTTCAAACATGCAGAAATAATCATATGTGGGTCATGTGGGTGAGCCCTCATTAGAATGGGCCTGATATGGGTTTTGGAATGATTGGGCCAATGTATCTAGCCCCTCTAAATTGCACTACTATGTGGCAAAAGCGACTGAATTGATCCAAATTCTCACAAAATCCATTGCTAATATGTGTTCATAAATTACTGACATGTTTTTTTGTCTCGTTGCAAAAAGACATCATTTGTTTTTTTTAAGGGATATTAGATTTAAATAACTTTAACTTTCATTAATTGGTCAATAACATTCTTAAGTGTCGATTTCTACACCAGCGCTCCCAACTTTCAATATATTGGCCGATAACACTCCCTAACTAACTAAACCCTAACCCCGTTAGTTTTTGCTGATGTGGCATCTGATGTGACCATTTTTGCTGATGTGATATATGACGTGGCAGCTGACGTGGCATTTTTGATGATTTGGCAGCTGACATCAGCTAATTGTGTTACAGTTCTGTTTGTTAAGGAGTGTTATCGGCCAATAAGTTGAAAGTTGGAAGTGTTGGTGTACAAATCGAAAGTTAGAAGTGTTATCGGCCAATTGATGAAAGCTGGGTTATTTAAATCCAATATCCCTTTTTTAAGCATGATGGTCGTTTGGTGTTTGTAACTTGCATATATTTGGATAAAAAATTAAAACACAAATAAAAAACAGCTACTAGAATTCAAAACAAAACTATTGGCTTACTTGCGCAACTGTTGACCCTGCCATCCCACAAGAACAAAGTCAAAGATGAAAAGGAAAAATTATCAAAATAGACAACATACTGGCCTCCATATTTTTCTGCTTAGCCTCTAAATTAACCCACAAATTTGACGGCTTATCCTGATTTTGTACAAGTCAAGTTGAAACTTGACTATTTTGGTAATTTTGGTCATGACAAAAGACAATAGTCAAAACCTAAAAGATTATCTAGAGTGGAAGTACAATACATCAATGCATGAAGTAAATTCACTTTTTTTAGTAATACTAAACATTGTTTAAAATGCATTAAGCATTTTGTTATTCATTTCGTCAAAGATACATTTGTGCTAGCCCATCGTGTAACTCGGGTAGGTAAGTTAATGACTATGCTCTTGATTTTCGTCATCATGTTAATAGTGTTAGATTTTCCTTAGCATACGATCCCGCTATCTTTCAAGCCCTGTTAATTTATTAGCAACAAATTCAGTATTAGCAAATACAAAATTAGAAACTACTATAAGTTTTATAACGAATGTAAAACTTTACCTGAAAAGGGAAATGATCAGGGCCATGAGCCGATGTTAAGTTAATCTGGACCGTCCATGTTTCCACACGTCACTGATCAAAATTGCTATGTTGACGTCCTTAGCGAACACACATCCCTATGATTTAGTTAGCATAGGTCAAATCAATAAATAAAACTAACATAAAGGACTTGCACCGTTTTGGTCTTGATATAATGATGTTAAATTGGTTGTGTTTGGAAGTTGGGGAGTTGAACTCGACATGAGCAAGAAATATGGTATGAACCTGAAATTTTTGTTAGACATATGAGCCGAACACAACTCGATATATATATATAGAAGAAATTCTTTGTAAGAAGAAAAAAGAATAAATTTCAATCGATAGAAATGTTTCATTAGACTTCATTTAATATTTGTAGTTAATGTAATTATAAGGGTATATTGGTAAAGTTACATATATCATCTTTAATAACTTACTATATTAAATTTGTAACTTATTTTTAAAATATATATTTTCTCAAAAAATAAAAAAAAAATCATTTATAGTGTACCATAAATTACGAGTTGTGTAGGATAAATTTCAATATGTGTAGGATAAATTTCGAAATGTGTAGTATAACTTTTGATGTGTGTAGGCAAAAATTTTAGTGTGGAGGATGATAGTCTTTATGACTAATTAATTAGCCAAAATAATAATAAATGAGATGAGAAAAAATATTTAATGTTTTACAATTGTACCCTTTTGTTCTTTTTATTCTTAATAAAATATTCTTCTCAAATAAACCTTCCCATATATATAGAATCTTTTGCATGAAGTAACTCTAGAATTATAGACTTACAAAGAAAAGTGTGTATAAAATAACTTTGTTTAAACTGTAAAAACCGACAGCTTATTTCCTTTTAAATTTTCTTATAAAATAACTTATTATTTAACTTGTAAAATAAAGAGAAAAGTGCTCGAATAGTCCATGTGGTTTGCGCGCTCCGATTTCACCTTTAGTCCATACATTTTCAAAATTATAGCTGTAGTCCCTAACTTTGGCAACTTCGTTCTCAGATGGTCCCTGACGTGGAGGAGGGTTAGTTTTCTTAGTTAAGTGGATGTGAAATTACCAAAATGCCCTTAATATAAAACAAAATAAATTATATCACCCACCACCACCGCATCAAAATCATCCCCACTACCACACTTATAGCCCATTTCTTTCTCTCTATTTCTCTCTCTCTCTCTCTCTCTCTCTCTCTTATATCTCACACGGCCAAATTTCTGATAGAGCATCACCCACAGACTCTGGTTTATAATCCACTTACGTAGTCGATGATTCTGATTTGTTTAGCAGTGTTATTATTTTTATTAGCTACCACAAAAAAGGAACATAAAATGTAATTCAACTACATGATACAATTAACTCCGGCATGCATAGTAAGGAAATCTCTAATCTCCGATCCTTTTTCGGTAATGCACCTGAATAGGCCTTTAGGAAATCCAGCTAAGTGAAAGCATTGCACCATATGAACGCAAGCTATTTCACCCTAAACCACATGTCAGACAAAACATTCAGAAAACCCGCGAACGGCTTCTACTACAGTTTCAAGCGTTGTTAAGACTGAAAATTTGATCACCTGAGTCGGAGGCTTGAGAACAAGGGAGTTTCTAAAGAATAGCGATAAGTGCCGAACCAATTTTTGAGATAGCAAGGTTGACATAATAGTTGAAGGGAGGTATGGTCAAGACAACTCCAAGTGGAATCTGTCAATAATTCATACATTCTATTAAAGTAGAATTTGGCGGAACCAGAACTCCTCTCCTGGATATAGCTATGGGGTTTAACTAATAATTTACATATAAAAATTTAACAAATGCTGATGACAAGGGGGTGAGCAGACCCTCTCAGGTTACGTAGTAACACCCACAGGTTACCTATGGGACTTGCACTTTCTTGGAGGGGTTTCTATATGATACGTTAGTTGCTGTTGAAAGCCCTTAGTTTGCGTGGTGGTGAATCTTTTTCTAAGTCTTGATGAGAGGATGGTGAAGAAACACGGATTCACCTGAGGAAGGATCTGAACCGCTTTCTTTGTGAGGATGAAGAATCACACGTTGCTCCTTCTCTTCGAATCCAAATCTGCCCTGGGGATTTAGAGATGGATGGTAAGAGAAGAATCTCTTATTTCCATCAACAAAAGTGTGACAACTCCATATCTTGTGCCCTAATAATGAGGTGAACACCTCTTTATATAGGAGACATGGGCCTCCCCTAACCTCAATGGGCCAGGCCCAGTAAGGGGTTATCTCTACAAGTCCCTGACCCAATGTAGTGTAAACTACATCGTGTTGGGCCTCATGGTTAGGTTAGTAAGCAACAATAATAAATAATTAATATAAAAGTGATACGTAACAGGAATGTCTGACCGCTCGGGTCGGGTCCAATACCATACCCCATCATGTCCCCCAGTCTAGGGTTGCTCCCGCGTGCAAGCGTGGGAGGAGCACTAGACTTATTAAGAGTGCTCGGAAGTGAATAATGTGAGTTTTAGGCTTACCTGTCGCCCGGGTGCGGGAAAGTTGCTAGCCACGCTTGTTGCGTCTGTCTTTAGTTGTGAGTAGAGATAATGGAGCAGTGAATATCACACGATCGTGGAATCTAGTTGGGCAAACCTGTCGCACGCTGATTGGTTGAAGGCAGTTGCCATTTGTACTGGTGCATTACCATGAGCTTGTCAAGGTTGCACGTATGCGATTAGGTCTCGTGCATGAGTCTTGGAACAGGCTGAGTTTTGGCGGTTGAGTGTGGTTAGGGCCCAACACGTGTATGAGTTACGCAATGTTTGGGACCATACCCATTCAGGTCCCTCAGTTCAATGTTGCTCCCATGCGCGGATGGCAAGTGGGTGGAAATCTAGACTAGATGAGTGTCTTCCCTATGGATGATTTTTTGAGTGTGGCCCATCTTTAGCGGTGCGCACACAATCGTGTGGGTTACTGTAAAATATTCATCCTTTGGTGTGACTTCTGTTGGTTAGCGCATGGTGCGCGTGTCTTTAGCCTTGAGGAATACGTATACCTAGTGTTTGGATCTTTGTAAATTATTGTCTACTATATTTGCACGTGTTAATCCACTTTGTGCAGGTTGTCGCGAATGAGAATTGGCGTAAAGTTGCGCCAGGGTAATGAAGTGGAAGCCCGAGCCTGCGCGATGTGCCACAACAACAATCCGACGTCAAGCAAGGATCTGCGGCTTGCCTTGAAGATTGTAGGTGTAAACGAAACTTTGTTGTAGCCAATGTGCTTTTGTGTATACCCAAAGTGGTGCGTGCATTTGTAGTACACTTTATATTTTGTAAGCGTGTTCATATGTAACTAAGCATGTGCGCGCGGGCGACTTATGTGCTTGTATGTAGAGCAGCAGTCTCGCACGGAGACTGGCATGCTCGTATATTAAGGAGCATGCGTGTATGGCGACTTATGTGCTCATAAGTAGAGCAGCAGGCTCCTATGGAGACTAGCGTCCTCGTATGTATAAGAGCATGCACGTATGGCAACTTACGTGCTCGAATGTAGAGGAGTATGTGACTGCTAATGCATGTGTGCTCACTCGTATGTAAAAGAGCATGCGCGTCTGGCGACTTACGTGCGATAAGAGCACTCGCGTATGGCGACTTACGTGCTCGTATGTATAAGATCATGCGCGTACGGCAACTTACGTGCTCGAATGTAGAGGAGCATGTGACTGCTAGCGCATGTGTGCTCGCTCGTAAATAAAGGAGCATGCGTGTGTGGCGACTTACGTGCTCGTATGTAGAGGAGCATGCGTCTGCCAGCGCATGTGTGCTCGCTTGTATGTAAAGGAGCATGTGTGGATGGCGACTTACGTGCTCGTATGTAGAGGAGCATGCGCTTGCTGGCGCATGTGTGCTCGCTCGTATGTAAAGGAGCAAGCGCGGATGGCGACTTACGTGCTCGTATGTAGAGAGCAGGCGCGCATGACGACCGCGTGCTCGTATGTAGAGCAGCAGCATATGGCGTGCTCGTATGTAGGGCAACAGTCGCGCATGGTGACTGGTGTGCTCGTATGTAGAGCAGTAGTCGCGCATGGTGACCGGCGTGCTCTATGTAGAGGAGCTTTTTAGGCCTTCATCGGTGTGCGTGAGGATCGCTCGCCGCGTCTTACCAATTGAATATATTGCCCGTCCTGCAGATAAGTTGACAAGGTAAATTACAATAAAGGGTTTGACATATGGAAAGCATTGTATCGAAACGTTGTCCTTCGGAGGAGTTCGTTCCATGCATCCACACTCCATAATATGTGAAAACAATTTTGAAGTTCAACGGTAATGTTACACACGCCAGTTTCTCTTTGTTGTCGGTTTTCTTTTATAAATTATGACTAATCCTCGTTAATAGAGGCATAGAAACCCACAAAACTTGGATCTCGAAATTATAACTTGAGAAAACCTTCTACCGCAACAGATTTGTACCCCTTTGTAACTGAAATTTTATACCCGGTTCAAACAAATGAAGATCCGAGGGGTTTTAAAAACTAAAATCTTGTGTCGATCTGGTGAAGAAACACAGATCTAGAAATTTGGGTAGAAAGAAACAAGATGTAATGAACAAGATCTCGAGCCCCACGGTGGGCGCCAAAGAAGAAACACGGATTCACCTGAGGAAGGACTGAGCCGCTTTCTTTGAGAGGATGAAGAATTAAACCTTGCTTCTTCTCTTCGAATCCAAATATGCTAACAAGAAGAGAAAAACACGGGTTTATTTCCAACAACAAAAGTGTGACGGCTCCATATCTTGTGCCCTAATAATGAGGTGAACACCTCTTTATATAGGGGACATACGTCTCCCATAACCTTAAAAGAGAGTGACGGTTAATCATGCATCATGTGGTGGTGTTGATAGCCGAAAGACAAGGGATACATGCACTAATCGGCTTTTGTCCTAATTGTTGAGTGTTATGTGCCTTATGTCCCAGGCTTGATGTAAAACTACTATTCAGCCGGTGGTCTCACTGTAAGCAGCCTCTCTATTCCTACGGGGTAGAGGTAAGGCTGTCTACATCTTACCTTCCTCAGACCCTACCTTAGCATTGCTATTGGTGGGATTTACTGAGTATGATGATGATGATGATGAGGTCTCCCCTAACCTCAATGGGCCAGGCCCAGTTAAGGGTTATCTCTACAAGTCTCTGACCCAATGTAGTGTAAACTACATCGCGTTCGGCCTCGTAGTTGGGTTAGTAAACAATAATAATAAATAATTAATATAAAAGCGATAAGTAATAGGAATGTCCGACCGTTCGGGTCGGGTTTAATACCATACCCCATCAGATGGAAAATTTGAGTGTAAAAATGTGGTGTACCTTTGAAGTGAGGCAGTATTTAGTCATTTCATTGCCTGAAAAACTATCAGATAACAAGAACTGGCCTTCCCCAGAATTCTAACTCCTTCCTTAGCACAATACGATGATACACAATATTTTGCTGATTCAAGTGTTACTAACATTGCCTGCCCTGGTCTTTTTAATTATAATCCTCCTCGTATTCTTCATTTGCTTTTTTTTTACTCCATATGCTTTATTTGTTCTGTTGGGAGGGCGCAAGGATACTAGCTGGTAGGGGCGGCCCTGGGGTGTGCGGAGATGACCACCGGCCAGCGTCCGAGATTCCGAGGGGCACTTTCTTTTTTTTATATATAAAAATTCGATATTCAAGAGTAGAAGATGTAAAACATTGTTATTAAAGAGGAGAAGATGTAAAAAGAAGAAGAACGTAAAAAGGCGCTTATCAGGATTAATTTCCGATCTCTGCATAGTTACAGGTTCATGAAATGAAAACTTGAAAGTTAAAAGATGATATTGAGAAGATGAATGGTATTTTGGTAATTAATACAAGAAGTCTAAGTTGTAAGACTAGTCAACTCCGTACTACACTTCTTTTCAAAATTAATATATCTTTAACTTGTTATTTTAGATATAAATTTTAATATTAAAAACTATTGGTGATAATGTATAGTAAATTTAAGTATTTAACGTAAATCTTTATTTTACAAGAACTTTTTATTCTTTATTGATTTTAGCTTCTTTATTTATTTGAGTTAGTTTAAAAATTATTAAGGTTTTTTATTTTCATTCTTTTGAGTTAGTTTAAAAATTATCAAGATTTTAGCTTCTTTGTTTATTTGATTTTAGCTTATTGTCGATTATATGAGTGTTATTTAGCATTAAGTGTCAATTATTTAGGAGTTAATTTGTTAAAAACTTTGTTAGAAATTGGAGGGGTTATGTACTTTTGCTAATAGTCTTTTAATTTGAGGGGTTTTGCATTTTTGTGTGTTGTTTCAATAAGGCCTAAGGGACATATTTTTTTCAAACTTGGATATGACACCTGAGTTTTCATGGCCGACCCTGCTAACTGGTAAGAGTTGGAGAAAATTCACTCCTTGCAAATTTAGTTCTAAAATCATATATCTAAAAACAACTGATAATATTTAATTTACCCATAATTTCTTGACTTGTAGTTCAACCCATCAAACATATGGACTACAAAACTAGATCAAGTTTATGTTTGAATGATGTATTTATTATTTACTTGTATTAATAAACTTTGAATTATTAAACAGATTTTTTATCAAAACAACCAACACATACACTCTTCGATCCAACAATATACGTATGGATCCAATAACTTAAGGTCTATCACCTATAAGTCTTATGTAAGTGCTTATAATAAAGACTGGTTTTGCTAATGATCTTGTATAATTGTACAAGTTAACGTTAAGGACTTATTTGTCGATTTGATCCAAAGATTACGTAAGTTTTAAATTTGAATTAATATGATTAATTAGGGTCTTGAGTTCAATATGATTCAATGGTCATTGTATGTCTATGCTATAGTTTCGATTTAGAATTAAAGTGAGTATTAATCTAAATACTATCATAAATAATTTGGCCAAGTGGGAGAATATCAGAATATATATATATATATATATATATATATATATATATATAGGAGAAGAATCTGTTAGAAACCACCCTTTATTGTGAGAACTGCGAGAACCAGTGTGAACACAAACAGTAATATCTAAAAAATCTAAAAAAACCCAAAAAAAAATTTTTTGATTTTTTTAATATTTTTTCTGAAAAATTCGCTATATTTTCTCAACAATAAAAAAATTCAACAAAATAAAATAAAAATTTGAGTAACAGTTATCCATGCACATGTGCATTTTTATCATTTCTTTGACAAATTCCGTAATACATTATAAACATTGGACAATTGTACTTTCATTTACACTACCACGTGTAATACACTAATGTTTACGTTGCCAAAATTAGAAATGCACATGTGCATCTATATGTATCAACATGAAATAAGGTGTTTTGGTACACTACTTTGAATACACTTTCTCTTTCATCTATCATTTCATCCATAATACACTACCATGCACATGTGCATAGTATCATTTCTTCGACAAATTCCGTGATATGTTACAAATATTAGACAATTGTAATTTCATTTACACTACCATTTGTAATACACTACTTTTTACGTTACCAATATTATAAATGCACATGTGCATATATATGTATCAACATGAAATAAGGTGTTTTTGGTACACTAATTTGAATACATTTTTTCTTTCATCTATCATACCATCCATAATACACTTCCATTACCTCCTACCATCCATAATACAATACCATTACCTCCTACCATCTATAATACAATACCAATACCAATATTTTCACTTTATTACATGTATATCATCCCCATTTATACCATCCAATCAACATATTACATCATAAAGTGACAACTATAACCAAACCATCAACCACTAGATAT
Organism: Scalesia atractyloides; assembly: GCA_947069175.1. Taxonomy (NCBI): domain Eukaryota; kingdom Viridiplantae; phylum Streptophyta; class Magnoliopsida; order Asterales; family Asteraceae; genus Scalesia; species Scalesia atractyloides. The sequence continues at coordinate 92,168,960 of CAMTDV010000014.1, forward strand.
AACTAACCAAAAAACATGTATATGGGCCTACTTCATCATTCAAAAACACAAACTTTTTGTACCAAAACACGTTATATAATGGTTATACAAAATGATGCACATGTGCATTTTGAATATTGGTAATGTAAAAAGTAGTATATTACGGATGGTATTGTAAATTAAAGTGCAATTGTCTAATACTGATAATGTATTACGGAATTTATCGAAGTTACGATACATATGCACATGTGCATGGATAACTGTTACTCGAAAAAAAAGTTTTTTTAAGGGATAAGAAATATAGAGATTTTAAAAAAAAATTGTAAAAAAAAAACAAATGTTTTTTATTTTTTATTTTATTTTCGCGCGGTTCTCGCAATAAAGGTGGTTCTCGCATGAACCTTACCCTATATATATATATATATATATAGGATTCAGTTCAAGCAGGAACCACTACCAGTTGCGACCCATAAGAACTTCTCTCATTCAATATAATTTTAACATATAACCTATAATCAATTAATTCAAAATGGTATTTTAGTATTTTTCTCTAAATGTCATATCATCTCTCTCTCTTATGTCTAAAACACATCACTATCACATCATCATTAATATGTATAATAATATGTCTCATCTTTAATCTCTTTTATATACTTTTTATATGTAAAATTAAGAAAAAATATCTTAGGTTTTAAATTAAAACACCAAAAGTATTACGTAATTTAGACAATACAAAAATATCGAAAATGATATCTACTTCTATTTGCTTTATTTTCAATAATTATGACATAATGTTCTTTATAAAGTGCAATCAATATTTGTCTTATATGTTTATTAGAAAATACAAAATTATCGAAAATGATATCTATTTCTTTTTGCTCTATTTTCCCTAATTATGACATAATGTTCTTTATAAAATGCAAGTTATATTTGTCTTATATGTTTATTGAGAATTTCTATTTCATTCGTTAACGTTTGATGACTTTGCACTACAAGTTTTAAAAAAACATTCGAAAATGTGCGTAAAAAAGTTTTGAAAACGTGCGTAAAAAAAGTTTGACAACGTGCGTAAACATTTACACGAACTGAGTATGAGAGCACTTTTATGTAATATAAATAAATAAATGACAACGTGCTTAAAAAAAGTTTTTTACACCCCTGATCGCCGACCCAAACTCCTCTAATCGTCGCGCATAAATCTAATTTTCAAATGTATGTAAAAACTGAAGGCGTAACATAGTTTTTACAAACATTTGAATAATGTTTTTTACGTAAATAGTCGAATGTAAAATATTTTTTTTGCACAAGGTGTCGAATGAAAAAAAAGTTTTTTATTCTCATTTTTTACGGACCCCTAAAAAGTTTTAAAAACCCCTAGCTAAACAATCGACTGGGGCGTAAAAGAAGTTTACAACTGAGGCGTATGAAAACTTAAAATGTTTTAATAGGGCGTAAAAAACTTACAACCGAGATGGAAATAAAAATTTACAACCGGGGCGTAAAAATAATTTACTGCCCCGGCTGGGGTAAAAATAAAAAATTTACATGTTGGCGGCATAAAAAACAATTGTATAAAATGTTAGGTAAATTCACGTTTGTAAATTTGTAGTTTTTACATACGCTTAAACAAATGTTTTTACAATCGTTGCCGAATGTAAAAAAAATTGCGCACGGTGTCGAAAGTAAAAAATATTTTTTACGTGCGGCAGAAAATTGTTTTTTACGCCCCTGAATGCCCGCTCGAGTTCCTCTAAACGTCACTTTTGTGGAATGTAAACGCTATATTTTGGAGTAAATGATATTTAATTTGTTTGTGGAATGATAATTTCAGATTTTTACATGTTTTGTGCGGTGTCCGTGCAGATCTCAGACTATGGAGGTGCAAACTATCACTAACGACGACTTCGCTTTATTTATTTTAGTTTATTTTTTCATTTATTGTGATTTATTTGAAATGTAAACATTTACCTCAATTTTTTAAAAATATTTTTTATTAAAAAACAATCTTATTAATTAAAACACAATTATTAATGAGACCAATCATTAATGGTAATAGTAAAATGACCAATTAGTCCTTATCTCAGTAAAAACAAAAAAACTTATTAATTGAAGCACAATAATTACTCTGCTTTATTGTCTTTTAATCTCATCAATCAAAAACATTTGATCAATGGTTTATATAGGTTCCTATGGTTCTAACAACTGAAGATGGTTCTCATTTTACCCAGTAGTGAAAAGTTCAAATAAGAAGAAAAAAGAAGAAATTTCAACCATTAGGAATGCTTCATTTGAATTCATTTAATATTTGTATATAATATTATTATAAAGGTATATTGGTAAACTTACATATACATTAATTTGTAGTCTTTTTCTTTAATAACTAATTGTATTAGATTTGTAACTTATTAAAAAATATTTTTTCTAAAAAAATAAAAATAAAAATTCATTTATAGTGTAGGATAAATTACAAGGTGTATAGGATAAATTACGCGTTATGTAGATAAATGTCAATATGTATGGGATAAATTTCGAAATATGTAGGATAACTTTAGATGTGTGTATGCAAAAAATTTAATGTTGAGGGTGATAGTCTTTATGACAAATTAATTTTTTAAAATCAAAAGAGAATAGATGAGAGAAAAACTATTTAATGTTTAACAATTGTACCTTTTTGTTCTTTTTCTTTTCAATTATGTTTTCTTCTCAAATGAACTTCCCCATATATACATTTACATATATATAGGAGAAGGATCCATTAGAAACCACTCTTTATTGCGATAACCGCAAGAACCAATATGAACACAACCAAAAATACCTAAAAACATCTGAAAAGCATACAATTTTTTAAACATTTTTTAACAAAAAAACGCTAATTTTCGTCAACAACAAAAAAATATTTTCAATTTTTTTTTATTTTTTATTTTTTTGCTGATGAAAATTAGCGGTTTTTTGGTAGAAAAATGTTACAAAAATAATTTCTTTTGTATATTTTTTAGATTTTAAGGTTTTTTTAAGGTTTTTTTGGGGGTTTAGTTTTTAGCGTTTCGCTTGGGGTTAGAGGGGTTAGGTTTTTTGTAGGTTTTTTTTTTTTTTTTTTTGGGGGGGGGGGGGTTAGCTTTATAGTTTAGTGTTTTTAACATTTAGCTTGGGGGGTGTTAGGTTTGTTTTATTTTTTGTTGGGGGGTGGGGTGGGTAATGACCTTTATTATCATTCATCTAATTAGTAGTTGATCATAATAACCTGTGTGTTTAATTGGTAATTATTCGATGGACATAATTACCCTTACTACCAAAATAGGGTTTCCTTTTGGGTGTGTAAATAGAGATTATTAGAGAGGGATTAAAGGTTAATCATAAGTCACCAACTAATATTCTAAATTTGTCCCATTTTCTTTAGAAATCGTGGGATCTTCGTCTCAATTAAAACAATCCTAATCATACACCTTTACGGGAACTCGATCAATCAAGAACCTGTCTCTTCCCTTTCTATGGTTTCTGGATTATCTATATTCTTGTTTTTGTTATGTTAAACAATTGATAACATTTACATCTCAATTCCATTCGTAAATTAAGTTGGAACTAGTTCCCCCAAACTCATTGATATCTATTATCTATTATCTATTATATATATAATAAATGAAAATAAGTGTGGGACACGTGTCAGTATATTAGGGCCACCTAGGTTTCTTTTTGGCGGGAAAATGATAGGTCCTTCAATTAGTTTCCTTTTTTTTAATGACAAATTTGGATCACTGACGGACCACTAGAGTATCATCGTGTCACCAGCAGAACCACACGATCATATCCATCTCCCCTAGCCATAATGCTTATACACCAATTCAGGAGAAAACTCAATAAATATGAGAAAACCCCTTGTGGAAATCGAACTCAAGACCTATTGGTCCCAAAGCCTTATCTTACCATCAAGACGTCACTAGGCTATAAAGCCACGGACTTATTAGTTTCCTATTATTATGTTTTATACACCTTATGGTTGGTTTGACCGAATTTGATTTCAAAATTTGAAGTTTACGTTTTAAGAAAGTAGTTGCTGATTATTTTTTTCAAATTTAAAAAGTCGCCAATTTTATAATTTTATTTACATTTACAATAATTTCCTTATTTAGTTTACAACTTTTCATTTCAATTAGTTTTGATATCATTTGCATAATTTTAGTTAATGTATTATATTTTCCATAGATTATTTTTTATTTAGATTGTGACCGTTTTTTAATCAATTTCACAATTATAATTTCCTTTGTTCATATACAATCCATTACATACTAATTAAGCAATATGTCTTTATAATAGATTCAAAATTAAAACTACCTTGATTATATTTATGTTTCTAAAAATACAACTTCATTTTGATATGCCTATATAAAATCATAAACTACTATTTTTTCATTATACTAATCTACTACAAAGTCTTAAGTTTTCGAAATGCATCAAAGTTTCTCATCCGATTGTGACTTTTCTTCATATTATTTTCTTTACTATTTTTTATTATTGCTTTCTTGATTTCTTATTTTACTTTTCAATCATTTTGTGTAGACTTGATATGGAAATAAAAAAGGTTAGCATGTTGAACGATCTCATTGCTTTTTCAAAAACTTACCATTAAGGTGAAGATTGTTAGCCTCTGGCGAAAAATGATTAATGATAAGAAGAATGAAACGTATCGTATACATAATATTCATGGATGAGATTGTATGCGAGTTAACTTTTTTCTTAATTTTTTTATTACTTTCTTAATTCCATATTAACCTTGCGTTGTGCTTGTGTGTTCACATTTTATTTTATTTTCCTGTAGGGTACCAAAATACAAGTTGTTTGCATAAGATGTTTGAAAAGTTTTAAGAATTTTTAAAACTTGATGAATGTCTTCTTATAACAATATATTAATAGGTTTCAAAGATATAATATTGAATTACGAAGTATATTATGACAATATTAACCAATAACAATATAACAAAGATGCATCAAACATATTACACTTAATAGCATATTATGTCATTATAGTCCGTGTAAGCCAACCGCACACAAAATTATTTAAATTCAAAATTATTTTAGACGAGTATAAATAGAAACTAAACGATTATACAATGTTTAACTATAAAAGATAAAGTAAACTTTTGTTAAACTTAGAAATGGGTTGTGAATGTGTAATGAATGTTAAAACTTATTAATTGTCATTGGTTTATATACATGACTTTATATTAAAAAAAAATCTATGAAACTTGATTTATAAGTTATCTACCATATACATGAAAAGGGTGCTGAAAATAATAAAATCATGAATGCTAGCCTAATTAAAAAAAAAAAAAAGAATTGATAATCTTCATTTATAGACATATCAATCTATATGCTTATAAGTGATGGAAATCGAAATTTGACTTTAAATTTTTGTAACCTTAGGTCAAAATGTAATGTACATTATTATTTTATAAATTCTAGATCGGTTTATATTTGTTAAATTCTTTAATTTACTTAACAATATTAAACAAAATTTTATACAATTGTGTCATTTAATTTTAGTTACATACAATTTGAAATTCATCTCCAAATCTTTCTTTAATTTCATAAAAAAATTTCCATAAAAACGTTAGTGATGTATTGTATATAACAATTCCTAAATTATGACACAATCAAAAGCTTAACTCTTTAAATTAAAAGATTTGGTTAGTATTTATGTATTATATCCAATTCTTTCGTCGTTAAACAATACGGAACTAATGTTCGAACTACTCGTGTTGTTCTTTATTTTTTTTTTTTGAACGACAAATTTGGATCACTGACGGACCACTGTAGTATCATCGTGCCACCAACGAAATCACTCGATCATATCCATCTCCACTAGGCAATAATGCCTCACCAATTCAGAAGGAAACCCACTAAATATGGGAAAACCCTCTTGTGGGAATTGAACCCAGGACCTATTGGTCCCAAAGCTTTATCCCACCCCCAAGATGTCACTAGGCTATAAAGCCATGGACTGTTGTTCTTTACTTATCCGATGGTTATAAATGGATGGTGACTCTTAAAATAGTTGGCAATTACTTTTGTTTCACAAATGGTTGGAGTAGTTTTGTGTAATAACTTAAGCTAGCCATTAGTGATACTCTCTGCTTTCAAATGCAAAATAAGACACTTTTGAAAACTACCATTTTTAATAAAGATGGTTGTCAGATATTATTAGGAAATCAACCTCAGATGCCATTGATGATGAAGATATCTATGACCGATACAACTTTATTGAGCTTTCTAATTATTCAAAGTATCATGTTTATGAAAGTTGTATAGTCAATACCTTGGTAAATGACTCTGTTGCATTAATATTTTTTGTACTGTTTTATTAAATTTTTAACAATTTACATTCTAATTTTACCAACAATTTGTTCTTATTTTGTAGTGGCTACCTGAGTGCATGGAAATTTTCGCTGGTTTACACAACAATTCCAAAATAATTAAAGATTGGTGGATTTGAGTGAGAATTGAAAATATCTACAGAAGGACTTTTCGAAACTATGAGGTTTGTAATCAATTGATAATATACCACAGTTTTTTTATTTTCATATCTACATTTATTAATTTTTGTTTGTTATAGGTATACTGTTGTCGGTTGGAATGATTTGAAAAACTCTGGAGAGTTCCATGGGGCAAGATGGGTAAAGAAAGTTTTTACTTGCAATAGATAAGACCTTTAATATTTCATAAAATCATGTTATTCAAAAACATCTTGGCATAAACTTGTTTTTTTATATTCAGTATTGTATGTTTATTTGTTGGTTGAACTATTTGAACATTATAAATTTGTTTTTATCATAAGGCATTAGTATGATTTTAACATTGTGTTATATGTTAAAAAACCCATGTTTAATTATACCAAAATTTTAAAATTTATTTATAGATAACTTATTGTATTATTTTAAATTTGATGTTAACCATAACATTAGAATATAAAAGACTTTCTTGAGCCCCAGAAGCATAAGTAGTCCCGGATGATAACTTACTTATCATATATATATATATATATATATATATATATATATATATATATATATAGGAAATCGACAAACTTCCAACATTCCGCGAAAGAATTCAATCAAACTAAATAGAATCCGGGCCTACTCACATTCGTCTTTCTTAACCACTGCCGCCTACTCGGTTCCCAACCCGTCATCCTGTGACCATCGCAGTGACTGTCTAATTTGGGTTTCAAGTCGCTTTCAGAAAATATGTTGTAAACATAATTCAACTAATTCCATGAATAAAAAAACATGGTCCATCTCTAACCCGGGGTACATTAATTGTTGAAAAAAATTTAATCAAACATAAATTAATATAAATTTTATTAATTACCGAGTTATGACCAAATCAGTTTATTTCAACTCGAACAAACTGATTAAAGAAAGGTAGAAGAAGACTATCCCGTTATCGGACGAATTAAAGAATGAGACCGGTATTCCAACAGCAATGGAGACCAGAAAAACGCAGAAGCTGGAACATAGAAACAATAGGCTGCGAAAATTGCAAGTATAGAATGTTTAGCAGGAATCCTTTATTTATAGGTTGAGATCACAACAGAGAATGAGAAAAACGGGGAATGGGATAACCCTCATCAACCATATTCGAATTCGAATTGCTGGATATATCCCACACGAATTCGACTTCGTGGAGATAACCCCCATTGTTTCGAATTCATCTCTATCCCACTTTTATCTCATTCGATCCACAGATCAGACGCACCTGAACCGGACCCTATCTAAAATAAAAGCTCCTCAGCTCCTGGAAACTCAAACGCGCCCATTCGCAAGAGCTCGCGGCTCTGCTTGACTCGTCACACGTGCGAGCTTTAGCCACTTCTCAACCCATTTAACACTTTGATGACCCATAAAGAGTAATCCTTTATAAACCACTCAACTTTCACTACCTCCACCAATGTGGGATGAAGGAAATATACCAACTTGTATATTTCCTTTAATATTTCCAACAATAAGTATAATTATATTTAAGAGTCCACATGATTTTACCTCCATAGCGATAAATTATACAATTCAAACTCGACCTAACTGAAATTCTTATTACTCCATAAAAATGTGTATTTAAGACTTCCAATCTTTGTTGTTTTATTAACTTAATAAATGAGGTGTTTTTGAAAACAAAAGTAAAACGAAAAGATCAATGTGAAAATTTAAAAGTTATCAGGGGAATTTTCACTTTTCACTGACACCAACATACATTGAGAACTTTAAGAATAAAATTATTTTGTATTTTATATATGTATGGTTATCAAAAATAATTAGAGACAAAGCTAAAGCACTCAGTGCGCTTTTGTCACCAGGGTTTAAGGAATGGTATTTTTTTCTTGGCAAGATAAGCATATATCGACTTATCCGATGACCCCCACCAAACTTACGTACAAACTAGTTCAAGTATATAAATTTATCACTAAAAGTCTGAAGCTTATTAGTTATTAAATAATTTTTTTAGCAATGTATATACGTGCAACAATATAAAAATAATCAAACAGAAAGTGAAAATTTGATAATACTTGAATCACAGCCATGAACCGAACTCAAACTTCGGAGTAGTAATTCAATTGTCTAGGAAAATGCGACTCGACAAAGAAGTTATTAATAACTATAAAAAACGTTGATGAATTTGTTGATAGATACGGACATTGAAGACCCAATTTGACATAGGGTGTTATTTTTTCCATATGTACAAAATCGTGTCCATCACTCTCCCTCTAGCTATATATACCTTTGCCTATACTTTAATTATGTGCAAACTTGCTCATATATTCAAATGGAGGGCTCAACAAATGCTCTTCCGAGTGCTTCAACCCATATACAAGATTGTGGGTACTTAAGTGCATCAAATACTAATGTATCCAACTTTATTTCGGTGAAACTCTCCGGCAATCACAATTACCTTCTTTGGAAAGCACAAATGCTTTGCATGTTAGATAGTAACGATATGTGTGGTATCGTGGATGCCACATTTGTTGTGCCAAAAGATTATGGTAGTGAGACCATGAGAAAATATGACAGTCTCGTCAAAGGATGGATATTTGGTTCTGTTAGTGAAGATGTACTTGTAGATGTCTTCAACCTCAGTTTGGCAAAAGATGTTTGGGAAAAACTAAAATTCATCTACGAGCCTACTATGTGTTTGAAAGAAGGTACATATTTTTAATCCATCAAACTCCAAAATATCTTCATCAATCACATTTGGTTACATATTCATTTTCTTAACAACAATTTCTTATGTTTGTTATACATTAAACCTAAGGAAACATAACAACTCTTCAAATTGAACCTCTTCTTAGGGAGAAGGATGTGGGTTTCCTTAGGATGAGGTACACCTAATCACAATAAGTGTGCGTGGTCTTTTAGGAGTCATGTTACAAACAATAATGGTTTTTTTTATATCAAATTTAATTAATTGTTTCTGGCGTTGGTAATCAAAGATGACAACCGAATGAACAATATTAATTTGTTGAAATACAAAGTAATTTCGATATATGATTTCTTATTACAAATGTCGTCTAACCTATACATGTGTGTGTATATGGCTATATACTCTAATCGGTGCCTTTTTAATCGACACAACATTAGGAAATAACCGGTTGACCTAATTGACATCCTAAACTCCTTACCCAATAAACTATACAATTTAGACCCTAAACATACTTTACAACAATGACATTTATATGATTATGTTTAGTTGGCTTTCAATACTCCCCCCTTAAATTAAAATCAATTTATGTGAGGTCTTTATCCTTCAAGATTCGGTTGCCATCACAGTAATGTTGGTTCATCATCCACCTCCGGAACCAGGTTTGCCTCATCCTTTTTCTTCCACTTTGGACATTCATGTTTGAAATGTCAAAGTTGATTGCACTTGAAACATTTTATGTGATCCTTGTTTAGATGAACATGATTTCCTTTTTATTCCTCCATGACTTCCAATCTTTGCCTCAACCAAGTGCTGTTCTTGTTTTAAATTTTCATGATCACAATGTTCACATATATGCTTCTTGACATTCTCCTTTCCATTTTCTATGGTTAAGAAGAGTTTGTTATGAATTTCCTCCTTCTTGATTTGCTTGAGTTCCTAAAAGCCTTCAATCATCAAACGACTTCTTGGAATGGCATTGTGCCAAAATCAACAAATTGCTCAATTGCAGGAACAATCTGAGTGAACTTCTCTGGTACTAAACTGAGTTGCTTCAGGACCAGTTTCTTGTTATTCATGATATGCCCTGGATTGCTTGCTTGTGATGCAAGCTCACAAATTTTCCTGACATAAACTTCAAGTGAGTCGCATGTTAAGAGATTCCGAATCTACCTAGATGTTTTGTAACCGGGCCTCTATAACTCTATCAACTCCTATATGCCAAACCTTTAATGCATTCCAAATTTCTTTGGCTGAAGTGAGATTAACAATTTGCAATACCATGTTTTCTTGAATTAATTGGTATAGTAATGCAATTGATGTATTTTTTTTTTCTGATCAACTTCGATTCCCCTTTTGGTTCAATTGCATCCCAAATTCCATGGACGTCAAAGTTCGATTAGTTCTTTACCAACTAAATGGTATAATTTGCGGTGTTTAACGTGGGACATTGAAAACACTCATCGACCCCATCCCTTTGAAGTTGCCACTTCTTCATCTTTGGACTCAACCATTTTCTGAATCTTCTTTTTCCGAGTCATGATAAATTGACTACCACTGGTTTTAGATTTCATCTGTTAACTAAGAACAATTCACAAGTTTTCCTTTATCGCCTATGAAATTAGGACGAAACAAAAACAAGTTGTTCCATTCTACAAATAGTACACCAAGTTATAAACAAACAAACTATTAATCCTAGAAAGAGTACATGGGAAAATCAACAGTTATTAACCAACACATAAAATGATTTTTTTGTCAAAACAACTGTCTATAACCTTACACGGGTTTTTTCAAAGCCAACTATTTCAATACCATCTATACACGGGTTTTTTTGCTTGTAATATGAATCAAAACTAACCAATTTTAACAGTGCACAGTTTTCTTTAGAAGCAATTGTTATATCAAAAGTAACCGTTTTCCGGTCACGATGTGAAACAAAACCAACCATTATTTACCGAGAATAGTGTAGAGGCTTAACAAGGCAATCTAAACCAACTATTTTCAAATGATAAAACTATGTGGGTTAACCAACCGAATTAACAATGCACAAGCTCACCATATGTCTAAATAGTACATGAGCACACCAACTGTTTCTATCATTCACAACAACCCTAGACAACCAATTCTATAAACAGTAAGCGCCTAGCGGATGGCCACATTCGCAACATCATCCGCTAGCCCACAATCATCTTGTGTAACGTATGTTACACATGTAACACAAACCCTTATACAAGCTATATAGACCAAATCCAACCTCATAATGAATCAACGGTAGCTTGGCACACGACAACACTTAGCTATAGACATTATGCATCAACAGTCATGCCAAATTCCGCCAATAATGAATACTACAATTGCTAGTAGATCTACTCAATCTACATATTCCATATGCAATATTGCACCTGCTGCATGTCATGCCTCATCAAAAAACCAATTTCCCTTGAGTATTCATGTTGAAACACATGATCCCCATTATTAGGCATAAGCTCACTAGACTTCGATCCCTTTTCTCAGTACAGAATTGATTCTTATTCCATGAATTACATTAGCGTCTCCCTGAAATTTTCAAGAAGTTAGATGATATAAATAACTTAGTTTCATCAAGACGTCTTGTCTTGTTTCAAAATCAGAGTAATAGAGAAGTTGTAAGAATGATAATTATATTAATTGTTTTGAAAGTTACGTATGATTCAGTTTCCATAGTGGTATTTATGCCCACTATGTATTCACATGATATACCCTCTAGTATACCCTCTATACATTGTGTCTAATATCAAAAAATCTAGATGTCATCTAGATATAAAACTCTTTTACGATATTTATCATATATGTACCTAGTTATCTATTAATTAAGTAAATTAATAAATTAGGAAAATAACACCATCAAACATTATGCTTTTGTCTGAGAACTTTTTTCATTGATGGGCCACAGGCTATGCCTTTATCACTTGAGGGCCACTTTCAAATTACTTTCTACCTTCAAGGGGGGGGGGGGGGGGTTATCGCCAAGAATCAACATGTAAGTTCGATATAACCTATCGCCAACTGAGAAAGTAATAGGTTCTTTCAACAACCAAAGATGTCCCCAATTTGTTTGATTAGAGGTGTGTTGTATCAAAAGAAAATTGAAGATAAAAGTTATGGCCATTTCGATTGGTGGTAGCTTTTTGTGAATTTTCAAAAGGCTATTGTGGACTGCTATGGCAATAGCTTTTATCATCAAGTTTTTGCTGACACACCTAAGAAATTCAAATCAGCCACCATTTCATTTGTGGATAACACCGTAAGTGAAACTGATTCGAAAGTGGCCCATAAGACATAGCTAATAAAAAAATATTCTTCTCTAGATATGATATGATAAAACCAATTTCCATTGTGTTCCGAGTTTTATTAAAGGAGAGAAAAGAAAGGATTTGAAAGAAAATAACTTTTAGTTGTGCTCTAGAGTTGCATTTAAGAAAATAAAAGAAGGGAAAGGGGGAGATTTTTTTGCCTAAAATTAATCTTTCCAATCTGGAAGGGAATTGAGCGAAAACAAAAGAAAGGGAGTGAATTATTTCTTTTCTCTCCTTAAGCTAACTCGGGAATAGTCTCAGATGTAAACCCTTTCCATATATCACCAGTTAGGAATGTTCTTCTTTCACTATACATATTCAATCCAAGTTTATGGTGCATTTATTCAACTAAACAAATAACTAGTTCTAATTTAACCATATTTTTCTATATTTAGATTCAAAAAACTGCATTGAAGAACGTGCAAATTTAAAAGAAATAATAGTGGGTAAAGATAGAGTTCCAACCGAAATCGAAGCAACTAATCAAGATATGCAAATTCAGTTCCCACAGGAGAAAAATTTAGGTGGCAGTTCAAACAAGACAACGAAGAATATACAGATCCATTCAATTTTATATAAATTTACAGTAAAGGGGGATTGGTCAAAAGCAGAATACATGCTAAAAAAAGACAAAAACCTAGCGACAAAAGCAATCAGTAGTGATTTTAGCACGATGCTTCACATTGCCGTTGGAATAGGTCATAATGATTTCGTGAAGAAACTATTGATGTATATAAACGATGAACAAGTACTTCAACGGAGAGACTCTGATGGAAGCACAGCGCTTCACATTGCAGCTATTGTTGGCAACAAACATGCAGCTGAGCTCCTAGTTAAAAAGAACAAGGAGTTGTTACGAATGACAGACAAGAATGGTGAAGAACCGTTGCACAAAGCTTACGAGAATATGCATCTTGATACCATTGGATATTTGTTGAAAGTTTACAAGGACAGTGGAAAACCAACGCAATCTTCATCAGCCCGCTCTGTTGAGAACCCTAGTTATGAAATTTGGCTCTGCATTCTTGTTAATGCAATTTCTGCAAAACAATACAGTAAGTATACATACTAGGCAAAATATAACATGAAATCAGGCACAGTGGAACACTATCATTATATTGTCTATGATTCTAGGTTTAGCAGCAGAGATGGTGCAAAATGCTCCTATATTTGCTTCAGGAAGTGACGACGTACTCATGGCAATAACTAAAACCTTTCCTAGTGAGCTAGACTATTGGGAAACACTTATATATCCTTGTATGTTCCTTATGTATTATAAACTGTTATCATTTATCATTTTTTGTTACTTCTGACTTCTATTGTAAGGGTGATTGATTGTAGTTTTTTAATTTATTTCAGCTGTGGAAAATATTATGGAACTAATAGAACGGTATGCTAAGAGTACTGCATGTTTGTTTGGGTTCCCTGTCACATTTTTAGTGTTGGAATGGAAAAATAAGAACAGAATCCAGACGGGTATTGGATTTGCTTTTTCACTACTCATAGGTAAACACAATTCAAGGACTAAGACATTCCCTAATTGTATTTTTTGGGAGTTTGTGCATGAATTTCTTTTCAAGATAAGAGTGTGAAGTGGACGAGAGAGTGTGTTGTTGTTTTTAAGCAACAACTTCCGAAAGTTAAATCTATGAGCGGAGGGAGGAAAAAAAGAGAGGGCGTTTGGTGGTCGTGAGAGGGTGTGTAGTTCAGGGGTTTTGGAACAACTAGACACATTTTTAGCACTTGGAAAGATGCTCTAATTGTATATATTTTAACTTAAAGTGAGCACCATTTTTCTCATACTGTTTTTATGCTTGTGCAGCACCAATGACCATGCTTATAGCAGCCTTAACATTTATATGCCTCCTTATATTGATCGTTTGTTTCATATTCCTTCTCCTTTATTTCATCTATTGGAATGGCGCAAAAATACTATGTAAATTCATTCCTTTTGAATTTATCTTCTTAAAACAAATGATAAGCATTTTTACTAATAATGTGCTGACTTGCAGTTCCACCCATCAAGCATATCGAGAACAAAAAGAAGGAATGGGATGAAGCAATAAAACTTCTAGAATTGGTTTGTGATAAAATAGACGAGTTGGGCTACTATGGTACTCATCACCCCTTTTATACCGGACCAATTCTTGAGGCTGCAAGTCAAAATGCTTATAAAGTTGTTGATGAGATTTTATTTCGATCACCTGAAGCAATTCAAAGTAAAGATGAAAGTGGGTATGATATTATTCAGTTAGCTATAATAAATCGTTCTGAAAAAGTCTACAACCTGATATATGACAGTGGTGAGCGTAAGAATATTTATAGATCGTATAAAGATTCTTCTCAAAACAATATCTTGCACTTGGCTGGGAAATTGGCACCTTCAAGTGTACTTAATCAGAGAACAGGTGCAGCTTTACAACTACAACGAGAGCTTCAATGGCGTGAGGTACATAGTAACTAAATTATTAGTCACAAGTAAATTATTAAGTTATTGTCTAACAGTGTAACGAAGTAAACTAGTTTTTATAGGAGGTGAAGAAACTTGTGTTTCCAACATATATTACTCGAGAGAACATTTTCAAGGAGACACCAGATATGGTTTTCACAAAGGAACATGAGAACTTGGTGAAGGAAGGAGAACGGTGGATGAAAACCACTGCAGAGTCATGTAGTATCACTGCTGCACTAATAACCACAATTGTATTTGCAGCTGCAATTACCATACCAGGTGGAAGCCATCAAGAAAAGGGGACTCCAATATTTAGAAGCAAAAGTGCGTTCATTGTCTTCGCTATATCAGATGGAATCTCACTATTCGCATCCAGTACGGCATTACTAGTGTTCATGTCTATTCTAACAGCACGTTTTGCCGAGAAAGACTTTCAAGTCAGTTTGCCAAGGAGATTGTTTATTGGACTTTTCTCCTTATTACTTTCTACAACAGCCATGATGGTTGCCTTTAGCGCAACCTTGTTCCTTGTCTTTTGTGATGAAAAACTATGGATGCTTGCTCCAATATGTGGATTAGCTTTAATTCCAATTTCTTCTTTTGTTGGTCTACAATTCTCCCTCATGGTGGATCTTTTAAGTTCGACGCATTTACGCATCTTTGGCCAAGAAAGGATTGGTTTTCTTAGAAGATTCAATCCAGATGACATGGTTGCGTTTTTGGTAAGTGAAATTAGTACACAATTTCGAATAAGGTATTCCATTGTACCGAAGTTTAAAAGTGTGATAAAATAAAGATTCCGTATGTTACTGTACATATTCATGCATAATCCGAGTATTTGCACCGTTCTATCTTGCATCTTCAACCTCTTAAAATTTTGCATATCAAGAAAGATCATCTAGTGACTATTTGTTTTGTAATTTGCAGTTTCATCCGTTGAGTTTTCTTTCAAATATAACCCACATTTGTAATTTATATTAAGAAACTATTAATTGAACTAGGTTAGTTACCCGTGTGATAACGGACTAATATAATATGTTATGTTAATAGACATTTTGAATACAACTATGAAATATTGATTAAAATAATACTGACTTGTAATTAAAATTAATACTTCCAAATAGAACAAATGTAATAATAATTCATAAATCTTTAAATACTTCTTTGTATACAACATTTGTTGTTTTATTCGTGAAACTACCATCTTCATCTAATATAAGTAGTTTAACTCTGTCTCTGCTTTTAACTCTTGATAACGACATATACAATTGTCCATGCGTGAAAAGCGGATCTTTTAGAAACAACCCAACTCTAGATAATGATTGTCACTGGCTTTTATTAATAGGAATTGCAAAACATACTGATAATGGAAATTGTCTTTTCTGAAACTTGAAAGGAATCATTTTGTCCGAAGGTATCAAACTAATTCTTGGAATGAAAGCCCGAGTTCCAATATTACCTCCAGATATGATTTTAGCTTCTATAACCCGCTTGTGAAATGATAGTATTTGTAGTCTTGTCTCATTACATAAACCACTTCTTTGGAAAGAGAAAGTTTGGAATGAGTAAATGGAAGTATAAACATATCTACAAAAAGATGTTAGCTGATGATGTTTGAGAATGTGATGCATAATGAAAGTGTATTGTGTTGTAATGGAAGATTAGTTAACTATTTATATTTAAACTTACAAAGTGGTTATATAGAAACAACAATAATTTTCTTTTACATTACTATTAGAAAAAAGGAATGTAGAATTCGATTGACCAAAATTTAAAAGGTGATTGATTGGATTTAAAAGGTTCTAAAAATAACTGTTATTTACATTCAAAAGTTTAATCTATTTCTTACTTATATAGTTCACAAATTCAAATATCATTCATTATAAATAGCTTGATTGAAATTTAAAAAGTTTTTAAAAATAACAGATTTTATAAGCTTTCAAGGTACGAAAAATGTTCAAATATTTAAAGATTTATAGGATTTTTTTTGTATACTAACCTAACTAGACTATAAAACAATATTCATATTTCATATTTATATTTATTAAATTTAAGTTACATTTATTCGAATGTCAGTGAGGAAAAAAGTTTAAGTTAGAAAAACTTACCATTACGTCTGTATGGTCATATATAAGGTTGGTGGCATCTTCATGATTTTTGATCTCAAACGACGTGGGACCAACATGTATCTATACATGAAATGGCACATTAAACGTTTAAAGTTAGTTAATTTATGACATAAAACATATTACATAAAAGTATAATATAAGATAAATAGGTTAAACGGGTCAACCCGCCAACCCGTCCGGGTTGACCCGAACCCGACCCAAACCGTTTAGACTAAACGCAAACCAGCGAATTTCGTGTTAGATTTATGCCGTGTTAGAAATTTACACCCGTAAAAACATTATATACAGAAAATGTAAGTGTATATGTACCTTGAAACTGTTAAACGACATCTGTTTCTGTATTCGAAAACTGTGAACTTTTTCACGATCAATAAGATAAAAATACAAATCTTTTCCTATCTGTTGTAATAGATCAGCATCACGAGCAACCTATTCAATGTCAAAATATACATTAGGGTGATCAAAACTATTAAACATATAACATTTTATAAAGTATTAACCTTTATAATAGTGTATAGATGAGCCTCAGCCACTATTTAGTTTTTCCAATTAAATTATTAAAAAAAACTCACAATATGGGTTATATACCCGGTATTAAATTTTCTTTTCCAAATTATCAATTTTCTTAGACCAATTCTTTGTAATCAAGTTTCAGAATAAAAATCAGTTTTTGCCTAAAACTATAAATTAGTTTTTGTGATCTCTAATCACAATATCTCTCTATCATTTAATGTAAATATCTATTACATGACCCGTTTGGGTAGATACAAAAATTCTTGATTCAGCCACTATTTGTGATTGACATTCTACTGTTTTTATATCAGGTTTGGAGGTTATGATAACAGTTCGGCCTGGACACGAATCACTTCCCGAGAATCATGGTTTTAAGACAGTCAATTCTTTTTCGGAGATTTGAGGCTGCTTTAAGTAAACTTATTTTGTTTTCTTGAAGGGAGATGGATATTTGGTATGGATAAAATGTAAGTAGTAATATGAATGGTTTGAACAAAAAATTTGTTTATTGGGATTTTACAAATTAACCGATAATCTGGTCCTATTTGTCTTCTGTAAGTGAAAAGATAACAATGGTATGTAACTGATGCAGCCCTCATCTTACAAAAACCTTATTATAGTCACATAAGTGTAAGATTACATCTATAAACATATAATCTATTATACTAATAAACCATGGCAGAACTATAAAATAGAGTTGATGACAGTTTCAATAGCTATACACCATTACTGGCTGCCAGATGAACAAGTTGGATGGCCATTACAAGCCACTGTCTGGACATCGAGTACATATGATGGAGCTGATGATATTGTATTATTTTGACGTGATCATACATACAAGGACAATGAAGTAATTTATCATCAGAAATATCTTATGTTCCTTCAAGTAACAGCTATAAGTTTTCTTTTGATAAAGTGTTTTAGGAGGTTGTATGCATTAGAAGTACACTTTGTAAAACTTTTGCCCTTGCATTGATACGTTTGGCCTCATCTATGCCACTTTTATTCTCGAGACAGCTGTAGCACGTAACACGAGAAGAAAAGTAATAGTCGTCCTAAAACGGTCACATGTGGAAGGGTCGGATGTGTCGACGAAGCCCTTGCACCTTGGAAGGATAAACTAGACACCAAGTATCGTGCTGTGGCTCCAACACTGATGGTTCGCATTATGCCCCAAGTGTTACTAGTAGTAGGATGGCATAGACCATTGATTTTAATTTTACCAAATAGGGTCGTTATAGTCGGTTTTAATTTAGATATTAAATTTGGGACTATACCAAAAGGACCCTTTCACCTCTCGGGACAATTAGTTTTAGATAACTTATAAAACTAAATTTGTCGCGACTTGAAATAACCAATTAAAGTTAATAGTGGAGACTATTAAGTTCATGAGTTTTAAAGATGTGAGAAAAAATGTTTTAAAACTCTAGTGGTTATAAAAATTTACAAGTGCTAGAACTTGCTTTTCTCGATTTCATTTAAACACCCCTTTTAAAAAATGTGTATTGGTATTAGGTTGATTTGTAATAACATTTATTAAAGGCAACCATAATAGCAAAAATGAATATGTAAATCATATGGGCATGGTTATGATCTTGCTAGAACCAAGTAGCAAGATTAAAGGGGTCACGGTCACAACACACAAAACAACCACAAGGTAGACTTGAGTGCATCTTGTTGTCTTGAGCTACTCCCACTAACTCCAAGACTCCTCTTGGCATTCGGTTTTTCTTCGGGTCTTCGTATCAACAACATTTAACAAGTAAACATAATATATACAAAAACCCTATCTTTTACAACTTTGAACCACAAACCAGGCCAAAACCATAAACTAATCTATTACAACTTTGAGCCGCAAAATGGGCTAAAACCATAGACAAAACGAAACATAAAACACAACCACAAGGTCGGTCCCGATTTACATATTCAACATAACCAAAGGTTTCTTGAGGCAATAATATAAACAATTAAAAAATGACCAAAATATATATTGCCTAAAATAAAATAGATCAAAAACTTTAAACTTTAAAGTTTGTGACTTATTATTCCGGTGAAAAATAAAGACAGGTTTCGATTTGCATGTGGTGAGCATCGGCTCTGATACCATTGAAGGGAATCAATTTTTACTTTTATTTTATGAACCCAGTTCATATAAGTATGTATTTGTTTGCTATAAAGATTAGTCAAAACCCTTTTGACAAGTAAGAGTACATGTATATATATGTTAGTTAAAATAAACTTTAACTAGTCACAAATCATATATACATTTTTAAGCAACGGAAGCGTATGTAACAAAACATGATACCTTTTATACCAAGGAACATCTTATGATGGAACAAGGTCACCGACATGCAAGTACAAAATATAAACACAACCATAGGGGGTTTTAGATATACCTTTGGTTTGTAATAACCGCGTGAGACACCGAGGTGCAACGAGGTGAGCTAGAACAAGACGGGAACAAGCTGATAAACCGCGGCTCCTTTTTAGCCGGTTAGCGGCGGCGGTGGTCGAAAAAACGGCGACGGCAGCGGCGGGACAACGGCGGCGGTGACGGCCGGATTAGCGGCGGTCGGCGGCGGCAACTGCGGCAAGAGGAGGGTGGCGGCTGGAAAAGGGGTGGCGGCTATGGAGTCTGGCAACTAGGCTTTTTGCTTTGCACTTATAAGTTATGTCTTAACCCATGCTTAGTATTTATAGCCAAGGATTAGGTGAAAACTAAAACCCTAAAGCACACAAGCCCATATCCCTTCATATTCTCATTTCTTTTAGCCCATTAGCAATAGTCCATGACATAAAACCCAATTTGATTATGTTTATTTTACAACTTTATAAAATAAAATATTATAAATTGTTCCGTCAAAAACATCATTTAATCTAATTAAATGAATTACCTTGTTGTCCTTGGTGTAACTCTTACGAATCAAGACCGGTCAGTAACGTTGACTTATCGAACCGGACATAAATATCCAACAACATTAACAATGTGGTTAAAAGAATCAACATAAGTTCTGAATAAAACGATTGGTTGCATTTAGAATTTTTGTTACTTTCAAACCCATTTAACTGTTTTTTTTATATTTAACACTTTTGAATAGTCTGGGTTTGAACACGCCCCAAATGATCTCATTCATAGCAAAAAAGCTACCTCAGAAGTCTTCCTACAAAAATCTTGCAGTTGCTTTTCGCAAATATGTTGTTTTTGGAGCAAAACCTTTCAACCAACAAGTGACTTGAAGAATTATAATTTGATTGTGGGTGCCATTTGTGTGATATGAACAAAAGTTAAGATGTTAACTACAACATGGGAACACATACAATTAATTTTATAAAACGAAGGTGTAATCTGTTATGGTACATATCTCTGTTGACTTTCAAGAGTCAAACATGTAAATTTTTGGATCATAATAAGCATATAACTAAAGAATGGTACTTTTGTTTGTCATATTGTTTATTTTTGTGTATGCTTAATATAGGTTAGTTTTGTCTATCACGTTCTTATAATTTTGTATAATCAGACTCTATTTTATTTCTGTGTTCATTGGTTCTTTCATGTTAATATATATTACATTAACGTCACCCGTCCACCGGACGGGCATTAATATATATTACATTAACTAGGGGTGCTAAACGGGCCGTGTTCGCGGGTTGACGAGTTCAACCCGACCCGAACCCGAAAATTTTACATGAACCCGAATCTAACCCGAACCCGAAAATCCTATCATACATATGAACCCGAACACGCCACGAAGTTTCGTGGGTTGACCTGGACACGACCCGTTTAACCCTAATTTTTTAACTTTTTTTTCTTAAATTAATACATTAAAATTAAAATTTACTTAAAAACACAAATGTATATAATAATATCATCTTGAAATTATAAAATCTATGTTAATTCTTATTTTAAGTTATAAACATGGCATAAAATACATGCCCCATTTAATTTATGACATAAATATATATTGTAAAAAATATAATATAGTATAAATGTGTTAAACGGGTCAACCCGCCAACCCGACCAGGTTGACCCAAACCCGACCCGATAACCTAAACAGGTTCGCGGGTTCAACCTGAAACTGACCCGAACCCGTTTAGACTAAACCTAAACCCGCGAATTTCGTGTTAGGTTCGTGTCGCCCCTAACATTAACCATTCATATACATTCCAACTTGGATGATCCGAACAAAAAAACCATCCACATTTCAGTCGGATCCCGCGTGAAATGCATTCAATCTATGGTACATTTTTTTTGTTGTTAATGTTTGCCAAAATGGTTATTTAACTTATATGAATGGTTATTTAACTTATAAGAAATCATATAAAAAAATCTTTTGTAAATATAAATTTTTTTAACTAAGCCCATAACTCGACTGAAAGTAGTTCTAATCAACCAAGAAAGTCAAACTTGAATTTTCACAACTAAGAAATCTATATTTGAATAAAAGTTTGATATGCTTCAAAGTATTGATTTAGACATATTTGCAACATGATCAGCATCTTCTACTTTGTCTTTATATATTGACCAGTGAAAATTAGTTTGCTCTTCTTATTTATGTGGCTAGGTATGGACAATTTAAGAAGCATTAAAATAATGAAAGAGACACTGTCACCAACTGATTATGTGCACAAACTAGGGCTTTTTTTACCTCATCAATCATGGAGTAGAGGAACAAGTGTTACAAACTGTTTTTAATGAAAGTAAAAAGTTTTGTTCGCTTCCACTCGAATAGAAGATAAAACTGGAATGCAAGGGATACATGGGCTTTTCTCGAATTTATATGGAGAACCTCGATTTTTCCAAAGTTTTAAAGGTAACTTCTCTTCAACTAATTCTATGGCTCCATAACATGGGTTGAATTTGACAGCCAACATGGGTCTCAAACTTTAAAGATTGGTTGGTTATATCAAGAGCATTTGGGCTAGCCGAGGATGCTGAGTTGAATTTGACAGCCAACCGCCAACTAGGGATCAGATTGGTACCAACCGTTACTGGTACCGAAAATACTAAAAATTGGGTACCTACCGGCCTTTGAAGGTAAAAACCAGTAAATACCAGTACCGAAAACACTGAATGTCGGTACCGAAAATCAAACGTCGCTACCATTTGCTCATCCCCTACTGCCAACATAGTGGTTCACGTGGGTTTGGAGGAGTCCGAGTCCCAAGTCTTGTGCGTTGATAAGACCAGATCTATTCTGTTATGAGGTTTGGTGATATGTGCATATTATATCTCATTATACTACTCAGGCATGTCTTTGCCACACCTCTTGTGATATTGTTTAGGATTGAAAGAATATTATAACATTCTCATATAGTTTCTTTAATGTGTCTATTAGAATTATTGTAAGGCTATTAAAATTATTTGCATAAATGATGAAGTTAATTTAAGTGTTTTTTTTAATCTGTTTTTGGTGTTTTGGTTAACCTTAGTATGGTGACATTACTGACATATAGTTCCGTCATAACTAGCAAAGTGAAACAAACCATGATATTCCTTTTTTTTTTTTTAAATGGCCGATTATGGTGTTAAGAATCTCTCGTGGCTAATATGGTCTCATTAAAGCAAGCATTCTTTGTCTTAGATGTTTTACACGTAATGAGAAACAACAAATTTTTGTCACTTAAAACTTAAAAGTTATGCATTGCCAAAGTTAGAAAAAAAGATTCATTTTTTTGTTATGAACAATAAAAATAAAATTTTCAAGTGAAAAGAAAGACATGACCAACAAATTTTTCTTTACTTGTCATGGTTTACTCTCATGCTACATGTTTGTGCGTGACTATAATTAATTATGTGGCCGAGTTGGTCACTCATGGATGACAAAGATAATTAGCATGGAGCTTGGTTTTTAAAAGAGCAAGGTGCACAAAGGCGATAAGGTCATAAGTTGAGACGCAAGAGCATGTCGCTTTTCTTACATCAGTTCATGTTGTTTGCAAAGATGTCCGAAAACAAATAATAAGTCACTTCGTGTTAAAAGTAAGGGTTAAAATACGCTAATAGTTGCCATCCATTTACTTTGAGTAACATGTGTAACACACGGGTACTTAAGTTTCATTGCCATCCATTCACTGCTGTATAGTGCTCTCATTTTTTTTAAAATAACCCATAACTCGTGAAGCTCACGGCCCAGTGAAAACCCAATCCAATAGTTAGAGACAGAGAGCAGCTCGAGAAATGTGGGCTGAAATAGTGGGACGGTTGTTAACCTCGGTAGGATTCAATGTAATGAATCGTTGACTTCTGTTTGATAAGCTGATTCATCAGTAGCCGAAGATTCTAATGGTGACTTTTTGTAAATCTCTAAGGTGGCCACTTTGTCTGCTGACACGTCTTCAAACGTATAACAATAATGTGCCCTAGATCTGAAAGCATAACCAACATAACGAAGAAAAAGAGCGTGTACCTTTATCGGAAGTAGTTGCAGATTCCTCGCGAGTGCCACAATTGCCCATGGAGATCAACAGAATGGTTGTGCTAGCAGTGTGTCATTCCTGAAGGTTCGATTGGTGAAGTTGTTGTGAGTAACCGTCGGGTGTGCTTCCCGATGAGCGAGTTCACACTTGACTCAACCTCTATCTATCACACCTCTAAAAAAATGAAACAAAAAATCCCTCATCAAATAGAATGAAGCAAAGATTTAAAATTGAAAATCAAAGTTAAATTTTGAGTGAGAGGTGAATGGTAAACAAACCTGGTCTTTTAGAAATCGCCATTAGAAGTTGTATTTGTGAGATCTGCTTAAAAGTTAAGAGGATTCTTTAAATTGGTGTTCAATACAAGAGAAAGAAAGAAAAGGAGAGAGGCGCAGGAGGAGGAAGATTATATAACTATATACATACATATGTAGTTACAATAAAAAATAAGTTATATATAAGTATAATGTATGTCTATAAACATAATATACACAATTAAAGTAATGATATATATTTGTAAATGAAAAATTAAATAATAAATGAATAGAAATTAAATTGCGCTCAAACTTTATACATAAACTTTGAAATGAGTTGATCTTAGTTGAAATTAGTTAAATCCAAACTCAACTCGACTCTTTTCTACCCTATTCAAATCAGCGCGTTAATAGTTGATCTTAGTTGACATTAGTTAAATTCAAACTCAACTCTACTCTTGTTTACCCTATTTAAATCAGCACGTTAATTTATAAAAACATGATAAACTATTGGTTTTAGTACACAATCACACAAATGACATATATAAAGACCTCCACATATGCAGTTCTTCACTTCTCTTGGATTCATCCATTAGCATATAACCTGTATGCATATCTAAAGACCTCCACACACATATATATATATATATATATATATATATATATATTTACACTTGCTATAACACTTGAACACAATGTGGGGTGATAATAATTCAACTAATTATGGCCTTGATAATTTTAATTGACCATGTATCATGTGTCACACTGCCACAGTGCCTCTTCATGCACCAACCCCATGATCAGGTGGTACAATAATGTACCCTTGAATTCGTATAATTACCTAAATTACAAAAGAGCCCCTGAATGCACCAACTATGCAGATTTTTTCTCATGCAAGCAATCTTTTTAATTTTTCTCTTCATGTAGAACATGATCACGAAGCTAGTGATCAAATGGCTACGAATGAGATCGATTCTTGGTTGATCTCAAACCCTGATAAAGATCAAATTGATGGGAATTTGAACCTTCAAATCTGCTATGGCTCCTGCAATGAACATCAGTGCAAGGGTGATTAGTTTATTCAGATGCAAACTCGGGGTATTTAGGTAAATTAAAATGGTTATTATGGTTAATCCCTTCACCATATTTTTCAAGTTTCATCACCTACAAGTTTATAAATGTAAGGCTTTTTCAATGAAAAAGTTATTACTTCCTGAAACTGACTCATGGATCATGTTTGTTCTGCCTTTAATTCTTTCTCAGGCGAATGGCTGTGAATCAATAGCAAAAATCTGAGCTGCCTAAGGCGCAAATGAATTTATAAACAAACAAGAACTGATCAAATTAAGTAGAACATGTAAGCTTCCTTATCATACATAAAAACATAAAAAAATAAATTAATACCAAGAGTTGGAACAAAGCATACCCCAATACCCAGGGGCGTAGTTTAGAGGGAGGCTGGGGGGCGCCCAACCCTCAGAACTTTTCGCTCAGTAGTGCCTGGTATGTCGTTTTCGTATAGAAGTTTTTTGGTATATACGTTTTCGACCCCTAATTTTATAATTGTTTAGGTATATACGTTTTCAACCATCGGTCGGAAATGTCAAGCTTCGCCACTGCCAATACCTGAAAAGAAAAACATCAAGAATTGGACACTCCCATTCCTCCTGTTAACCCCTTGTTGATCATCCTTGGAACTGCCTTCTTTGCCTACACCGGTCCCAAATTCGATAAATACCAAAACTTTTCACAAAAGTATGATCACTCCAATCAAAGATTCATCCAATTATGAAAATCTAGTCTTTAAACAAATCTTAAAACCAATTCAGATAAACCTATTTACGGGTTACACGCAATGATTTATCGGATTAGACAGAGATCACTCTTGAAAGAATTGGATTTGATGAAACTGTGATATCGATAGAGGGAACCCTCTGCTCATAACCGTTGTTTTCTTATTTGTACGTATGATATTTGATCGACCGAACAGAAGTATGCATTCCACTTCATATATATTTGTGGCCTTTTGTTTAATGCCCCCATAAAGTCATCGGTCAAAGTTTTGGCCCAATAAAATTATGACAAAACATTTTAGGACTTTAAATCATCAGCCCAAAACAAAACAATTTTGATGGACCACAACATCATTTAATATACATTAACAATCTCAAGGATATTATCCATTTAGTGGATTGTTAATAAAACTAATAATATTAAATATGTTAATCCCAAATAGTTATTAGATTAATCAAACTAATAATTAAATAAGAGGCCCAAATAACATTCGTATTAAACGAGCCCGCACCCCTGCGTCACCTAACTCTATTAATCACCGAAGTTATTTCTCGATCAACAAGTTAATCCAATACCCTAAAATCCGTTGATAACACTAAAATTACCAACAATCATTGCAGCAAGAGAGATACATATGTGAGGGTAGTGTGTGTTGCGTGAGAGAAGTGAAAGGTTGGCTAGATATGAAGGGTCTGGCGTTAACATCAATGGGGGAAGAAACAGTGGTTTCTTTATAAGATTTCAATTATGTGACTTATTTGGGTTTTCTATAAGATTTCAATTATGTGACTTTTGTGTGAAAAGGGGCACTTTGGAGGATATTTTAAGGCAAAGAGGTCTTTGTGTTAAATCTTTTAGATGCCATCTTAAAACTAATGTAAATTACTTTTGTGTTCATCCTTCCTCTTACTCTTAAATAATGTATTATAGATAAGTAATTTTACTCAAGTTTTTCATAATTAATTATCATTAAATAATCATACTCCCTCCGTCCCTCTTTAAGTGTCCACATTCCTTTTTTATTTGTCTCATTAGACCATGTGCAGTGGTTTGCAAGATAATACCTCCACCCTTGAGCATTTTCTGTCATGTGGCACTCCAGTCAGCAAGGAAGCATCATTCAAAAAGTGGCGTAGTGGTGATAACGCCCAATTATGCCCCGTCAAATCATTACACAATTATTATTTGTTTTAACTAAAACCAAATAAATTTCACTAAATAAAAAAACATTACATACTAAAAAACAAAATAAATATACTGAAACAAATAAAAAATACCGAAACTAATTTTTGGCTTCGCTTTCGTCATCTTCGTCTTCCTCGTCCTCCGTTTCTTATTCACCCGCAGGTGGGATATACTGAACCGACCATGCGTGGTGTACCAAATCAGCCGTTAACGCGGAATGGTTTGGTTCGTAACGCAATTCTCGTGCATTATTCACTCTTTCTTCCATTGACGCTTGGGGACGCTCCTCCTGAACACTTAACATTCTAACTAAATCCCTAACTACAAATCAAGATGCAACTAGATACCCCCCCCCCCCTCATTTGACAGTTTCAAAGGGGCCCCACCATGTCACAACCTTTTGATTATTTTATTAGGAGTGTTAAGTAGATATTGAACATAATGACCAAAGGTTACATGAATGTTGGAGGATCTTGATACATATAACACTAACCTTATCACTTTACCATTTTAAAACTTCATCCCCTCCCTCTCTTCCCTCCATGTTCACGGCACAACACCACCTCCATACACTTCCATTTTCAATCATCTCCTAGCCATTTCAAGTGTACTTTAGAGTGTTACAAGGTGATCTAAGAAGGTGCAAAACTTTGGAAGTTGAAGGACCATCTTGGAGTGCTTTTAACCACCTCATTTGTGCTATCTCATCTTCATCCTTGTTAAGCCACTTCCCTAGCCACTAGAGCTAGTAGTAAGCTTCTTGATCTTTGTTTTGATCCATGTTACTAGTATATTACTCATGTACAAGTTAAACCATCAAGAAACATAAAGCTTTACAAGATGAACACTTGAAGAACACTTGAAATCTAAAGAAAACAAACATAACTTTGAAGTGTAAAGTTGTATGTGATTAATATGTGCTTAGCTTTATGATCATCATATGTAGTATGGTTATATGTGAAGATCTTGAAAGCGTATACATAGACCTTGAACGATCCTTGAAGAATAAGTTGATGAACATGATGTAGACCTCTGATGAACTAGTTAGGATGATTTACAACACATAAACATGGATTTAAAGTTATTTTTGTAAATGGATGAACAAGTTGTTAAACATGATTTTCTACAAAAGTTGTGTAATTAGTGGATAATTATCATTTTTGAAGATAACTAAACACGTTAACCACCATACTAGAAGACTACATGTTTTTATAAAGTTTTGAGATCATCATCATGTAAAAAGTGTATGTACGAAGTTGTTTAAACCTATAAAAATTATTTTGGTAATTAAGTGAGTTGTGTAAAACTTAAACACATGTTCATGAACATGGAAAAACTCCTAAATATAGGGGAAACTATGGCCAAATTTTTATAAAAATTCAACACTTAGAAAAATATAAAGTTTACTACTAAACTTTTGGTTTTTAGATGTTTAAATAAATTAAATATGGCCATACCCTATTTTCATATAGAAATACAAGTTAAGAAAATAAATATTTCTTAAAGGACAAAAACAAGTATAAATATATATTTAGGAAAATATATATTTAATGGTCACCAAGGATTTTTGTGTGGAATGTTAATATTATGTGTAATATATGTAGTAGAAAAAAATAGGGAAATTAAAACACTAAAAACTCCCAATGGAGTATAAATACATAATACCCTAAATACAAAAGAAAATACTTGGACAAAATACACACAAATATTCCACCTTGAGTATTTGGGCAACCATAACAAAATATATATATACACTTATATATATTTCTTGGTAAAATGGACTTGGACAATTAAATGGACTTATACACAAAAATATATATATTAACAAAATTGGTAAAAATATATATATTCCATACAAGCCTTAAAAAGATATTATTTTTAAGAAGTAGAAATTCAGGAAAAACATAAGATTTACAAATAATAAACCTTGTCAAGAAATAAGAAATACGCGAACTTTAACACTAGAATACGTGTATACTTTCCTAAGTGTACACTTGGAAAATAACAAACCTACTTATACTAAAAATTATTGGGAATATTATTTTACAAGTATACATATTTATTTTGAAAAATAAATATAACTAGATACAAAAACATGGGCTAGGCCGAAAGATACAAAAACATGGGTTAGACCCAAGAATACAAAGACATGGGCTAGGCCCAATGACACAAGGACATGGGCTAGGCCCAATAACGTGGGCTAGGCCCAATGACGTGGGCTAGGCCCAATGACATGGGTTAGGCCCAATGACATGGGTTAGGCCCAATGATAAGTGTGCTAGGCACAAGGACAATGAACGCGCGACGCCGTTCACACACTATTCAAGACACGATAACAAAACCTATATTATTAAGTCAAAAAATAATTAATCAATAAAACGATTAAGAACAACTAACCTAAGATGGGGACTTGTACATAGAACAAACATAGACTTAAGTGTCTAATGGGAATTAGAACACTTGTAGGTTTCGGTTCAAGACCAAGGAAAAACACTGTGAGTTGTACACAAGGAACGCGAATCAGTGAGTTCATGTCCCCCTTTCTTTTAAACTCTCTCGGTTTTATAACATTCGGGGAAATACATGTCAAGACACATGATATGTTAGTTATGGAGTTAGATGACAATAAGATCGATGTGCGTAAGTAGGATTGGATAATAATATAACATTTGTAACCATTAATCACTTAGTGACCAATGTGCAAAAGGTGTAGATCTATTGAGCTTAAGGCACGCTCCACTCCTAGTTGTATAACATGGGGTGCTTTTGTGATCTCAATTGAGAACAAAGTGTCATCGGTTTGGTTATATACTTACGGCGCATAGTATTGGAGGCTCGCTACCCACTGATAGATCCTTATATTCCATAATTATTTATATACCTGGATTTCAATAATGGTTAACAATCATGACAACTTATTCGAAAACAAAATTACATGAACTCGCTCAACTTTTGTTGATTTTTCAAACTACATGTATTTCAGGAAACAGGGCTTAACCGGTGATGGATTCTCGGAGCTTAAAACGATGGCCACTTTTGGAGGGTTTGCCTCATATATCCCTTCCTTGTTTGGGCATATAGGAGTCAAAACATCGATTTAAATCTACGATTATAACAAACCTATTTTGGTGATGTAACTTAACTAAATATTGTTTTGGTAAACTTATGAAACTTGTTGGAACATGTAAACTTGAATTTGAATTTGTATAATATACGGCATCGTTGTTGGGTATAATTATGTTTACACGATTGATTGCAATGATTACCGTTAAGTCACACGTTTGCGCTTCCGCTAAGACCAGGGTGTGACAAATTGGTATCAGAGCTTCGATTGTAGTGAACCGAGGACAAACTTTTTACTAAGTTTGGTCTATAATCACCAGGGGCTCTCACACGAAAACAAAGTTTAACATTACAAAACTGTTTTCTAGTATATGACAAAAGTATTACAAAATGTCACGATAACATGAGGATCTATCACATGAGTTCAACCATAGGTAAGAACAAAAGCTATTCCTGATTAGTCTATAATGAATAGACACGAGAACACTAGGATTACACGAAACCAAAGAACAAATTGCATGAGATTTGATGGTTAAAATGAAATATATCATAAGTAATAATTAATTACTAACCTTTATGTTTATACGTTGTATGGATTGTATTTGCCAGGACCATGTCTTCAGTGTCTTCGTACGAGGAGGACCCTATGGAGTACTTCTCAGATGACGAATTTGGTGTCGAAGCTGCTGCGGCTATACTCCCGAGGATGCAGCCGTTCACGAGGTTTCGGATGATGAGGACCTCGACGATTTCCAGCCTTTCTCCCTACCTGACTACTACATGGGAGATGACCAGGATCACCTGCACGATCCTGAGTATGATGTGCTAGCCTTTCCCCAGCTCCATCACGACGAGGCCATCCATGGTCACCCAGATGGGGAGCACGTAGTGGTGCACTTAGTCGCACCACTAGTTGTCATCCCACCGGTCATCGAGTTAGACGATGATGAGGATGATGTCATGCCTATCTTCCAGGTCGACCATTTGGATGCTAAGTTGGGAGATGGCGAGGTTATCGATGAGTTGCCCATACTTGAGCTACCCCCACCTGTCATCCCTGTTATTGACTTGTCATCCTCATCTTCTGACTCTGACGATGGACACATGTCTGACGATGCTATGTCTACTGTACCAGCCACACCCTCACCTGTCCACTCACCTGACACCGTGTTACCACCACCCTTTGTACCACCGCATACTTCTGTAGGCCCATCTTATGCTAGCATTCCTGCCCCTATGTTTACTCCATTTTCTGGACCTCCACGCCATCACTCATTGGGCGGTACGCCCCGACGTCATGAGCAGCCACCCCCACCCTTTATGAGTAGCTCCACTTACCATCCCATCCATGACCCACACGCGGCCGGATCATCTCATTGGGCCGGACCCCCACCCCCTACTGCATCACCCATGTTTGCTTCATGCCCTTCGCCACCCCGTTACCGTAGGTATCCCCCTTCTCCTCCACCGGGCATGAGCCCGTCGGACCCATATCACCCTGTCATTTTCCCGTAGTTTCTCTCGAGGAGGAAGTGATAGCACATGACCGCCAGATAGCTCAGCTTTATCGTATGATTCATGAGCTCCAGGGTCAGCGCCCTGCTCAGGTTGCTACTAGAGCACCACCTGCACCACCCTCACCGCCACCATACACACCATCCACACCCCCAGACTTACCACCTGCACCACCGTCACCACCACCTTATACACCATCTTCACCACCACCACCACCGACTCCACTACCCCTGTGTCCCTATCACCATCCCAGATGCCCATTTGAGGCACGCATGTGCGAGTGGGAGCATATCCAGGCTGCCTCCGTTCACCGTGTCTCTGAGATAGAGGAGGAGTTGGCCTATCACCGCATGTTGCTCCATAGGTCATCATCCCCTCCGCCCCCGCCACCTCAGTAGTTTAGTACTAGTTATCGTTGGGGATCAGCCCCCGCTTTTGTGGATCTAGCTTCCGAAGACTCAAGCCAGAAGATCCAACTTTTGTGACGACTAAAGACGAAGATGCAATGAAGAAGAAAACTTTACATTTGTATTGTATTGTATGAACTTGTATCGACTAGGGTTATGTAACCCTAAGTCCTTTTGATTCTTCATGAACAAATGTACTAAGTTGTCAATCATGTATGGAAGTGTATTTTGTTATCTCGCATTGTATTTTATTTATGTCGTGGTTGGTTGATATTGTAATGTATTGGTCGATATTGTGATGTGATGGTGGATATCGTGATGTGTTGGTTGGTGTTAGGATATGTCGTGGTTGATTTTATGTTGTGATATGTCGTGGTTGATCTTATATTGTGTTGTGGATGATGTTTATTTATTTCACCATGGTGCGCGTGTACGTTAGATGTTATATGATGGTTGTGATGATTGGTTTATTCTTGTGTGTTCGCAATAGTGTTGTACGCCATATACACGACTTCTTACCCCTTATCCGACGTGATGTTTCTTATACTCGAAAAAAATAATAATAATAACAGCAAACAACCAAGATTTTTGTAATTTATTTTAAATGATTTTTATTATTGAAACAATCGTCTAATCACAATCGATATTTCCTATTAGAAGACGATGCCACCATGATGAAGGGATACCAACGCCAATCGGCTACCATCGACCGAGGCAGAACTGAACGAGAGTATATCTCAGGCCATTGCTCAGTACGAGGCCAACCGCTCCGAGCATAGCAACGGAACCGGAGGCCCAAACAGAACCAACCCACCTACCGGTAATCTTTGGTCATTCATATAGCCATGTGACACTCTCGTTTAATCTATTCGTGCTTTGAATCTCATTCTTGAGTTGGTGTACCTAATCTATTTCGGGTTGCACTTACAAGCAGTTTTTGGACTGCAAGCCTCTGAACTTCAGTGGCACCGACGGTGCTGTTTCATTCGTGCGTTGGACCGAAAAGACTGACTCGGTCATACGAATGAGCAAGTGCCCCGCTGAGCAAAGAGTCACTTATGTCACTGGACTCTTCATTGATGGAGCGTTATCTTGGTGGAATCTCCAGGTGCAGACCAAAGGAGACGATGCTGCATATGGTATGACCTGGGAGGAGTTGAAGGAAATCATGAGGAAAAGGTATTGCGCAAGGTCTGAAATCCAAAAGTTGGAAACGGAAATCTGGAATCTTAAGATGATCGGCTCTGACATCGCGGGATATGTCCAAAGGTTTCATGATTTGTCACGAGTGGTTCCGTACTTGGTGGAACCGGAATTCAAAAGGATTAAGAGATTCGTATGGGGACTCGCCCCTGAAATTCTAAGCCTTGTGACTTCATCGAAACCGACTGAAATTGGGGAAGCGATTGAGTTAGCTGTGAGCTTTACTGAAGAGGCTGTACGTCAAAAGAAGCTACCGAAACTTGGGGAAGTCAAGAAAGAAGCTACTGTGGAGACTACGGAAGTTCTCCCACTTTAAGAAAAGTACTCGTGGTAGTAACTTTAACAGGGGCAAGAGACAAGCGCCGAGAGAGAACGGAGTAGCGAAAGCTTATGCCGCTACCGCCCAAACAATGCTGAGAGGAAACCTTATGGTGGAGAAGCACCAAAATGTCCCAAATGCCCTTTCCATCATTATGGGGAATGCCGAGGCTCAAAAGGCGGCAAGTGTGGAAAGTTTGGGCATAACACCACTGCATGCCAAGGAACAACTGATGGATGCTATAATTGTGGTGACAAAGGGCATTTCATGAAAGATTGCCCGAAAGGAAATCAAGCTCGGGGTAGAGCTTTTGTACTTGGAGCTAAGGACGCAGCGAGGACCCGAATGTGGTCACCGGTACGTTCCCTATAAACAACCACCTTGCATCTCTACTTTTCGATACCGGGGCAGATTTTAGTTTTATTTCTAAGGAACTTAGAGACGTACTTGGGATAGAATCGAGAAAATTAGACATTCCTTACACCATCGAATTAGTCGACGGAAAACTGGTAGAGTCGAGCGAAGTTATAAAGAAATGTACCTTAGAACTGGGTGAACGAAAGTTCGACATAGATCTCTTACCAGTTCAATTAGGTAGTTTCTTGTCGTTATCGGCATGGATTGGCTATCCGAAAATCGAGCTGAAATTTTATGTCACGAAAAGATCATTCGTATTCCTATGTCAAGCGGAGAACCTTTGATGGTCCATGGGGAAAAACAAAACACGCCACTACGAATCATTAATTGCATGAAAGCCCAAAAGTGCTTAAGGAAAGGTTGCATCGCTTTTCTAGCACATGTTGTCGACAAGAAGGCCGAGGAGCCTAAGCTCGAAGACATTCCGATCGTTAAGGAATTCCCTGAAGTGTTTCCGGAAGACTTACCAGGATTGCCACCTCAACGACAAGTCGAATTCCACATCGACTTGGTACCGGGAGTCGCGCCTGTAGCCAAATCTCCATATTGACTAGCACCTTCTGAAATGCAAGAATTATCTACGCAACTTCAAGAGTTGCTAGATAAAGGATTTATTAGACCGAGCTTTTCGCCTTGGGGAGCTCCGGTCTTATTCGTGAAGAAAAAGGACGGAATGTTCAGAATGTGTATCGATTACCGAGAGTTGAATAAGCTTACTATCAAGAATCGGTATCCACTACCAAGGATTGACGACCTGTTTAATCAACTACAAGGTTCAAGCTTCTATTCCAAGATAGACTTAAGGTCTGGATATCACCAGTTGCGGATTCAAGAAGAAAGCATACCAAAAACGACTTTTAGGACTCGTTACGGTCATTACGAGTTTCTCGTTATGCCATTTGGCCTAACAAATGCACCGGCAGTCTTTATGGATTTAATGAATCGTGTGTGCAAGCCGTATCTTGAGAAATTCGTGATAGTATTTATCGATGATATCTTAATATATTCGCGATCGAAGAAAGAGCACGAGCAACATTTGAGAACCATTCTAGAACTTCTAAAGAAAGAGAAACTCTACGTGAAATTTTTGAAGTGCGAATTCTGGATTCGCGAAGTACAATTTCTCGGGCATGTGGTGAACGAGAAAGGTATTCATGTAGACTCGTCAAAAATTGAAGCCATTAAGAATTGGGAAGCATCCAAGACTCCAACCGAAGTTCGACAATTTCTCGGATTAGCGGGCTATTATCGGAGATTCATTAAGAACTTTTCTAAAGTTGCTCAACCACTAACGACACTCACGCAAAAAGACAAGAA
Organism: Scalesia atractyloides; assembly: GCA_947069175.1. Lineage (NCBI taxonomy): Eukaryota > Viridiplantae > Streptophyta > Magnoliopsida > Asterales > Asteraceae > Scalesia > Scalesia atractyloides. The sequence goes on from CAMTDV010000014.1 coordinate 92,204,442, forward strand.
GTTTGTTTGGGACGAAAAACAAGAAGAGGCATTTCAACTCTTAAAGGATAAACTATGTGATGCGCCAATCTTATCACTTCCTGACGGTACCGATGACTTTGTGGTGTACTGTGATGCTTCACATCAGGGTTTAGGTTGCGTGCTTATGCAACAAGATAAAGTCATCGCGTATGCGTCACGTCAATTGAAGGTTCACGAGAAAAATTGTACCACGCATGACCTCGAGTTAGGTGCCGTGGTGTTTGCTTTGAAGATTTGGCGGCATTATCTATATGGTACTCAATGTACTATATTCACGGATCACAGAAGTCTTCAACATATATTTAATCAGAAGGAATTAAATATGCGTCAACGACGTTGGGTTGAATTGTTGAATGACTACGATTGCACAATCAAGTATCATCCGGGTAAGGCTAACGTTGTAGCAGACGCCTTGAGCCGCAAGGAACGAGTCAAGACACTAAGAGTACGAGCCTTAGAGATGACAATTCAGACAAATTTCACAACCCGTGTGCGTGAGGCACAGCAAGAAGCTTTAAAACCAGAAAACATCCCAGCAGAATCATTGCGAGGAATGGAAAAAACAAATGGAACCAAATAAAGATGGAACCTTATATTTCATGGGAAGAATCTAGATTCCATATTTTGGAGGTTTACGAGACTTAGCACTGGACGAAGCCCACAAGTCAAAGTACTCAATTCATCCAGGATCGGATAAGATGTATCAAGACTTGAAATAGTACTACTGGTGGCCTAACCTCAAGGCAGACATTGTAACCTATGTTGGGAAATGTCTTACTTGTGTGAAGGTCAAGGCCGAATACCAGAAACCGTCTAGATTATTACAACAACCCGAGATTCCTGTTTGGAAGTGGGAACAAATATCAATGGATTTCATAACCAAACTTCCACGAACCTCTCGAGGACATACATGATTTGGGTGATTATAGATCGGTTAACCAAGTTGGCTCACTTCTTACCGATTCGTGAAAAAGATAGTACTGAGAAGCTAGTTGAGTTGTATCTTAAGGAAATTGTGGCACGTCACGGAGTGCCAGTCTCCATAATCTCAGATCGAGATGGTCGCTTTGTGTCGTGGATATGGCAGTCATTTCAAGCTTCATTTGGATCTCGCCAAGATCTAAGCACGGCGTTTCATCCGCAGACTGATGGTCAAAGAGAGCGAACCATCCAAACTTTAGAAGACATGCTTCGCGCTTGTGTGATGGACTTAACAGGAAACTGGGATACTTATTTACCATTGGTAGAGTTTTCCTACAACAACAGCTATCACACTAGCATTAAGGCCGCGCCATTCATAGCACTCTATGGACGCAAGTGACCCGATCTCCGCTATGCTGGGCAGAAGTTGGTGACAAACAACTCATTGGTCCCGAACTGGTCCAAGAAACCACAGACAAGATATTCACAATTCGCGAACGAATCAAGGCAGCCCATGATCGACAAAAGAGCTACGCGGACAAAAGACGTAAACCACTATCCTTCGAGGTCGGAGACAAGGTTTTGTTGAAAGTCTCGCCTTTAAAGGGCGTAGCTAGATTTGGTAAGCGTGGGAAAATTAACCCACGGTACATTGGACCTTTCGAAATTCTGGCAAAAGTCGGTACTGTTGCATACAAGTTAAAATTACCCGAAGAACTCAATAATGTGCATGACACATTCCATGTGTCTAATCTCAAAAAGAGTCCAACTAAAGAGGCAGTCAGCATCCCTGCAGATGAGATTCATATAGACGATAACCTCTAATTCACTGAAGAACCTGTTGAGGTTATGGACTGGAAGGTCCAGAAAACACGGAGAAGTCGTATCAAGCTAGTCAAAGTCCGTTGGAACTCTAGACACGGACTCGAGTGTACTTGGGAACGTGAAGATCAACTCAACGTCAAATACCCTCACTTGTTTGAGAAGACTCCTGTAACGGATAACTCAGCTTGAATTTCGGGACGAAATTCCTTTTAACAGGGGAGTATGTGACAACTGTCAACCTTCGGGTAATTTCCGTACAATTAAACTATTAATTTAATCATGCAATTATATGTTAAAACGTCATGCTCTGCTAGATTACATCCTATATATCTGAAACTGCTATGAATTGCATTTCAATAGTGCATATTATTCATCTTGATCATTGTGTCAGAAAAAACAATTAGACAAGGCACTAAAACAACTAGTAGACTTGCCGGTTAGACTAGCAGTGTCAGCACTAGTCCGGTACTCAGCTTTACGACAGTTCTAGGACTTAGATAAAAATCCAATAGCAATCATATATTAAATCCAATAATGGAGAACAAGGATTTGACTTAACACTTTCCGGAAATCATTTAAAGCACTTAAAAGTGCCCAAAACACACTTTAAATGCAGAATTCATCATAAATCAGCAAAATTCAGCATTGACACACTAAAATATAAAGCAGAAATAAGGTTAAAGTGTCCAGAATAACTTGCAAAGTGCCGGGAATAAAAACCATCATAGAAGGTACCTCATAACACACTAAACTGCACCATTTAGCACTTTAACGAACCGGTAAGCAACCGAACAACCGGACACTACCCGAAACACCAACTTTTCACTAGAAGCATTGTTTTAGTGATACAAAGATAGTTATGATTATCAAACACCATATTTCCTCCTAGAACACTAAAACACTTAAATCCATAATCATAACACTTAACATTCTAACTAAATCCCTAACTACAAATCAAGATGCAACTAGATACCCCCCCTCATTTGACGGTTTCAAAAGGGCCCCACCATGTCATAACCTTTTGATTATTTTATTAGGAGTGTTAAGTAGATATTGAACATAATGACCAAAGGTTACATGAATGTTGGAGGATCTTAATACATATAACACTAACCTTATCACTTCACCATTTCAAAACTTCATCTCCTCCATCTCTTCCCTCCATGTTCACGACACCAACACCACCTCCATACACTTCCATTTTCAATAATCTCCTAGTCATTTCAAGTGTACTTTAGAGTGTTACAAGGTGATCTAAGAAGGTGCAAAGCTTTAGAAGTTGAAGGACCATCTTGGAGTGCTTTTAACCACCTCATTTGTGCTATCTTCATCTTCATCCTTGTTAAGCCACTTCCCTAGCCACTAGAGCTAGTAGTAAGCTTCTTGATCTTTGTTTTGATCCATGTTACTAGTATATTACTCATGTACAAGTTAAACCATCAAGAAACATAAAGCTTTACAAGATGAACACTTGAAGAACACTTGAAATCTAAAGAAAACAAACATAACTTTGAAGTGTAATAAAGTTGTATGTGATTAATATGTGCTTAGCTTGATGATCATCATGTAGAATGGTTATATGTGAAGATCTTGAAAGCGTATACATAGATCTTGAACTATCCATGAAGAATAAGTTGATGAACATGATGTAGACCACTAATGAACTAGTTAGGATGATTTACAACACATAAACATGGATTTAAAGTTATTTTTGTAAATGGATGAACAAGTTGTTAAACATGATTTTCTACAAAAGTTGTGTAATTAGTGGATAATTAGCATTTTTGAAGATAACTAAACATGTTAAACACCATACTAGAAGACTACATGTATTTATAAAGTTTTGAGATCATCATCATGTAAAAAGTGTATGTATGAAGTTGTTTAAACCTATAAAAATTATTTTGGTAATTAAGTGAGTTGTGTAAAGCTTAAACACATGTTCATGAACATGGAAAAACTCCTAAATATAGGGGAAACTATGGCCAAATTTTTATAAAAATTCAACACTTAGAAAAATATAAAATTTACTACTAAACTTTTGGTTTTTAGATGTTTAAATAAATTAAACATGGCCATGCCCTATTTTCATATAGAAATTAAAAAATAAATATTTCTTAAGGATAAAAACAAGTATAAATATATATTTAGGAAAATATATATTTAATGGTCACCAAGGATTTTTGTGTAATATATGTAGTAGACAAAAATAGAGAAATTAAAACACTAAAAACTCCCAATGGAGTATAAATACATAATACCCCTAAATACCAAAGAAAATACTTGGACAAAATACACACAAAATACTCACCCTTGAGTATTTGGGTAACCATAACAATATATATATATATATATATATATATATATATATATATATATATATATATATATATATATATACACTTATATATATTTCTTAGTAAAATGGACTTGGACAATTAAAAGACTTATACACAAAAATATATATATTTAACAAGATTGGTAAAAATATATATACTCCATACAAGCCTTAAAAAGATATTATTTTTAAGAAGTAGAAATTCCGGAAAAACAAAAGATTTACAAATAATAAACCTTGTCAAGAAATAAGAAATACGCGAACTTTAACACTAGAATACGTGTATACTTTCCTAAGTGTACACTTGGAAAATAACAAACCTACTTATACTAAAAATAATGTTGGGAATATTATTTACAAGTATACATATTTATTTTGAAAAATAAATATAACTAGATACAAAAACGTGGGCTAGGCCCAAAGATACAAAAACATGGGTTAGACCCAAGAATACAAAGACATGGGCTAGGCCCAATGACATCAACACATGGGCTAGGCCTAATGACACAAGAACATGGGCTAGGCCCAACGACACAAGGACGTGGGCTAGGCCCAATGACATGGGTTAGGCCCAATGACAAGTGTGCTAGGCACAAGGACAATGAACGGGCGACGCAGTTCACACACTATTCAAAACACGATAACAAAACCTATATTATTAAGTCAAGAAATAATTAATCAATAAAATGATTAAGAACAACTAACCTAAGATGGGGACTTGTACATAGAACAAATATAGACTTAAGTGTCTAATGGGAATTAGAACACTTGTAGGTTTCGGTTCAAGACCAAGGAAAAACACTATGAGTTGTGCACAAGGAACGCGAATCAGTGAGTTCATGTCCCCCTTTCTTTTAAACGCTTTCGGTTTTATAACATTCGGGGGAAATACATGTCAAGACACATGGTATGTTAGTTATGAAGTTAGATGACAATAAGATCGATGTGCGTAAGTAGGATTGGATGACAATATAAAATTAGTAACCATTAATCACTTAGTGACCAAGGTGCAAAAGGTGTAGATCTATTGAGCTTGAGGCACCCTCCACTCCTAGTTGTATACCATGGGGTGCTTTTGTGATCCCAATTGAGAACAAAGTGTCATCGGTTTGGTTATATACTTACGGCGCATAGTATTGGAGGGCTCGCTACCCACTGATAGATCCTTATATTCCATAATTATTTACATACCTGGATTTCAATAATGGTTAACAATCATGACAACTTATTCGAAAACAAAATTACATGAAATCGCTCAACTTTTGTTGATTTTTCAAACTACATGTATTTCAGGAAACAGGGCTTAATCGGTGATGGATTCTCGGAGCTTAAAACGATGGCCACTTTTGGAGGGTTTGCCTCATATATCCCTTCCTTGTCTGGGCATATAGGGGTCAAAACATCGATTTAAATCTACGATTATAACAAACCTATTTTGGTGATGTAACTTAACTAAATATTGTTTTGGTAAACTTATGAAACTTGTTGGAACATGTAAACTTGAATTTGAATTTGTATAACATACGGCATCGTTGTTGGATATAATTATGTTTACACGATTGATTGCAATGATTACCGTTAAGTCACACGTTTGCGCTTCCGTTACGACCAGGGTGTGAGACAATGCATGCAATCCAAGCTACCAATCATACCCGGCAAACCATGCTCACTCGAATGTACCTCGTAAATCTTTTGGAGGTCGTACTATGTGGGCGTTCTCAGATAACGCGCACTGTACAATTGTATAATACCTTTAACAAACATATACGACCATAAGCAAAAAAAAATAATAATAATTAATTGTAATGTTTATAGGAATGTACCTTGACAAAAATGTTCCAATGTGTCCCGTGTTGTTTTCTCGGCCATTTTTAAATACTCGTCATTTATATCGCTCTTGTTTCCATAAGCAAGGACTCGAAGTAACGACATACACTTTTGAATACCGGTGAATCCAAGTTGCCCTTTCGCATATGCTTTTTGTTTAAAATAATCAAAGTTGCTTTCAAGGTCCTCGACGATGCGTAGAAACAAACGCTTGCTCATCCGGAAACGACACCTAAATACTTTCGGGTTCGGATATGTTGGCGATTCAACGAAATAATCTTTCATCAACCGATCATTTACCGCACTTCGGTCTCGTTCAATATAATCCCTTGTTCTAATTTTACTTTTGGGACGGCTACATTGTGTCATATATCGCACCGCTAGTTGACAAGCATTCGTAACCGCCCCCTGCTCGATCTCCTCGTCCGTAGATTCACCGTCATCCGCTAAAAACTCTCTATAGTTATAATTCGCGATGCATGAGGAACTAGCAAATCCATTATTTTTATAAAAATGGTATAGAATTGGAGAGGGTATAGGTTTTGGTTTGTAAAAATGGGATGAGTGAAGGGTGTATATATATATACACTCTATATTAATAAGCATATTCGAAGACCAGAAATGGTCTTTGCCACTTTTTCAACATTTACAACATCTTAAAGCATATTGTACAATACTCTAAAGCACAAATGGATTCTTTCAAACACCCCCTGCAATAACCTGGGCAGGCTTCCTGAAATATCTAGGCGGGCTTTCAAATTTCAAACGCCCCAACTTTTCAAATCCCGAACAAAACCTGCTTCTCTCCCCTCTCCAAAATTCAAACCCACCTTAAGCAACAATCTATCTATTTCTCTCATACGCTAGCCGCCTCCACATCTATTCTCCACGCGCTCTCTTCCCCCGCACGCGAAGAACCAGAAACACATAGATTAAAAGAAACCCTAACCGAATCAATCATCCATGTCTGTTTCGTTACCTTCTAAGAATCAATCATCCACGTTTCTATCTCAGATCTGCCGTTCAAGTAAGTTAAATTTTTCGGATTTTGTTGTTTAGGATTTGGTAGCCATTTCTGTCGATCTAGAACCCTAATCCCTATTGTCTTGTGTCTGCAGTTCATCTCGCATCTATCCACGTTCTAACTTCACATGCTTTTGAAGACTAAGTTATGATGATATTTTCTTAATTATTGTAGTTACACAGCTGGTGAGTATTGGACAAACTCTCCACTCTTAATGCTTAAACTTGAAAGTTATTATACCCCATGTTGCAGAGGCTTTTACTGACAAGAAGTATCATCCTAGAATTGCTTGCCTAGGTCTCTTTTTTTTTTTTGGCTAAATTACTCTCAAAACCCTGCAAACATTTTCTAGATACGAGTAAGGAATTATACATTTGCAGCTTACAATAAAGCTCTTGAAGATGCTCTTGTCGTGTTGGAAAAACTCTCTACATATCTATTGTTGTGAATGATCGTAAGCTCTTTTTTTCAATGGATGATCCAGATCTCCGGTTTAGCAGGTCTGTTAACTTCGTATGTCCATTTTTATTTTTTGTTAATTTTGTTTTGATTCAAGGTCTTAAAAGCCCTCTCATCCGAGTTGCGTCATTCAAAAACCTCGTATAACACTCACTCGCTCGCTAATCAACATGGGTATAAATCGTAATGTGTTTGTTATTTGTTTCATTGTGTGCTTAAAGTGTATTCGATTGTGTGATTTTCTATTGCATCAATTTGTTCATTTGATTTGTTTAAGTTATCGAGTTAGGTGTGTTTATTGCATCTTAAATATTTATTTGTTTTTTTTTACTTTTGATCTACTTGGGTTTATGTTATGTAGATCAAACCAAGAAGGTGCATTTTGTACTAATGGTAAAGAACTGACACCTCTGCAATGGCTTCTTATTCAGCAAAATGAAACTGGTAAATTAATCAACCACAACTAATTTGATGTGAATATGTGTATGTTGGCTCCTGTCGTTGATGGAAATGAAGCAGAAGCTAAAAAGGGCTAATTTACCATCTTTATATATAGTAATCTACACCTCTGTTACTTTTTGCAGCCTTTGGACAATGAATTAGCGTTATTGGTTTACATCTACCTGGTGTTATTGATGACATTTTCTCTTATACGAGGCCCTCTTGGTGCTATTTTCTCAAATGAAGTTGTCTCCTTGTATCGTTGGGCTCCAACAACTCAAGGTAAATACTTTCTAATTTCTTTGTTATATTTAGAAATTATTTATTTCTTTTTATGTTAACCTGTGATTTCTGTATTGATGTTATAGCTCGACGAAATAGTTCTACATGAAAAGGAAAACTATATGGTATTGATGTTATGGCTCGGCGAAATATTTCTGACTTACAAGGAGAGCTATATGATTGTCCGGTGACAGCACATGTGCACATCTTGCAAGGAAGTAATATTATTTGGAAATTAAATACCTTTTATAATTTATTTATTTTTTGGCATCCTAAATTATTCACCAATCATTTATTCTCACATTGAATTGTTCATTGCAAATGTGTTTTTTCCAGGTATAATGCACAAGTACGTCTAGGTAAAGACAAACCAACTCTCTGAGGTGTGTTACATCATAAAACAACACATGCCGCATTGTCATATTTTTCTGGGCATGCCAAATATTCCTATATGATGATCCTATATCATCATAAACACAATCTTGTTGTCCAACCAGAAGGTAACAACGACTGTCACACCGGTAAGTTAATTACCCTTCAATAGGGTTACCTCTAAAACTATAAAAATGTAAACTGATGATCAAAATCGATGGACTTAAGAATGTTTGAATTTTTTCATAAATTTAAATAGCCATGCTAAACTTGTTTCGGTAGACAGGGCTCTAGATGCTTTGATTCACACGTCTCAATGTAAAAGCGTTGAGGACTCAACCTGGATTGTCGAACAGTCAAAATGCTTCTCCAACACGTTTCTATATGCATTAGGAGGAAGCATAATCGTTGCCAAAATTGTCGAGGAGCGTGGTGGATATTAGAGAACCACATAAACACCTGTACAAAGCTTGATTATACTATACCTTGTTGCAAGTGAGTCCACCGTTCTTTATACTACATGAGTCAGTTATGTGCCATCAGTGTCAACCGGAATGACAAAGAGGGGTTGTTGTGTGCGGGAAATATAGTTCATTAAAAAAACTTATTTGTTTTATGTATGTTATTACCTTATATATAGCTGGTTGATTTCAGTTTAAGTTGACTAGTAAAAGATTAGTCAACTTTAGATTGTGTATTGCGGCATATGTGGTTGAAAAGAACTATTTTTAAAGTATTTTCAGCTTATTTTTGTTGTTTGTTTTGTTTGTTAGGTACCTGCACCATAGCTTGTGGCTGACATTACATGACAGTGCATAAACGTTTCCACCATATCTATGGTGGTAAGTCGAACATGTTTTTTTCTTTAGCAAAGCGCACCATCAATATCATCTATACTTTTCTATACTATATTATTAAGCAATTTGGAAGGGCAAGATGGTCTTTTACACAATTTTCAACATGTATACAAACCTTTAAAGCTTACTGTACAAGCATTTAAAGCTCAATATTTTGAACGCATTATAAATTGGTGAGCCTGCAAACAAACTTACAAAATATGTCTCTTACAAAATTTGATGACATATATTCTTTTAATCTGGCGCCAACTGTTCCAAGTTATGATTTTTACATTCTTTTGATCAATGGTTGTTCTTTTCCCAGTTTCAAAATCCATTTTTGATGTACGACAATTTTCTGCACAAAAATATGGCATGTACATGAGGCGTGCGCCTTAGAGTTTATTTTTCACCAAAAAAAAGCGTGCCTCAGCTGGGCTTTCTGTACAGTTTGCGCCTCGCGCCTATGCGCGCCTTTTAAAACTAAGTCGTAGCTTGATTTTTTGTGCTATATTTGTGTAGTTATCAATCTTGGAGTTTACTAATTGTGGGAGGCATGGTAGATATGCTTTGTTATCTGTAACTTCCAGGCCGACATAAGTTGTTGAGTGTGATGTTGAATCAGGAATTGCATTTTCTTTCCAACGGTGATTATGTGATTTTGAATCATCTAAACCAGATAGTCAGTTATAGTAAAACAAGGTTGAAGACTTGAAGATGTCGCTTTGGAACATTGTGATTTAGGGGCTATGGTTGTTCATAATCTGTGCTCTTTCTATACATGTTGTAGCATTCATTGCTATTAATTTGTCTACTAATTCGACTGCGGGGTACATTAACTCTGTTTTGAAGGTATTTTTGGTCATGGTTATGATTTTGAATGTTATCTGGTGTGGAAAGCGGTTAATAGTGTTCAAACAAGCAATGTCATTGAATGAATTCAAGAGTTGACTTTCACTTTGACCTTTTGTATTGGTTGCTCTAGAAAACAAGAAAGGAGTCTGATGTATTTGACACCAATTAAAAACACTCCTGTAATAAAACAAGAGTAAATATGATTTTGCCCTTATCACACATTCGGTAAGATTAAAAATTGCATTTAGGGCCACATGTTTTTAAGTTGGCTCTTAACACCAGCTATGGTTAAATAGTCATCCTTTAACAAAACCCTACGGACTTTATGTAATTTACTCAAAATTAAATACAGGAGTAATTTTTTCGTCCCTAAGATATGAAAAAAATATTGATATGTTTTAGTAGTTTATTTAAAATTTATATTCCATGTCAGAGTTGAAACTAACACTATTTGGTTATGTTTTAAAAAACTATCACATAAAGAGTCTCATGTAATTCACTTAAACTAATTTAAAAACAAAATAACTAAATAAATCTCAGCCTCCTTGTAGTTTCTTTTAAAATTCTTCTTTATTATGGTCCAAGCACATTTTCTACTCACTATCATAGCAATTAGTGACTCCATCCCCTTTTGGATCATCATCTCAACTTGACGACAGCCCTTTCTAACTTCACTTATTTCCACTCGCCAAACTTAACTCCAGTGAAATTCACTAGTCCTTTTATACTATAGTAAAGCTTAATAAGTCAGTAAGGGAGCAAAATGGTCTTTCTACATGAATGTTAGTTAAATCGATAATGCATGTAAGAAAATCAAACCCCATTTATTGTTCAGATTTTGTGCGCCTTCCGTTGATTATATGTGTGATGTGTGTGTATTTTGCATGTGTTGAAGTTATATTGGTGTATGTTGCCAAAGTTATATTGTTGTGTATGTTGTGTGGGCTACCAAAGAGATATCATCTATTGCTATTAAATTAGACTAATGAACAGGTGATCTATTGCTATTAAATTAGACTAATGCACAGGTGACTAATCTTTCGAAGCACAATTACATTTGTGGTATTCATACCCAAACCCAAGATGACATTTCGGAATGTGCAAATCAAATGAGTCTTCAATGGAATTGTTACCTTGTTGTTACATGATAAATGTTGAATAAACTTGTTACCAAATTTTGATCAAAATTTGTGAAAGGCTTAAAAAATATGAATAACTAACCAAGAATTCTAAGAGTCGTCAACGAAAACTGGTTAACAAACCAGGTCGAAACAAAATGATAACGTATTTCAAAAGCGATGATATTGTAGGGCTTGGTGATGTCTAGAGGAGACGAGAGCTAAACTAATGTAAATCGCTACTCCCGCTGCATCGCACGGGTAAATGGCTAGTGTGTGTGTGTGTGTGTGTGTGTGTATATATATATATATAAGTAAGAAAAATGACCGTTGCATTTGACCGTTTACCAACGGCTATTGGCAACACAATTCGATCCATGGTGTGTTTCAAAACACGCGGAAACAAAATTGGGAGCCAAACACGCCCGAAAACGCCCAAGGGGGTGGTTTGTTCGGCGTGTTTCGGCGTTTTTGGGGGGCAAACACGCCCACTACGTCCGGTCTTTTTTTTTTTGGGTAAAGGGTTACCCCGGTAAATATTATATCAATCAATCCAAAAAATAACAAGTGAGGTAGACAGAAGCCTCAATTCTCAAGTATGGCAAGCCATACTAGAGTTCATCAAGCGATCATCCTACAGCCGCTAGATACCTATTTAATAAGCACGTCACTCGACAATACACGTAATACTACATTACAAAAGGAAAAACACATGTAACTCCATTAGCCATATTCATCATCATTTATCAGCAAACCTCTAGGAAGGCTCCATTCCTGTAGAAGATCTCTAGTGTGACTCGTGTCTTTAAATTTCATCAAATGTAGCTTCATCCGAACTGTTAGTAGAATAACCTCAATGAGTTGATCTGCACTCCTTTTTTTCGTAGAAAACAATCTCTGATTTCGTTCCTGCCACACGAAGTAAGTTGCCGCACTAACAACAAGCTTTCCAATAACATGAATAGCATGCTTTGAATCCGCATATTGCACCAAACGATCAAAAATCCTTTCCCATTTGTTAGGTAGCGATCCCATTCCTGCTTTATCTCGAATTCCATTCCAGACCTGAGCAGCATATAAACACTCGAAAAAAAGGTGGTCATGAGAATCTAAACCACCCATACACAACGAACAGCACATGAGGTTATAATTAGGACTACCCGCCGAAGACCATCGACTCATGACATCCTGCGTTTTTAGTTTTTTGTTCACGAGAAGCCACATTAAAAAAGAATGACGAGGAATTGATTGGGGATACCAAATAATACTCGCCCATGGGACTTCATTCTGGTGTAGTCGAAATTCATCCCACCCTATAGCGGCACTATAGTTCGTCTCCTTTCCTGATCTAGTTCTCCATACAACTCTATCATGTAAACCCGCGGTCAGTATTATATTTGGCATGTTTCAGATAGCTGGAAATCGGTTTACCCACTCGGTCGGCCATCCCCACCCCCCATGGTCGCATAAATCCGCAACCTTCGAGTTCATATAGAGTCCAGCATTTGATATCATACGTGGCGTAATAAAAGAATTCAAAGGGCATATCTCATCCCACTTATCAAACCAAACAAGTGTTTTGTTACCGTCTCCCAGTTTCGTCCATACATGTTGTTGAATAATCGGCCTTAGCTGTAGCATTTTCCTCCAGCTCCATGTTGTGTTATTTCGGATTGGTACGTCCCAAAAACTTCGGTCTCGTATACGATATGAATGGATCCACTTTACCCAAAGAGACTCTCTATGTGTAAGAAGACTCCATACATGTGTAACCATAAGTGCTTTATTCATATCCCCAATCCTTCGAATACCCAAGCCACCCTCCCGTTTAGGAATACATACTTTTTTCCAACTCACCTTAGCTTTCCCTTTTATGTTATTACCTTGCGCCCACAAAAATCTTCGCATTCTTTCTTCCAAGTCAGAAATGATGCGCTTTGGTAGAATAAACACCGACGCCCAATATATATGCATAGAAGACAGGACCGACCGAATCAATTGAAGTCTACCCGAAAATGATAGACTCTTATTTTTCCAATCGGTCATTCTTAAATCCATATTTTCCAGAAGGCGCTTACAATCATTGTAAACAAGCCTGGAAGATATGAGGGGAACTCCAAGGTAGCGAACTGGCAACACTCCTTCATCAAATGGGATGATACTTTTAATTCGGTCTTTCACTATGTCCGGAACATTACCAAAAAAGACCGTACTTTTATTCATACTAGGAACCAGACCTGACATGTTCTTAAATAGTCCGGTCTTACAAATGTCCTCTTTCAAAATTTATTAGCCAATTTCCAAGTTTACCCTTAGACATACACAACTAGAATTAATAAACAATGTTGATGGACCCACATAAATAAAAGGGAACAAGACAACAGATTTTTCTTCTTTTAATTCTCAAAAATACAAGTACATACATTTTGACATCTTGTAACTTGATTTCATACATTAACATCACTACTTAAACATAAAGTAAATTAGACAAAAGATTTTTCTTCTTCAATTTGTTTTATATGTGCATGCACTCAAAAGACTTCCTAATTGCTTCATGTTTCTTCTTTTACATGCATTTCATAATTATTCAAACACGAAACTACTTCATTAATCAAATTGCTATCAGACTCGATTAGCAACGGTAACCTTCATTGACGTTCTAATTTACCTTTACCGATATGTGGTGTTTGATAATTGTTGCTACCATGCACCTTCATGATTTCTTTCATGCATGTTTGTAGAGTAAAAAAGGCATTGTTAAGCTCATGTGATGGCATTTTATCGAAAGAAGTTTGGACCGCATGAACCAATTCATCGATTGATCCTAAAACCTCTTGTTCCTGAAGTGACTGAATCACGCGAAAAAACCCGAGATCTAACACATTTAAATCTGTGCTATTTGGAGGTTGAAAACGAAGTCGGATATAAACCCACCTTGAGATGCTTATTGAATAAATTGTTCATCGTCAACATTAATATGTGGCCTTGCATTGTCTTGTTGAATAAATATTGGACCCGTATGACCTTGTGGCCATTTATCCCTAATAGCCGGTAGTACTTTATCAATTAACCATGACCTTCTTACTTCTTTAGTCACCGGTAAGATAGGCTTAGTCTCCATAGTCCCTACAACACGATTCTTACTTGAACGTTTTGCGGGTTCAAGTTTTGTGAAAGGAAAGATGCCTATCTTTCCCGAAAATTTCATTACCCGACGTGTCGAATCTTGGCTGTGCAACCGCGGTTAGAAACATAACCTTTCTGATAAATTTTTTGGATTTACATGTTCTTAGTGGCCCATCCTCACCAGGTACAAGGTAGTAACGTTTAGATGGTTTTGACATGTAAAACCATTTTTCATCAATGTGAACGACATTAAACATATCATAAAATGAAGGATTAGACAAAGAGGGAGTAATCATAGATAAACAAAATTCTAACCTTTCTTTTTTATTCTCCTCGGTCAAATTCGGCTTAATAGCATTCGTATGTGGTTGAAGTTCACCTTCTTTTATTCTTCTATGTAGAGTTATTTTGAAACATTGAGTGCTTTCGCAATTGATCGAATATTAGTTCAACGACGTTGTTGGGATTGAACATTTGGAAAGGAACAGATGATACAAAGTCAAAATACTCCATCCGAGTTTTGGTCCAAACCATCAGATATTCTATGCTCTGATGAGTATCCACTGCTTTAAAAGAAACACATTGATTCCTATCCTCTGACAGAAGAAACTCCCAACCGCTGATAGTAGATCACAAGATCAGAGGATAGCAAGCAGTGCTTAGCCTAGTTTTAGTTTAATTAATGTAACAGTGCTATGCACTGATAGTTTTAGTTTAAGCAGTGTTTGTAGTTAGTTACGTTTGTTAGCTGTCACTATCAACCATGACGTCACTATTAGACGATCAGTGGTTAGATAGTTTGTATAAATAGGCGCTCAATGTAATAGTTTTACTTGTCTTCTTAAAAATATCAATTTCGCATATCTTCTTCATTTCTTACTATCAAACGATTGTTATTGGGCTAAGGGGGAGTTTGTGAATCACATGCAATAGTTTAATTATTTGAAAGCATGATGGTGATGAAAACAAACGACCGATTGATTGTTGTAAAAGTTTTCCATTAATCCGCTGCACTTATTCTCTGTCTTTCAATCATTTTTCGTTATTTGAAACAAAAATAGCAATCAATTCAAACTTAGATCCTGACAATTAGTATCAGAGCTTGTGTCAATCGATTTTGATTTAAACATCAAATTGATTTGAACAGATCAGCTCTTTGTTGCTAATTTCGTTTGATAAGTTTTGCTTGAATACAGAGTTTTATTACTACAAAAGTTTAAAACACAACTCTGTTGTAAACAAGAGATATGGCACAAAACACATTGGATCCATGTTCAAACCACCTATGTTGAAACGAAATGAGTATTTTATTTGGCAACGTAGGATGGGTCATATTCTCGCTCAACAGAACACCGGGTGCTGGAGATCCGTTGTGTTTGGACCCCATGTTCCCATGCTTCCAAGTATAGAGGATCCCCACACTCAAGTCCCAAAAAAACTCGAAAATTACTCTGAACAGGATTTCCTCAAAATTGAATTGGATGCTAAGGCTTTTAGCATCGTTGCTTCAGCTTTGCCCAATGAGATTTATGCGGGATTACTTCATTGTAATAGCGCTAAAGAGTTAGGGGATGCTCTTAAAGAGCAATTCGGTGGTACTGAAGAGATGATCGAGAATAATAGAGAAGTCTTGAATCACCAGTATGAAACATTTTGCCATGTAAAAGGTGAGTCACTAACCCAACAATTCGAGAGATTTAGCTGTCTCATAAGTGAATTGAAACTGATAGATGTGAAATTTCCTAATTCGACTATCAATAGTCGTTTCTTAAGATCACTACCAGAAAAATGGGAGACAATAGCTTATGTTACTCGAACATCTGTTGGTTATAAAGAAATGAGCCTCACACAGCTTCATGGTCGACTTCTCACTTATGAGAGAGAGTTGAACCAGAAAAAGAAGCTTTAAAAGTCTGGGAAAGTGACTGATGACTATACACTGGGAAACACTACTCTCTATAGTCATGAAGAGGGGTCTGGTAGTGGAAAGGATCAGAGTTTTGATCATTAAATTGACATAACTTCTGGAAACAATTTCAACTCTGATCCCTGTACACCCAATTTTGCTTTTGCTGCAAATTGTGAAAGCCAAACCTCTGACAATCTGAGTTTTGAGATGAATGACTTACAACATTTTGAACCCACGGATTTGGAAGAAATGGACATCCTACACCAGTTGGCACTTTTGAGTGTCAGGGCTAGTAAGTTTTACAAAAGAACTGGTAGGAGGTTTCTAGGATTGCATGGGGGGGTTAAAAGTTGGGTTAGATAAATCAAAGATAAAATGCTTTAAGTGCAATAGGATGGGACATTTTGCCAGGGAATGCAGAACTCAAACTGCAGGACCAATTGTTACCCATCATGGCCCCAGTTCTCAAAGCACTGTCCAATATTCCCAATTTGCCCCTACACAACAAATGCAAAACACTGCTCATTTTGCAAGTCCTTTAACAACTGTCCATATTCATTATGTCCAAACCTCTGCTCCACAGATTCAATATGTTCAGGCACCACCTCTAGTGCATGTGCAACAAGCTTCACATGTTACTCAAACTACTCAAACCACTGCTACACCAGCAGAGGTTACACAACAAAGCTTCTTTACCCAAGGTTTTGTTGACTGGAGTAGTTTGCCTGAGGATTTAACAGATGAAAACTTTGCTCTCATAGCCAAAAATGATTTTGGAAATGAAAACTTATGTTTTATGGCTCTTGAGACCATAGTTGAAGGTGATGAGTGTGTGGAACATGAGTCAAAAGCTGATGTGGTTGAATGTTGTGAAGCAGTGGTTACACCAGAAGTTACACATGTGATTGAAATGAATGTTGTTGATGTTGAAAAACAAATCTATCTGACCCATGGAACACAGATGTGTGTGAAGAAGAATGTGCTTGTGCTCTTATGGCTGCTTCGAAGGTATCACCTCAGATCCTAAAGATCTATGTTCTGAAAAATGCATTATTGCTTTTGCAAACATAAAACAGGTGAATGAAAACCTGAGAAAAAAAATTTTGGAAGATGAACTTAAATTTGAAAAACTTGTTAAGAGTTGAAAACAAAATTAAGTGAAAAAGATTCTGAAATGAGTAGCCTAAGGCATGAATCAAGCGTAATCAAAGATCAGCTCCAAACTATGGTAGAAAAATACCAAGTTTGCAAACAGGAGCTAGAATCTACCCAAATCACTTGTGAAAAATGGGTAGAGTCTTGCAAAGGTTTTGAGCTTACGCTTGATGCTCAAGTCAAGAGCAACATAAAGTTTTGTTTAGGCTTTAGGGAATATGACCATGCTTGTGAAAATGTTGCAAAAATTGACTCTGAGCTGGTTGAAATAGTCCCAACAAACTTGGCTGGTGAAGAAATTAAAATCACTGATAAAAAGGGAAACAAAATTGTTCTTGAAAAACCAGAGGTTTCAACAAAAGAAAAAAAATTGAAAAGTATCAGTTTAAACCAACCTGGTCAGATGAATATGATATTTTAGAAAACTTCAAGCCGATGGACTTTTCAACTTTTGATGGTATAAAAGCACCAAAAGCACTGGTGATTCCTATCAAAGACTTGCCAGTAGAGGTTACATCATCTGCTCCCAAAAAGTCTGATAGGAAAAGGAAAGAAAAGGTTAAACACTTGTTTTGTAAATTTTGTGAAAAGAGGAATCATGATACAGCAGACTGTTTTCTTTTGAAAGCCAATGATATAAACAAAACTTGTGTTATACCTAAATCTCCTAGATGCACCATTTGCAACAAAACAAATCATCCAACTCAAGAGTGTGTCTATCTCAAAACCTATCATCAAAAGGTAAAAGAGATTAGAGAAAAAGCTCTAGAAAGAGAAAATTCAAATCTTGCCAAACAGAAATTTATATCATGTGAAACATCTGTCACCAAAGCTTTAAATCAAACCTCTGTTCACAGAGAAATTCAAGTAACAGATGCACCTCCATCAAACCAGTTTCCAAAAGGTAAAAGCCAGCCTAATTATCAAAAGGTGCCTATGACTTATGAGTCTTACAAAAAGTCTTCCAAGCCAAGGGTAAATAGGCATCCTCATGGTTACCAATAGTTGATAGGAGGTAGCTCACAGTAGTGGTTACAAAAGTCTGATCTAATCACTGCTTATCAATCTAGACTTGAGTTTGATCACCTGATACCCCATCCAAAGCCATTTTGGCTTTTGAGACCCACCTGAACTAATTATTTTAAAACATGTGCAGGGAGCTTCTACTTGCCTTGACAGTCTTTGGTATGTAGATAGTGGAGGCTCCAGGCACATGATAGGATGTAAGGCCCTGCTCAAAGATTTTAAAGCTCATGGAGGGGGTGATAGATCCTTTGGGAATAATTCAAAAGGAAAGGTGTTAGGATCAGGATGTGTCTCAGCAGGAAAACTCAAGTTTGAAAATGTGAATCTCATTGACAATCTAAAATTCAATCTCTTAAGTGTTTCACAGATGAGTGATAAAGGTTATGGTTCCTTTTTCACAAAGAAAACTTGCCGGATAGTAGAGCCAGAGGTTGTCAAAAAGATTGATCAAATCATTGTAGAGAGCAAAGCACAGTTGACTGCTCATAGAGTAGGAAATGTGTATGTGGTTGATATGTTAAAAGATAATCCTATGTCAAATGCATGCCTGTTTTTAGTTGCCTCAAGCAAAGAGACAGAGCTATGGCATAAAAAACCAGGACACACAAATCTAAAAATTATCTCCACTCCCTCAAAACAAAATCTGGTTAGAGGCTTACCCCCAAAACAATTTACTTGTGAAGAGCATTGTGTTTCCTGCTTAAAAGGTAAACAACATAAACGTTCTTACAAGTCAATTGAGGAATCCAAAACAAGTCAGTGCTTACAGTTGCTTCATATGGACTTGTTTGGACCTGTAAAAATCATGAGCTTAAAACACAAAAGATATTGTCTGGTGGTAGTTGATGATTTTTCCAGGTTCACATAGACTTTCTTTTTACACTCTAAGGATGAAACAACAAATATTTTGCAAAACTTTGTTAAACAAGTTGAAAAGCAATTTGATCTGCCTGTAAAAATCTTTAGGAGTGATAATGGGACAGAGTTTAGGAACAAGGAGTTGGATGCCTTCTGTGAGTCAAAAGGGATTGTTAGACAATACAGCATCCCTAGAATTCCAGAACAAAATGGGGTTGTTGAAAGGAAAAACAGAACTTTAATTGAATCAGCAAGGACTATGCTTGCAGACTCAGGTTTACCTTTGTCTTTTTCGGCAGAGGCTGTAAAGACTGCTTGCTATGTCCAGAGCATAGTTTTGATAAACCCTAGGCATCAAAAGACTGCCTATGACTTGCTTTACAAAATCAAACCTCTGATCTCTTATTCCAAAGTCTTTGGCTGTCCATGCTTCATTTTAAACATCAAGGATTCAATATCCAAGTTTGCAGCCAAAGTTGATTGTGGTTATTTTCTGGGATACTCAACCACTGCCAAAAGCCTACAGAGTTTTTAACTCTAGGACAAAGTGTTGAGGAAACTCTAAATGTGAAGTTCAACGAACTCTCATCTTTGAAATCCAGTAAATGGTCCTGCTGAATTGTTTGATCTATCTAAATTTACATTTGAAGATGTTTCTGTCAAGACTAACCCTACAGGTACTCCACAATCATCATTTGAAGAGCAAGGGTATGATTGAATTCTTCCAAGTTTCAAAATCAATCCTACAGGCAGAGGAGCAGATGTTAGTAACAATGATGAAAGCTCTGCCAGGTCAACAGTGGTTAATACTCAAACCTCTGCCAGCTCTCAAATCCAAACATCTATTGATGAAAGTCCACAACAAATGGACAAAAATCAACCCACTTTCACTACCATTCACCAATCCCTCCACCACCATTCCAATCAGAAGCTGGACTATCAAATTCACCAGCAGAGGATAGCTTAGATGATACACATTTGCAAGCTTCACCTCAAAATGCCATTGTCCCATATCAAGGTGATTTGATTTTCCTCAAAATCCATCAATTGGATCAAGTTATTGGCAACATCAATGAGGGTGTGCTCACAAGAAGCCAAGCCCAAAACATTTGTCTTTTTGCTTGTTTTCTATCATTTACGCAGCCTGTCAAGTACCAAGAGGCACTGAAAGATAACAGCTGGGTAGAAGCCATGCAAGAAGAGCTCCTACAATTCAAGAGACAACAAGTATGGGAACTTGTACCACTGCCAAAAGATGTGAGTCCCATCGGCACAAAGTGGGTCTTTAAGAACAAAACTGATGAAAGGGGTATTGTTGTCAAGAACAAAGCAAGGCTCGTGGTTCAAGGCTACAGACAGGAAGAAGGGATTGATTATGATGAAACTTTTGCTCCAGTAGCAAGGTTAGAAGCCATTCGCCTGTTCTTAGCTTTTGCTGCTAACCACAACATCAAGGTGTATTAAATGGACATCAAAAGTGCATTCCTGTATGGAAAGATAAAGGAAGAAGTATACGTGTGTCAACCTCCTGGATTTGAGGATCATTTTCATCCTGATCATGTCTACAAGTTAAATAAAACACTGTATGGTCTAAAACAAGCACCAAGAGCCTGGTATGAAACTATATCCACTTTTCTCTTATCCATTAGTTTTACCAGAGGTAGGATTGACAAAACCCTATTTTTAAAATGGAAAGGAAAAGACTTGATGCTTGTCCAAATTTATGTGGATGACATCATTTTTGGATCCACATGCCCTGCCATGTGTGAAGAGTTCAGAAAACTCATGGCAGCAGAGTTTGAGATGAGTGCAATGGGTGACTTGCAATGTTTTCTTGGTTTACAAGTCAAACAAATGCAAAAAGCACTTTCATTCATCAAAATAAGTATATGAAAGAACTACTTAAGAAATTTGATATGAATGATTGTAAACCTTGCAGCACACCCATGGCAACATCCAAGCTAGTCACTATAGATGGCAGAGATGACCTTGTTGATCAAACATTGTATAGAAGCATGATTGGGTCCTTATTGTACCTAACTGCATCACGGCCAGACATTATGTTTGCCACATGTGTCTGTGCCAGATCATAGTCAATACCAAGAAAATCAGATCTCATTGCTGTAAAAAGGATATTCAGATACATAAAAGGTGCTCCCACACTTGGTATATAGTATCCAGCTAATGGTAACATTGAGCTTGGAGGATATTCTGATAGTGACTTTGCTGGATGTAAAACGACAAAGAAGTCCACATCTGGAGGAGCCCAATTCCTAGGGAATTGCTTAGTGTCTTGACAAAGTAAAAAGCAAGTTGCAGTATCCACATCCACTGCTGAAGCAGAGTATATAGCTGCTGCAAGTTGCACTGCTCAAATTTTGTGGCTTCAAAATCAACTCGTGGATTTTGGTGTGACTGCCTTGAGGACTTCTCTCAAAATTGATAGTCAAGCAGCAGAAAACATCATCAAAAATCCAGTTTCACATTCCACCACCAAACATATTGACATCAGACATCACTTTGTGAGGGATTTCTATGAAAAAGGTCTGATTTCTTTACAACATGTACATACCAAGGATCAACTAGCAGATGTGTTGACAAAAGCACTTGATGCTTCCACATTTGACAGCTTGATTTCTAGGCTTGGAATGCTAAACATGGATTAAAAACAAATTTTCTTGTGATTCATGTGTAAATAGCAATAAAATGTTTTTAGAAAATCTGATATTCATCCTTAAAAATAGTTAAAATTGAATTTTTTAATAAAATCCTTAAAGTCTGTTCAAAGCTCTGATAGCACAAAAACACTGTTGTTTTGAAAATCTATCCACTGCTGCAAACCTTTGCTAATATTAATTTGGTCCCAACCACTGGTAGTCTTGCTCTAACAGTGGTTAGCCAAACAACTGTTTTCCATTGCCAAACAGAGGTTACACGTGGACAGATGTTATTCGACAGGTGTTGCATCGGACGCCACGTCAAGTGCACTTTTTGAAAAACCCTATAAAACCCTGTTCTATCCCCAAACAGAGGTTTCACTTTTCTTGTGTGATTCCAAATTTTCAAAGCCCTTCGTTCAAAAATCATCCAAAAATCATGGCTCCTAAAACCAAATCAAAGAAGAAATTGACACAAGAACAACCCCCATTTATCCTCATCATCAAAACACCACACAATTACACTGCTATTCTCGAAGAAACCGACATAAACACTCGTTATCATCCAATGATCCGGATTCTAAAAGAATCAAAATTTAAACACATGTTGGAAGTAAAAGCCCCAGTTTACATCGATTATTTAAGAGAATTTTGGGCAAAGGCTAAAGTAAACTCATCCGCTGATGGTGTGCCCTATTCTATCACTTCCAAAGTTGGTGGCACACAACTAAAAATAAGCCCACAATCTATCTCCCAAGTCTTCATGTTAAATGATATGCAACATCCGATATTTTTTCCTTTGAGGGAGATGCAACATGAATTCTTTGAAAGAGGATACACCGGACAATTGAAAGGTATGACAATAATCAAACCTAATTTTCTAGCAGAGATGAAATTCTTTTTCCACACTTTAGTTACATGTGTCTCTGCAAAAACAACTGCTTTCAACGAGATTCCATTGAACATGCAATATCTGGGATTTGCAATTTTAACTGGTTCTGATTTTAACTTCTCCCAGGTGTTGTTCAATGATCTTGTAATTAATTTTAAAAATATTTCAAAAAGAAAAGCTTTCTTGATACATCCAAGATTCATGAGTGTTTACTTGCAAGATCAGATCAAATCAAACGCAAGTAAACAAGGCGCAGTTACAAACGCTGGCAGCCTAAACCATGAAACGTTTACACGAATTACAAATCAAGACAAAGTTTCCAAAACAGAAGCAGAGGAGGCTGAGCCTATTTTACAAGAACAAAATGTTCAAGCTCAACCTCCGGCTGCTGAGCCTACTGCTCTAGGTGATCAGGGCATCACAACCGCTGCTCTGAAACCCACACCTAAAATCTCCAAAAAGAAACCATCCAGAGCATCCCGAAAACCCACCAAACCCAAAAAGGGTCCTCTAGAAGATGAGATCCCAGAGGTTAACCCAGTGACACCACCAAAGTCACCAACCACTGCTGCTACTTCTTCACAGCAAATGGTAGAAAGATCTCACACCGGCTTTCAAACTCCTCCTGCATCCTCACAAAAGGATCAGGTTGTAGGCACAGGGACACCAAATTATGAAGCTCTCGGATCACTTGGTTCTATCTTCCATAGCCCCTCTCCCAAGGCAATGTCGCTTTCTACACAGCCACTCTCACCAATAGCATCACTACCACCTACCATGCTACCCTTGCTGAATGCAATAGATATTGAGCAGACATTATCCAGCACTTCTCACCAACCCATCAATGAGAATATACTTCAACCAGAAGCTGGGTATGACTTATTTCTAATTGTAGCCCATCAGCAAATAAAGAGGCTACATTCCTTGGGTTACATGTAACCCTTGGTGATCGTTCAACAATGGAAGCCACTACAATTGCTGAACTCCTAAGTTCTCAATTGGACAGTGGTTACATAGCTAAGACCTTCTTGAAGGCAACCACTGCTGAGGCTACTACGGTAACCTCTGCTCTAGTGGGAAGTCCCCAGAACTAAGACAAAGGGGCATCTAAGATTGAAGCAAGTGGCAAACCACTTGCTCATGATAACTTAGATATAACTACCACATCTGGTAGGAGTTCAGATGATCTTATTAAGTTAGGTGACGAACTAAAATACCAAGAATTGACGAAGAGGGTTATCAATGTTGAAACCATTGTTGATGAGATTAAAGATCTTTTAAAATAGTTGATTACTATTCAGAGTCAACCCCCTGTTCCAACCACTGCTGAGCTCAAATCTACTGTAAATCCTATCTTTCAACAAGAGAAACACTTCCTTGAGCAAAAACATAAGTATCAGATGATGGAACTCAGGAATATGGTTGTTGTAAGATACAATGACACTGCTGCAGATATCAAGGCAATCAAATCCTACTTGCTCACCACCACTAGTCAATCTCCTCCCACTGTCATTTTTGTAAGTCCAGATGAAGCCAAAAAGGGGGAAACCTTTGGGAAACAAAAAGTTGAAGATGGATGTTTCAAAGGCAAGGCCTACAGTAAATATCCTTAAGCCAGATGGGTCAAAGAAACCAGATTTAACTGAAGATATATTGGCAAGGGCAAAGAAGTCTCATAAGAAGACTGTGTTTAATAAAGGCAAGGTACTGGTTGAGAAAAAGATTGATCAGCATTTAGAAAAGGGAGAGACTGGTACCTCAACAAAGAGGAGATCTTCTACAAAAGCAAGAAAACCAGAATCCACACCTCTCAAAACTAAAGTTGCTACCAATCCAACCACAAAAACCTCTGTCATCACAAAATCAACCACATCTTCTCACACAATTCCCATATCCACCCCAGCAGATGTTACAACAACTGTTGTGCCAACATCTGTTGACACAACAGAGGTTGTAGCAGATGTTATCACAACCACTGCCATTATCATATTTCCTACTTCCGCACAACAACTACCAACACCACCCAGAATTCCAAGCCATCCGTCATCACCATCAATCAGTTTTAAGAGAAGGAAGGTTACAAAGGTCATAAATGAAGAAAAGATCCTTGCTCCTTTGCTTCTTGCATCTACACCAATGTTAAATCTAACCTCTGCTTCCTTAACTACATCATCTGCTCCCTTAAAAGAAGTGATTCCTGCAGCTATAAATTTCCTCTTGATTTGCCTGCAGTTAAGAAAGAAATCATATCTTTCTATGCTGAAGAAGATCCAGACAAAAGACACTTCCCTTCCCTTCAAGGTTATCCAAAGCCTGCAAATATTGATCAGTATCTGGAACGTAAAGAAAAACAGGCATATGATATTTCTAAGAAGTTGTCCAAAGGCAAAAATGATAGAGAAGTGCAGAATCAACTTCAATTTCAATTAATTAAAGTCCAATCACTGGAAAGATTTTCAAAGAACTTATCAAATAAGATTTCTGAAGCAGATGATAAATTCTTGAAAGATAAGTACATTTCTCACATCATGGAATACAAGAAATATGCTGCAACAAGGGCACATTTTAAAGATTGGTCTGTGAGTGAGCTTCAAGAAGAGATTGCAGGAATAGAAGAACAACTAAAAGATCCTCACAACAAACCTACATGCCCAGATTGGAACAAATATAAAAAGAATGTACCTGAAAAGACCTGAAGCTTAGAAGAATGAAAGAAGAACTAATTCAGAATCATTATGGGTCAAAGAACCAGGTAATGAGATGGGGGGAGATAAGAGTGTTGGATACATACAAGATGCTGGAAGCAAGAAGGAGAAAGGATCCATCAATGCCTCCTAAACCTGATTATACCAAAGAAGATGCTGCTCCCAAAGCCCAACTTTCTAAAAAGCCCAACTCAACATCTGCCCTATCCACACTTGCCGTGCTAAAGCGAAAAAGGCAAGAGGAGATATCAGAGAAGGTTGACAGAGAGTTTGAGGAAGTATTCATTAAGGAAGGTATCAAGAATATGATGGAATAGCCAACAGATGATAGAAGTACTAAGTTGACAGATGACCTAACAAGAATAGCTCCTTTTCTAGCCTCAGTAATAAAGGCTCCTTCAAGAAAGCCTTCAGACCCAAAAATTCTAAAGTGGAAGGTCGACAAAGACACCCACGAATTGACTCTGCTCAAGTCTAATGGTAAAGCCACTAAACTATCCATGGAAGCTGCTTATGGGCTTACAGTAGAAGACTTCCACGAACTATTAAGTTTAGAGCTTGAGAAGGATGCTGCTGATTTAGAATCTCTTAACTTTGAACTACAATTCAAGGGTTAAATAAGAGATTATTTCTGAGGAATAAAGATCAACAATAAGGAGTTTTTGGCATCATCTGTTCCAGGGGGAGATTGTTGGGATT
Organism: Scalesia atractyloides; assembly: GCA_947069175.1. Lineage (NCBI taxonomy): Eukaryota > Viridiplantae > Streptophyta > Magnoliopsida > Asterales > Asteraceae > Scalesia > Scalesia atractyloides. Next base: position 92,230,788 of record CAMTDV010000014.1, read on the forward strand.
GAACCTTTGGAAAGGAACAGATGATACAAAGTCAAAATACTCCATCCGAGTTTTGGTCCAAACCATCAGATGTTCTATGCTCTGATGAGTATCCACTGCTTTAAAAGAAACACATTGATTCCTATCCTCTGACAGAAGAAACTCCCAACCGCTGATAGAAGATCACAAGATCAACGGATAGCCAGCAGTGCTTAGCCTAGTTTTATTTTAATTAATGTAACAGTGCTATGCACTGATAGTTTTAGTTTAAGCAGTGTTTGTAGTTAGTTACGTTTGTTAGCTGTCACTATCAACCATGACATCACTGTTAGACGATCAGTGGTTAGATAGTTTGTATAAATAGGCGCTCAATGTAACAGTTTTACTTGTCTTCTTAAAAAGATCAATTTCGCATATCTTCATTTCTTACTATCAAACGATTGTTATTGGGCTAAGGGGAGTTTGTGAATCACATGCAATAGTTTAATTACTTAAAAGCATGATGGTGATGAAAACAAACGACCGATTGATTGTTGTAAAAGTTTTCCATTAATCCGCTGCACTTATTCTCTGTCTTTCAATCATTTTACATTATTTGAAACAAAAATAGCAATCAATTCAAACTTGAATCCTGACAGACGTAGTGGTATTTGTGCAACTTGGTCGAAATTGATTTGAATCCTTTTTTGTTTCAGTACATATAGTTTCCTTGAAGACACGTCGACCACATTTCCATGTCAGGCTTGAAATCAAGGTCAATGCCAAATGCGACTTACGATGCGGGTAGATACAGAGAAATGTGATGCCACATCGCTTATAGATCCATATTTTAATTTCCCATTAATAGTTTGCTCCAATAAGGCTTCCTTCATATATGGTTCGACGTTGGGAATTAGTCAAGTTGGGTTTAGTGTTTGAGTTGGTAAGTACTCCAACATTAATGTCCGTTAAATATAAAGAAAACGAATACGAAAGCAAGCTTAGTGAAGAACTCTAACATTAATGCTCCAACAGACAAATGAGTTTGTATACAATTGAAATGGTTACTTTATCAATGAAAAAAAGTTGGCGGTAAATATGGATTTTTGTTTTGCGGTATATATGGAGTCAAAATAAAAATAGGTTTGTTTCTAAAAAGTTCAATTGTTAATCTCACAAAAATAGTTTTGGTGGTCAAATGAAAATTCAGTGGCTCAAAAAGTTTTTCTTTGAATAAAAAGTTGTCAGTGTACAACTTAAGTGAGGCGAACAGAAATTTGTTTACATTTTTTAGATGAGAGCATTCATAATTAAGATCTTAAAATATATGAGAGGATTTAGTTATATTATAAGGAATGATTGGTAGGTTGTGAGTAGAGAAGAGAGAAAATATATGGAAAGTTACTGTTCATCTGTAAATATATGGGAAAAAAAAATCTGAAGAGAGAAAACCGTATAAATTTTTTAATATTTTTAGAAATGGTTGTGAGTGAAGGAGAAAGAAAAGATAATGATAAAAGTATAAAAAATATTATTTAATTGAAAAGGAGAGAGAAAATGTTTTTGTTTTTAGTAGAAATATATAGATATAGTAGTTGTTTTTTAGTGGATATATATGTATATTTACGAGAATATCAATGTGAATGCTCTAATATTTTCATATATGTCAAGGGCATTTTTGTGATTTGGTAAGAAAAAAAAAGCAATCATTCAATCAATCTTAAACTTTGTGTTTTTCAAACCATGACACTTAAAGAGGGACGGAGAGTATATATTATTAGAAGGAAAATCTAATTGCCAAAAACTAGTAACTAAATATATCCAAAGAAAAACCACTTCTGAATTGGTAGCACAAACTATCAATGTACCTTCTCGATAGAAGTTTTAAGGGGGGACGAGACACCAAGCGGGTACCTTTGTGTTGCAACCTGTGCTAACATACCCCGTGTCCAAGTTGATGTTTCGATACTTTTGACCGTTGTGCAACGGTCATTTCTTTAAAAAAATCTGTTTTTAAATACTATATAAATATATATCTTAAACCCACTTAATTTTAACACGCACACAAATCCCTTCATTACTAAAACCTTTAAAAGTCTCTACAATGGATTCACAAAAAAAATTAGAGGTGCCGGTTGGAGCAAACGAGGAACCGCTTCGAGTAAACGCGGTGTCGGTTCGAGCCGAGGTGCTCCTTTTGTTGGTGAAAGGTATATACCACAATCTCCTCTTACTCGACCCATTCTACCGATGTATATGTTTGGGCAACAACCAAACTATTTTTTTCACAACCTATGGTTCCATCGCTTCGGCTAGATTTCTCTTTGGAAACGATGCAAAATTTTGAATCGTTTAGGCCGTATAGAAACCCATGTCATTTTGTAAAAGAAAATGAAGAACGAGAACTACCACTACCTCAAGATGTTGAAGAAGATGAGGGTGATGAGGAGATTGTGGAAAACACTAAAGGCAACAAAAAGGGAAATTTGCTAACCAGGCGAACCGAACGGAGTGGAGTCCCTAGGAGGAAGAAATGTTGGCGAAATCTCCGATCTCTGATCCTTTTTGGCAACGCAGCTGATTAGGCCTTTAGGAAATCCAGCCAAGTGAAAGCATTGCATCATATGAAGGCAAGCTATTGCTCCCTGAAACACATGTCAAATAAAACATTCAGAAAACCTGTGAACGGCTTCTAAGTTACAGTTTTAAGCATTGTTAAGACTGAAAATTTTATCACCTGAGTTGGAGGCTTGAGGACAAGGGAGTTTCCGGCGATAAGTGCGGGCCCATTTTAGAGAGCCAAGACAACTCCGAGTGGAATCTGTTAATAATTCATATTACAGTTCAAAACCAGATCATAAATCATACATTCTATTAAAGTAGAGTCGGGCGGAACCAGACCTCTTTTTCTACCCTGGTTACAGCTAAAGGGGTTTAACTCATCATAAATTCCGATGACAAGGGGGGTTAGCGGACCCTCTCAGTTTACACAGTAACCAGATGGATTACCTATGGGACCCAAACTTTCATGGAGGGGTTACTATAGGATACGTTAGTAGCGTTGGTTTGCGGGGTGATGATACTTTGTGTAACTCTTGATGAATGGATGAAAACTTTGAGTGTAATAATGTGGTGTACCTTTGAAGTGAAGTAGTATTTAGTCGTTTCATTGCCTGGAAAACTATCAGAAACAAAGAACTTGCCTCTCCTAGAATCCTAACCCCTTCCTCAGCACAATACGATATGCGATCCCCTGATCGAACCACCTATATGACAATGTACAACTTTTAACATTTTATGTAAAAGTCATTATAACATTTGTCTATGAAAACTAATTCTTTTAACTCAGAAATAGGTTTGCATGATGCACAATTGATAGGCTGCTTAAGTGCTAATTGGTAAATGTAGGTTTTAGGGTAGGAAAGAGTCCGCCTTGGACCTCCTATAGAATATGCATTGTTAAACTGTACAATACAGTACAACAAACCATTTCATGTACTACGGGTGACGTCAGGGCCCTCCCTGAGAATTCCTAAGAATTTTTAGGCCCTGTGCGAGTTGAAAATATGGGCCCCCTACTTATAAACTTATTTGTATAAAATTTTAAATAAGACGATGGTTGTAATAAAAATAAACAAAAAAATATAACAAAATGATTTATGTTAAATAGTTAAAAGAATCACGAGGTTCTCCATTTGTATTTAACTAATGAATAAGTTGCTAGGGTCCAATGACAATTTGCATATCTCAAAGTCCACGATTAGCAACCAAAATTGATATGCACATCATATGTTTCAATCAAAATATAGGATTCGAGTATTATCTAAAAAATCGGTATAAAGATGAGCACAATTAGTTTTAGAATCATTTATCAGTTGTCACAATTATCCATGTTCATAGAGCGATTACACATATCAAATTAGCATCAATTAAAACAATAATTCCAAGTTTTATACTAAAAAAATTAATACACATAAAATTAAAATATTTCCAGCAAAAAGAAGTATAATATGTATAAACATAAATTAGCTTATAAACTATATAATGAGTTCTACTTGGCTTATATTATATATGGTTAGATGAGAAAGGAGAAACTACAAAAAAAAAAAAAAAAGAACTTACAATTCAAACAAGAAAACATGTAAACCCCTTTTTAGGTAAATGGTTAAATGAGAAAATTTAAACAAGAAAATATGTAAATTTTACAATGAGAAACTAAAGGCTAAAAAGATAAGTTTTATGGGCCCAAGCTGAATCAGCCTCTTGAGGCCCAAATAAAACATGGAGCAGCGGAAGGAAAAAAAACACCGGAAGTTGGATTCGAACTCGGAACGATCACGTCTATATACAAGCGCTGCTTCCATTCAGCCAAATGGAGAAGTTGTATTCCTCTGTTCTAAAATAAATTTATATACAATATAAACATACAATATTTTGGGCCCTGTGCGGTGGAACCTCCCGCACAGGCCCAAAACCCGGCTCTAACGGGTGTCTTAAATAAAGTGGAAAAACATATAGGTGATCATTTTTACTTGAAAACTCTCGGGCGTACATGAATAATACCTAACTATCAGCATAACTTGCTGAATATGTGACTTTTAAGGGGATTAGCAGCTGAAAATTAGTGGAAGCAAGATACGAACAAAAGACATGTGATATAGGGACACAAATACTTATCAATCTAGCACTCGTTGCAGTTATAGGTAACTACCTATTAGGTTGCATGGTGTGGAATAAAGCCCTTAGGCTGGTGGGTGTGGGGTGCAACCCGGTCCGACACCACCACCCTCCGGTCCTCCGCGTCACTTCCGTCGCCCAACCCACGCATGTAACGCGCCTTTTTCTGAACAATGCCATTGGATAATGGCTAGTTTATAAAAAATCAATTTTCTTTGTTATATAAACCAATCAAACCTTCTCATTTTTTAAAATGCGGTTAACGAGAATTATGTTCCGGTAAACGAAGAATAACAAGATTTAAACGTGTTCCCGTTACAGAACGAGCATATACATCGAAACCTTCAAGCGGACTTGATGGAATACATTTGGAACTTCGGACACAACGACCCCAAGTCCCAATGACGACTAGTATTTTTTTAGTCAAGTTTTTATTAAGTTTACATTTTTTTTAATGTAACGTAAGCTATATTATAAATTTTAGTATTTAATTAAATTTTACTTTTTTTTAACAGCAAGATTTTATTAGATAGAAAAGGCCAGCGTAGTACTGGAAACAAGGGAAAGAAAAAAGAACAAGAACATGGAAATAACCAACAACATTACAAAGAAGATAGAGGTGTTAACATCTAGGTGCTCCAATCTCTATCCATGCTGCTCGACCTGTGCCTAATCCAGTTGTACAGCGCCGAAATAGTTCCATCACAAACATTACAAGCAGATTTCTTCGCTCCCCTAAAGATGAAATTGTTCCACTCCAGCCACATCCAAACCGTCACATACATAGTGCATAAAGCTCTCCTACCCACACTTCCAGCAAAGTCCATAGCAATCTGAAAGTAAGTCTGATCCAAAGTGTCAAAACCCAAGAGAAACCGAGTTTATACCGCGAATACGTAAGTTCTCCCCAACCACAATTTTGTTTTGGAGAGTGCGCCACATGAAACAGTTAACCTTTATGGGCAGCCAACTTATCTAATCACAGACCTTTTCGTTTAGCCCGTACAGAACCTTCTCAATAGCCTTTCTAGCCGTTTGCACTGTAAATCCTTGATCCAGATTCACCTTCCATTTCCAGCAGTCATCAATCTCATGAAGCGGAAAGAACGAAACCATCTCTTGAAGCACCGAAAGCTCCTCTTTTTTTTACATCATTTCAGATTCTTCTTCCTCCATTTCCACGAAAACGAGAAAACCGAGTTAATACCCACGACCCTATTCTCTATAAAACAAGATTTTTCCACCTCCAGTTCATAGAGTCTAGGGAAGATATCTTTTAAAGGGCTCATACTCAGCCACATATCTTTCCAGAGTCTCGTTTTGTTGCCACGACCCATCTATCTCGAAATCATGATTCTCGGATTTACTCCCAAAGTCAATAGGTCTTCATCAATTTTGGATATACTTTGCTACGGGCCCGCTACAGATTTAAGAGCCAATCTACCATCTTCAAATTTTTGACATTATGTATAGCGCTAATACATTTATGCCATAGAGCTTCACTTTCCGTCCTCCATTTCCACCACCATTTCCAAAGAAGCGCCAAGTTCATGATACGAAGACAACCAACTCCAAGACCCCGAATTTCTTAGGCATAATGACCTTTCTCCAAGCTACCCAATAAATTTTGTTGTGATTTTCAGCCCCACCCCATAAAAATTTTCTTCTAATTTTCTCCAAAGCTTCAATAGTCTTGATAGGGGCCTTAAACATAGATAAGAGATATAAGGGCAAGGACCCAAGTACCGCCTTTACAAGGGCCAATCGACCACCAAATGAGAGGCAAGAGACCTTCCACGAGCTCAATCTATTCTTCAACCGATCAATAATAGGAAGCCAATTTCCATGACGAGCCATATTAGCACCAACCGGAAGACCAAGAAAAGTGATAGGAAAGCTAGCATGTTCACATATTAATACAGAAGCAAAAGATTTGACTTCCGAATCCGCTACACCAATGCCAAAAACTTTACTTTTCTTGAAGTTCACCTTAAGGCCCGATGCTAGATGAAAGCATCTAAGAATCCTAGCAAGATTCAATAAATTACCTTCACTCCATTCTCCAATAAACATTGCATCATCGGCATAGAGGACATGTGATATAGAAGGCCCGTTGTTTAAAAGGGTAATACCCTTAAAAACATCATTCGAAGTCGCATTCTTCATCATCAAATTTAGACCTTCCATAGCGATGATGAAAAGATTGGCGGAAAGAGGATCTCCATGTTTAACACCTCGCTTAAACTCAAATTCATGAGTAGGCGAGTCATTGACAAGGATAGAAGCCCTACCTGACCTAAGACAACTCAACACCCGCATTCTCCATCTACCACCAAATCCCATGAGACTTAATACCGAATCCAAATATGACCAATTAACCGAGTCAAAGGCTTTGTCAAAGTCAACTTTAAACAACATACAATTTAATTTACGCCTCTTTGCCCACGCAATTGTCTCATTCATAATAATATGGCCATCAAGAATATATCTCCCTTCAATATAAGCCGATTGCTCCACACCAACAAGCTTATGAATTACCTTTTTAATTATAGAAGCAAGAAGCTTGGAGATTAACTTAGACATACAGCCAATAAGGTTTATAGGTCTATCATCTCTTAGAGACATTGGATCTATAATTTTGGCAATAAGAGATATAAACGAGGAGTTGCAACCGTACCTTAGGAGGCCTTTGGCTTCAAAATCTTTAACAAAGCCAATAAAATCATCTTTCACAGCGTCCCAAAAAACCTTCAAAAACTTAAAGGTGAACCCATCCGGGCCCGGAGCCTTGTCGTTCCCAAATCCCATACCGCTTCTTTAATTTCATCCGATAAGAACGGCCTTTCCAACCAATCGGACTCTCCCAAAGAAAGCCTAGAAAACCCGAGGTATATTGAATGTTATTTAACAAAAAAAGTTAAATAAAGGGAGGCTCATTACCCACACGCCAGACCAATCACTTGGGTGAGGTGATGCCCCCCCCCCATGACGTGGCGGTCCATCACCAATTGATGGACCATCTCCACACCCACCGGCCTTAGATGCTTTATTATGCCACGTAAACAACATATAAGTGGAGGACTTTATTGTTAACTTGTACAATATAGAATAAACCCCTTTAACTATTATTAAAAAAGAAAAAAAGTAAAAAAAAAATAATTCTAATTGATGATATGCAAGTGGGTCCCCCCAAACATCCATTTTACGCGATGTAGTCCATAGCACTCTCTTTTAATCTTTTGATCAAGATGTGACTGCCTAATTGGCTTATGATAAAATTTAGAAATTAAAGTGATCAAGTAAAGGTGTAATAATTTTATCAAAAGACCCAAATGTGCCATGCACGTGATTTTATATAAGAAGTAACATTTTTGAAATTTGCAATATTAAACTAGGAGAATGTTTATTTCGGTAAAAATATGCATCTTCAATATAATACAGTATAGTTCACGCTATCAATTATCAACGCATGTTTTCATAGTTTTTAGAAAAAAATGTATCTAAACAAGTTCACGCTACCTCGTTACAATGAGATGTTGATTAAGTATGACTCATGAGATGTGAAGAAACCCTTTAATCAAAGTTCAGCCCAATCAACTTCTGATTGCGTGCCTTTTCCCATTACATAGAAATTATGGTATTGATATGTCAGATTAATTATAGGAAAAAGATGATTGGAATTGAATGGATTCGATTTACGATTGGAGATTGAACGTGACCGGTGATACGCAGCCCTTCACAATCATCATGTTGTTTCACATTTAAGTAGCGTCGCTTAAGCGATTCAATTTGATAGAAAACGACGGTTTGAAATACGATGCAATAAACCGGTGGCTGTGGTGACTATTAAGTGCGAAATCGTCAAGTTGAATGGATTGATGAAGGTCTGGGTGGGTGCATATGGGAAGAAAGTGGTGGTAACGGTGGTGGGTCTTGGATGGTGTTGTCGGTTTGTTTGAAATTTTCGCTCGGCGTGTGTATATATTATGTAAAGCATGTTAATATTTCATTTGAGTAGTACGTTAGCATACAACTCAACAATGCATAAAGTCTCACAAGCAATAATAGCAACGTAATATTTTGGTCTATTATATATAACTAGGTTTAATATTTTGGTTAGTGTTAAAGTCTCAACAATAATATTTTGTGTTGCGACGAACTTCTTTTTTTTATCTAGTATGTCTGTATATTTGTTTTGAAATCACTACAATCATGTTGCGAACAAAATCGTTGACATGAAAAAAGAAAATGTAGAAAAAAAACACTAAAGGATAACCGAAAGAAAATCAACAAAAAAAGTTGTATGGTAATGATATTCGTATGAAACCCGAAGTCAAAGATGAGAAAATGGTACTAGGTACCGACACCGAATTTCCCGAACCAAAAGATCTTAAGTACCAATTCGGTACCGAATTTTGGCATTCCTGGTACCGGTTCGCTATTGTATTTTACCTTCATATACTGGTACCGTCACCGGTATTTTCAGTATCAGTACTGATTCGTTATCGGTTGGCACCAAGTTCATCCCTACCATTAGGGCTGCAAACGAACCAAACGAACAAGAACAAGACCTTGTTCGTGTTCGTTTGTTAAAAAATATATGTGTTCGCGAACCGTTCACGAACACTTATTGAACGAGATTTTATGTTTGTGTTCGTTTGTTAAGGAAATGAACTTGTTCGTGTTCGTTTTTGTTTGTTTGTTAATTTTAGGCAACAAACGTTGATGAACACAAATGAGCACAAACTAATGTTCATGAACACAAATGGAAACAAACAAACAAAAACAATCACTCATGAACAAAATATATAATACACTGACACTTATTAGATATTTAATTTGTCGGAATTTTGATATATTTAAATAAATAAAAAAACTAAAAACACTAATGAACTATCGGACACAAGCGAACATGTTACCGACCGTTTACGAACATAAACAAACGAACGCGACCTCTGTTCATGTTTGTGCATTTAACTAAACGAACGAAAATTCTTGTTCGTGTTCGTTTGTTTAATAAACGAACAAGCATAAACGAACTTCCCGCCGAACAGTTCACGAACTGTTCGCCGAACGTTTAGTTCGTTTGCAGTCCTACCTACCATTGAAATAAAAAAAATCATTAAAAGTTGAAGAAAATCAACAAAAATAAGTTGTACGATACAGTTGTTCGTACGTTACCCGAGATCAGGGGTGAGCAAGCAGTACCGAATTTCCAGGACTAAAAGATTTTCAATATCAATTCGGTACACTTTTGGCGTTTTCTGTACCAGTCTGGTGCTAGTTTTTACCTTCATGTACTGATATCGAACATGACGATACCGGTATTTTCAGTGATACCAAAAAATCACTAAAGTTAAGGAAAATATTAAAATAATAAAAGTATTTAAAAAACTATATATTATTATTATTATTATTATTATTACTATTACTGGCTTTTACCTCCTTGTATCGATACCGCACAGGACGATACATGTATTTTCCGTGATACTAAAAAATCATTAAAGTTAAGGAAAATATTAAATTAATAAAATTTTTAAAAAAACTATATATTATTATTAATATTCTTATTATTATTATTATTATTATTATAATAAACAGTATTCATTAGGTTGTGTTTTTAAAATAAAATAAAATAATAATAATAATAATAATAATAATAAAACTTAATAATTAAAATTAATAATTAATAAAATAATGATAATATTAATATTAATCAACTATATATACATATTATATTATTATTGTTATTATTATTTTTTTTATTTTATTAAACAAAAGAAGTTCTACAATAACTCTTTTTAATATTTCTTTTATAATTCATTTTTGAAATTAGTGTTGTTTGGCTTTTCTAAGTTTCTTTTCTTTCTAAACTATAACAATCTATTATTTTACTACTAATAATTTACTTTTATTTTAATCTTTTAATATATGTTCTTTTTAAAATTCCTAGTATGTCCATAAGATGTGTCTATTTTTATCTATGTCTTGGTATAAACTTTTTTTAAACCGACTTTTTAACCTTTTATTTACTTTTCATCCTATACCAATACCATAACAAACCAAAAAAATTACGATTGATTTTCCTACGTGTAATGAATTGACGCGATACCGAGCGTTTTTCTATCGCATTGCACGAAGAGTACGGAAATATCGATGCCCGCCGCGAAGTGCGGGCTTCTTATGACGCTAGTTGAACTAAGGGTGTGTTTGGGATTGCTTTTTCAACCTGTTTTTTTTATTATTGTGTTTTGAAATCGCAAAAAAAAATCTATTTTGAGTGTTTGGTAAAAAATTAACAAAAATTGATTTTTTACGTTTTGTAGAGATCAAAATGTGATAATCCAAAAGCAGGTCACCCCTTACTGTAGGAAAACGTGATTCCACAAAAACTGATTTTTTACATTTTGTAGAGATCAAAGCTTATTTATTTTTTAAAATATATATATTTGCCAAACACTCAAATAGTTGATTATCTGATTATTGTGATATCAAACAACATAATCAAATCTAAACATTATCTTTCTACAACACGTTTTGTTACAACTAATTATCTGATCTGATTATTCAAAACGCATAATCTATTTTCAAAACTTAACCCCAAACACCCTCTAAATAAATGACAATAGTCACGTATAATAATCATAAAAAAACACCTAGTAACTATTCATAATTAAAACCATTAACATTAATTAATAATAATATAAGTATGATTAGAATTTGAGTTAACTGCTATTTTCGTTCATATGGTATGTTCACTTTTGACATTTTATTACAATTTTAAAAAATGCACCAGTTTTAGTTTTCTCACTGACATACTGGAAACGTGCCACTTCAGTCCAAAAATTCAAACTCAGTTAAGTAAGACATGTTTAATAAAGGGTATTATTGTCAATTCATATAATTTTTATTTTCACCTTAATTTATGTCTCACAAATGAAAAGACAATAATACCTTTCATTAAACTTGTCTGATTTAACTGGATTTTAATTTTTGAATTGAAGTGACACGTTTCTAGTATGTCAGGGAGGAATCTAGTGCAGTTTTGAAAATTGGACTGAAATGGCAAAAATAAACAAACCATATGGACGAAAATAGCATATAACTCTTAGAATTTAGAACTAGATATGCTTAGCATTTTCCTTTCTTTTGTAAAAATATAATAAATTTGGTTTGAGTTAATTACATTTTTCGTCCCTGTGGTTTGTCAAAAATCACTATTTCAGTCAATTAGTTTAAAAATTACCATTTTAGTCTCTGTGGTTTCATTTTTGTAACTATTCTAGTCCACAGAGGCTAACCCCATCCAGTTATTCTGTTAGTTCTATATGAATGACCAAAATGTACTTGTTATTATAGTTAAAACATTGATAACTAAGGGACTAAATTATCAAACAATGAAAGTGCGTGACTGAATTATTAAAATGTTGTTTAATACCAATACTTAATCTCTGTTTCTATTTCTCTGGAAAACACAACAATCCAATGCCACCACCTACCTCTACTGTAACCGTAACCACACACCACAAACACGCTACCCACATCCGTCGTACACCACCACCACGCCACCCACCTCTGCCGCACACTACCACCACCACGCCACCCAACTCCGCCGCACATCCAGTTCACTGTCATCTTCTACAAACAAACCAATCCGAAACCCTAACCTTATTAATCATCAATTTCACAGTGGTTCGAGTAACGTTTCGAGAGATGGATTTACGGGTTTTGCTACCCTAATAAAAACGACCAGAAAGTATGAAAGGAATTCTTACGGGTTACGTTTTTGAAAGATTGCGACTAAAACGAAACACCGGCGAGATTCTTGAACTCCGGCGAACATAAAGAGAATCGTATATGAAACTCGAAGTGTCTTTGGGTGATGCGTGGTTTGTAAACAAATAGGAAAAAGAATCAGGTCACGTATATAAATATCTTGATATACAAAATATTTACTTTTTTTATTCGAAATTATGCAGATTCCGTAAATAAACTGATTTGGTTTAGAAATAGCGAGATCTGATAGATTGTTAATGGGTAGAGTAGAGGTAGAGAGAGAGAAAAAATTGGGGTTTGAAAATCAGAGAAGATAAACTGTCACAACCCAACCGATGGCGGAAACATCAGAGTGAGATGAACAAGATTGCTCATTGCTCATAAATTCTAATTGGTGACAATATTTAAATAAAACCCATATTGCATTCATAATAACATTGTCATACAATACAAGAATTACAAATACAACAATAGCAAAGGCGAAATTTGATACAACATTTTATAAACTAACGTCTATATGTGTATCTAAGCATCATCTCTACTCCAATTTCATGGCAAAGCTTCATCAACCTGTAACAGTTAAAAATAGGAGTTCAATGCAAATGCAAAGGCGAGTACACAAGTTTTGGTGATACATAGCATAAGTATAAAAGTGTAACTCAAATCCACATGATAATTGTAAGCAAAGTTCATACTAATCATGCAATACTAGATCAAACCCTGAGTTTCCACAAAAGTTTTAACGAGATCGAGCCTCACAAAAGCGACAAGACTAATGAGTATGAGAATCTTAACATAACCCCAACAGGTGTGTTTCTACTCCTATAACGCTATATATGATAAGTTGGGCTAGCTAAGTTAATGATCAAGCATGTATAATCAAGCATGTATCTAGGCATAACAAGTATTCATGTATAAGGATTGAGCATGTAAAGCATGAGTTTGTGATATGTGTATTTTTATAGGTAAACATGTTACAACCCAAAAGTGATTAAAACGGTAAATGGGTCGAGTGTACTCACGGTTTTGCTAAGTGTTCCACTTAAGAAATCCCGGGAGCTTTGTTGCGTTGATTTAGAGTTTGGCACCTTGTCCTTCTATAAGAAGAACTTAGGTATTAGTTATGAGTGCAACGGTGGACTTGGAGTATTCGAGCGAGATTACGGAAATAAGAATTTAAGTATTATGTATGAAAATATTCACTAAGACATAGCACTTGTTCTTGACACTATGATAACCCGAAAGGGGTTAATATGGTTTCATAGGTTCGAGACCTATTAGAATCGTGACAAGGAACTACATACTTTAGTGATAAACTTAATAACTCGATAGATGATTACTTAGTCATTATCAAGGGTTCGGCTTTTAGGTTTATTTTATAGTCCATAATATATATACATAGTAATATAATCATGTAGGAGGTGGGAGGATGAACCATCCACTTTGTACCTCTAAGTATCATGTAAGTCAAGCATGAGGTGGGAGGTTTAACCATCCACTTTGGAACCTCTTATGATGTTCATCACTTCACAAGTCACCAAAGGTAACAAGGAGGGTACTAGAACAAGAATATAAACAAGAATGTAATTGACAAGAATATAATGTGTGTCACCATGATATCAAGTAGCCAAGTGAAATGCAACCCGGAGAGCACACGAGGACGCATGTCAATGGCTTGGCGGGGTTGTTACACTTTAGGACTAGCAAACTACTTGAGATGATGATGAAAATAATCAATTGATGTGTGGTTTTAATGTTTAGGATAGCCAAAGCTAACCTTGGTGGACACACATGAACAAGTCTATGAACTTGCATCACTTGTGAGATAAATGCCCTTATGAAACAGAATTATTATGAGGTTTAAACCTCTTGTTTGAATGTCTCAACCTTGTTTTTAAGCCTAACCAACCACAAGAAGTGTTGTAAGCATTCAAACATAGGTTTGAGATGAGATTAACTCAAGTTGGATGAACATAAACAAGTTTTGAAAAGTTTTGATTCAAACAGAAAGTTTATGGACAATTTAGGGGATTTCTAGGTCTGGATTCTCCATGGAGAACCCTAGGAATTCAACCCAAAGATTATCCAAGTATGTAGGAAGAAGAATGAGGTGAAAAGACCTAGTTTTGAGCAAGTTATGCTCACTTTTGTGAAGATGATACAATCTGCCCAAAAATCTGATTAGGAGTGTTCTTGAGATGATTTGAGAGTGATATTGGTGAGATTAAGAGGTTGTGAAAGTGGAAAATGGCTTGGAAATGGAGTATTTATAGGTATGAGTTCAAAATTGGTGGAAGGTGTTAAATGGAGGTTAGAAGGTGATTGGTGAGGTTGTGGATGTGTGGATCCGTGCATTTTCGCGAGCCAAAACCAATCTGTCCCGCCAGAGTGCCTTACGGACCGGGCCGGGACACATCCTTTTTATTTTGTTGTTTTAATTAATTTGGACGGGTTTGGACCATTTTTAAGGTTATTTTATGGACTTGTTAAGTATTATAAGGTATCATAAGCATAGGTAAAGTATTATAATGTATGAGTATGCATCAAATGATCGAGATCGAGTATAGATATCATGTATAAAGCATGTATTATGTATGAATGTTGCGTATCATCAAATGTAACACGTATTCGAGTGTGCGTATCATGTATAAGTATTGTATGAACCAGTATAACAAGTATAGGGCAAAAATGTATATTTTCATTATGATTCAAGTCTGAATTACAACGATTACAAAGAAATGAGAAGTACGAATACAAAGACTTCCAAAAATAGAATTACAACACGAGCTTGCTATAAATAGAAAGTAAGGAAAACGAGAGGTGCTACATAAACAGATACAGCGGCGGTAGGGTGGTGTTGTGATGGTGAACCTGGAGGTGTTACAGTCTCCCCTCATTTAGGAAATTTCGTCCCGAAATTTAGGAAGATGCAACGAAGAGGTGCGGATACTTAGTCTTCATATCACTCTCGAGTTCCCAAGTAAACTCGGCACCACGTTTCCCTTCCCAACGAACTTTTATGATGGGGATCCGACTGCGCCGTAGCTGCTTTACTCCTCGGTCCATGATTTTGACTGGTTTTTCCACAAAATTCAATGTCTCATTGATTTAAAGATCTTCGAGTGGAACTTGAAGTCCTTCGTCGGCTAGACATTTCTTGAGATTTGAAACATGAAACACAAGATGAACATTGCTGAGCGTTTGAGGTAGGTCCAGTCGATATGCTACCTTGCCAATCATTTCCAAGATTTTGAAAGGACCCACGTAGCGAGGAGCGAGTTTGCATTTCTTACCAAAACGGACTACGCCTTTCCAAGGGGATACCTTTAGAAGTACATGATCACCTATATTGAATTCCAAGGGCTTGCGTCTTTTGTCAGCGTAGCTCTTTTGTCGGCTTCGTGCTTTGAGGATATTATCACGTATTTGTAAGATCTTGTCCGTTGTCTCTTGTATTAGTTCGGGCCTGGTGATTTGTACATCTCCAATCTCGTGCTAACAAATAGGCGAACAGCACTTACGACCATACAATGCTTCAAATGGAGCCATTTGAATACTAGCGTGATAACTATTGTTGTACGAGAATTCAACCAAGGGTAAGTGCGAATCCCAATTGCCGCCAAAATCGATTACGCATGACCAAAGCATATCCTCCAAGGTTTGGATAGTACGCTCGGTTTGACCATCAGACTAAGGATGAAAAGCGGTGCTAAGACTAAGCTGAGTGCCAAGGGCGGATTGAAAAGTTTGCCACAGGCGAGAAGTGAAACGAGCATCGCGATCGGAGATAATATCAAGAGGAGTACCATAGCGACTAATGATTTCATCCGTGTAGATACAAGCCAATTTCTCGACTTTGTAATCTTCACGAATAGCGAGGAAGTACGTGGATTTGGTCAATCGGCCAATGATAACCCAAATGTTGTCATGATCAGACGAGTATGAGGCAATTTCGTAATGAAATCCATGGCTATGCTTTCCATTTCCAGACAGGAATTTCTGGTTGTTCGAGCAAACCAAAGGGACGTTGGTGTTCTGCCTTGACCTTGGAACACGTAAGACATTTGGATACGACAGGAGCGATATCACGTTTCATCCCAGGCCACCAATAGGATGCACGTAAATCATGATACATCTTATCAGCGCTAGGATGAATGGAGTACCGGGATTTGTGGGCTTCATCCATCAAAGTAGAACGGAGATTGAGACGATCGGGAATCCAAATACGACTATGGTAGTAAGGAATAACATCACGTTTAGCTTCGAGCGGGTTTTTGACTCCACAATTCAATTCACTATCGAGGTTACCCTCGTTAATGACGGTAAATTGTGCTTGTCGAATAAACTCGTTGAGTTTTCCCACGATTTGGTAGCAATGAACACTCTTAACATGAGTCTTATGACTAAGGGCATCGGCCACGACATTCGCCTTGCCAGGGTGGTAGCAAATATCACAGTTGTAGTCGTTTAATAATTCTACCCAACGACGTGACGCATGTTGAGTTCTTTTTGATCAAAGATATGTTGAAGGCTCTTGTGGTCGGTGAAGACCGTACACTTCGTACCGTAAAGGTAGTGTCGCCAAATCTTTAATGCAAAAACAACCGCACCAAGTTCAAGGTCGTGAGTAGTATAGTTTTTCTCATGAATTTTGAGTTTTCTCGACGCGTAAGCGATTACTTTGTCCCATTGCATGAGAACGCAACCAAGAACTTGGTTAGAGGCATCGCAATACACGACGAAATCGTCGTTCCCATCGGGGAGAGTGAGGAAAAGAGCATTACAAAGCATGTCCTTGAGCGTTTGGAAAGATTCCTCTTGTTCGGGACCCCAAACAAAAGGTTTATCTTTTTGAGTCAACGAAGTCAAAGGAACGACAATCTTGGATAAATTCGAGATGAAACGATGATAATACCCAGCTAGGCCAAGGAACGAACGAATTTCAGAGGGCGACTTAGGTGCAATCCAATTCTTCACAACTTCTATCTTTGCAGGGTCAACGTGTATACCGAGTTCATTGACGGTGTGACCTAAGAATTGAACCTCTTTTAGACAAAATTCACACTTGGAGAATTTGGCATAAAGACGTTCGGTTTGCAAAAGTTGAAGAATGAGACACAAATGTCGTCCGTGCTCTTCTTTCGTCTTGGAGTAAATTAGGATATCGTCGATGAATATAATGACAAAATGATCGAGAAAAGGCTTACACACGCGGTTCATGAGATCCATAAACACTGCAGGTGCATTGGTCAACACAAAAGGCATGACCACGAACTCGTAGTGTCCATAACGTGTGCGGAAAGCGGTTTTGGGTACATCTTCCTCGGAAACCCGAAGTTGATGATAACCAGAATGGAGATCAATATTTGAAAAGCACTTCGCGCCTTGCAGTTGATCGGAGAGATCATCGATACGAGGAAGGGGGCATCGGTTCTTGCTGTAAGTTTATTGAGCTCACGATAGTCTATACACATGCGGAATGATCCATCTTTCTTTTTGACGAAGAGAACGGGAGTGCCCCAAGGGGAAGCACTAGGGCGTATAAAGCCTTTCAAGAAGCTCTTGAAGTTGGCTTGATAGCTCTTGCATCTCCGAGGGTGCTAAACGATAGGGAGCTTTCGCAACGGGAGTTACGCCAGGAATAAGATCAATACGGAAATCAACAGCTCGAGGAGGCGGAGGACCAGGAAGATCCTCAGGAAAAATGTAACATTTGTCAAAAACGGGTTTTCAAAACCCGCTCCGTTTTGTAATCAAATACCAAGTTATAAAAGTCACGTTGAATATTTATGGTTATTTTGATTTAAAATGATACATAATTAATAAATAAACTAAACTATAAAAATTATATTTGATAAAAAGTTAAAACAAAATAAATAAAAAAAATATGTTGCTGCCGGGACTCGAAACCGGGTCAGCCAGAACAACTCCAACGACTTAACACACACTCACATCACCACTCCGCCACTTTGTGTTTTCTGTTATCTTTAGGAAACAAATGAGATTTATACACAAACCCGGTTAAACCGGTTGCGCCAACTGAAAAACGGAAATCGGCAAATCAATCGTCAATTCGTTTGGTTACTCGCACATTCAGTTTATAACCGATGCACCGACGATTGTTAATCAAGTCGGAATTGATTGAACATCAAGTCTCATCATTATCGGTTTTTATAACCGAAAAATAATTAAGTCCAGATTACTTCAACTTCAGACCACTCTCGCGACTCAGAAATATCATACCAACATCCCATTTCACTTTCGCCACAATATCAGACCATCAGAACGCTTAAATCAGCTCGCCAGAATTTTCTGCAAATTTCGCCGGAAAACCGTATTCATCTTCAAACGGTAAATCTTTCAATAAACATTGTAGTTCAACAATTTTTATGCTATTTCTAACTTAAACCTTTCAATTGATATCGGATTCAGGCGCTGTATTCAACTAATTCCAGTTCGCCGGAAATTTCCTGAAAGTCTTTATTTCCGTCTGTGAAATGGTAAGGACCTTCAATCCCGCTGTTAACGTTTGTTTATCATTTCAATTCCACGATTGACTAATCAAAATGGTTAATTGTTTTGGTTCAGTTGAGGTGCACAAAAACAGAGCCGACGCATTTGCCGGAAATTCTGTGATATATCCTTCCTACGGTATGTTACTTCCAACACCGTTTCTGTCATTTCATTTTAACCTTAAGAATGTTTGATAATCGTAAAAACAAGAAACGGATCAGTGATTCAGTCGACGGAAATTTGAATGAAGAAGACGAAGTTAATTAAGTTATAAGTTTATTTAAAACCAGTAAAATGAACGGGTTAGACACACAGTCCAGCGGTGGACTGTGTGCAAAACATATACGCATGTCCCGAGTTCGATCCCTGATACACGCACTCCTTATATAATAAAATGCCTTTTTGTTTAAAAACTAAACCGGGTTAACTCAGTTAGTTATTAAGTATAATAAAAATCGAGATAATAACCAGGTTAGACACACAGTCCAGCGGTGGACTGTGTGCAACACTAAGTCACACGTCGCGAGTTCGAAACCCGTCACTGGCACCGGTTCGTTTAATTAAAATGTTTTTTAAATTAAAAGAATTTTGGTTAAACCGAATTAGTATATAAATATAATTAAAAACAAGATTATTTCGGGTTAGACACGTAGCTCAGTTGGTAGAGCTGCGTGCACGCGTACGGGAGGTCTCGGGTTCGAGCCTCACCCGGCGCAAACTATCTCACTGACCGAACCGGTCAACAAGTCAACGGTCAACGGTCAACGGTCAACGCAAAATAAACAATTTTTTTTATATTTTTATTTATTTAATTTAATTTAAAAATCAATTAAAAATACTTAAAAATAACATTTTTAAAGATAGAAAATAGCCTTAAACTCACAAAAATATATCTAAAAATTTCATTAAAATCCATAATAAAATCCACTCATTTAATATATTTTTCCGTTATTATTTAGGTTAGTATTTCTCGTTGTTCTACCCATCCAATTCGTGCGCATCTCACCATCTCCAATTCAACGCACCCAATGTGAGTGAATCTTTACAAATTCCCCGTTTTAATCACGTTTTGGGGTGTATCATGTGTCTTGATATATATTATACTTAAACCATTGTGCATACATCATATCATGAACTTGTGTATTCAGTTTGTTTCTGTTGTGTAGTTATTGTTGGATGCAATTTATTATTTTCAGTACATGCAATTTCATAGGCCGCCGCTCCCCATTACATTATGAGCGTTGAGCATGTTCCCCATTTTATTATGAGGTTGAACCTGGCGTGCCCACATACGATCGGCTTCGTTTGATTGAGCCTTGATCGCACAGACATTTTCATTTTCAGTACATGCAATACGATCGGCTCCGTTTGATTGAGCCTTGATCGCACAGTTTCATTTATGTTATTTATCGTATGATGTTGGTATGTTCATGTATGCTGTCATCTGTTATTGTATGTTATAGTTGTGATTGCTATTTGCCACTGCTTGATTATTTACATTTGCTCATTTATGATTATGCACAATTTTTCATTGATAAACTAACAAGTAATTCATTAATAAATGTTTATCTAATAAGGTTCACTCGCCAACTTATGTTGACCCAAAAAACCCCATTTTTACACATGATACAGGTGAACCAGCAGCAGCTAGGAACACATAGGCTTGGACTAGAAGAATAAAATGATTTAGAGTTGGGATTGTTATGTTTGGTTTATTTCCTTTGTATTGTATGAACATGTTTGGATATTTGGAAATATAACTTTGACTTTATTAAATATGAAACATATTAGTAAATGTCATGAGCTTTGGTGATAACCCAATTATGCCCCGACTCTTATTCCGCTGCGGGTCGGGGTGTGACAGATTGGTATCAGAGCCATGACTATAGGGATATAGGATAGGTTATTAGACCCTTAGAGCCTATACTATAGTTGATTAGAAACTTATAAGATTTTTGTGTGTTATATGCCAAATTTCATGATGTTTATATGTTTTATGGTAAATGTTACATTCAATATTATGCAAGCATGTTCATAAGTATGTATTATCATATAATGCCTATCATGAATCATATACTCATAACATATCACATCCATGAAAGCACACACCACATCATGATTTCTTTTACAATGATTTTTGTGTTTTCAAATCTCATCAAAGTGAGTTCTCATGACGGGCATGTAGTAACTGGAAGGGTACCAGTACCGGTAGTCGGAACATCCTGTCTAGGCTGGCATTCGTATAAATCCAAAATAAAGGACCAGTTTGCCTACCTGGGGACTAACGATGAGAGTACGAAGTACCTATTAGGCCAAAGCATGCTATACCAAACGTCGTGTGAGCTAACCCCACTTTGAGTTGTCATTGTGTCTACACCTGGACACGTTCCGACCAAACATCTCATGAACATATTTTGTGGTTTGCATTCGGGTGAGGCGAGTGTTAAATTGCCAATACTAATGTGAATCCTACCAAACCAATAGCCATGGGGGCCCACATGACTATATAGGTGAAGGTATGGGAGACATTTGAGGCCCAACATGAGCAAACCCAAGACATCCTATGGATGTTGTTGCATTATTGATATTTATGTTATTTTCATTTTCTTAAAGACACATGACACCTAAAAAGACACCATAAACTCACAATCTTCTCATTGTATGATCCTGTAGATGTCGTCTAGACAGCAACGAAGGGGTAAAAGATCAGGAAGGTCCCAGGAACGTTTGGCCACTCAGATCGCGAAACAAATGGCCACGATACTGCCTGACATTATGGTCCAGGTACAACAAGCCCTCGCTACAAATCCTACTAACCCTCTCCAACAACATGACCAGAACATCGACAACCCTCCTACCAGCAAGTGTTCATACAAACATTTCAAGTCTTGTGATCCTCCTAAATTTGAAGGGACCGAGGGTGTCACTGCTCTCCTACATTGGTTCGAGGAGATGAAAAGCACCTTTCTAAACTGCGATTGTCCTGAGGATCGCAAGGTTCGATACGCTACCGGGAGACTATTTGGGGTAGCTCTCACTTGGTGGAATACTGAGAAAGGGAAGAGGGGAACTGAAGATGCAATGGCCTTAACTTGGGAGGAGTTAAGGGAAATCATGACTAGGCGTTTCTGTCCTAGGAGTGAAATTAAAAAGCTGGAGGACGAATTTCATTCTCTAAAGCAAAAGGAGGGTGATCACACCACATATAACAAGAGATTCTTGGAATTGAACCAAATGGTTCCAAATTTGTTCACCCCAACTTATCGTCTGATTGAGCATTATATTCGAGGACTTCCCTCGAAAATTCAAGATTCAGTCCTCAGCACTTCACCGGTAACACTTGAAGCTGCTATGGAGCTAGCAACTGAACTGACCGAGAACCGAATTCGCAACGGGAAGTTCAAGGAAGAGAAAAGAATGCCCCTGTTGAGGGTCAAACTTCAAACCATCCCATTTCTTCCTCTAAGTTTGCTAACAAGAGGAAGCGCAACACCAGAAATTTTGCAGTTACTCAAACCAACTCCCCCATTCATGCTGCACCCATTACTCAAGTCACTCCTTCACCCACACCATACAGAAGACCTTACACTGGCCCGCTACCAAAATGCAACCGTTGCGAATATCACCATTCCCCTGATCATCCCTGCCAATATTGCACCGGCTGCGGTCGCGCAGGTCATACTGTTCAAACCTGCCGCATGCCTCAACGAACGAACCGCCACCAACCTTTAACCCAAACCCACCAACAAATAATGGGCCAAGCCCAACAACCCCTACTATTACCACCCACCCAACATTTAGCCCAAACATATTACCAGCCCAATTATCCTATGGGTCAACCAATGCGGGCTTGCTACAATTGCGGTGACCCGAGCCACTTCAGAAACACTTGTCCAAGGTTGGTAAACATTATTCATGCTCAGGCCCAAGCCAACCCAGTGAATCAAGCGAACCAAGCTCCTCCACCTGCAAGAGGAAGAGCTTTCAATATTAACGCGAATCAGGCTAGAGCTGACGACAATGTGGTTAACGGTACGTTCCTTATAAATGGTAGATATGCCTCTATGTTATTTGATACTGGTGCGGATAGAAGTTTTGTGTCTTTAGAATTTGAACCTATCTTAAGCAAAAATCGGGATAAGCTCACGAAATCCATAACGGTAGAAGTTGCGGACGGGAAACCAGTTTCATTAAACTTTATTATACGCAACTGTACACTCACCTTAAACGACCACGATTTCTCAGTCGACCAGATTCCTATGAAGCTGGGA
Source organism: Scalesia atractyloides (assembly GCA_947069175.1). Lineage (NCBI taxonomy): Eukaryota > Viridiplantae > Streptophyta > Magnoliopsida > Asterales > Asteraceae > Scalesia > Scalesia atractyloides. Next base: position 92,253,983 of record CAMTDV010000014.1, read on the forward strand.
AGTTTTGATATCATAATCGGTATGGATTGGCTCAGTCAACATCAGGCAGAAGTTGTATGTCTTGAAAAATTTATTCGTATTCCTCTTTCAAACGGTCAGACTCTTCAAATCATTGGAGAAACCTCGTCGAAAGGGCTCAGTTTAATGTCTTGTCTTCAAGCTCAAAAATATCTTCGCAAGAATTATGTCGCGTTTTTAGCTCATATCATCAAAAAGGGAACCATGGAGAAGAAACTTGAAGACATTCCTGTAGTAAAAGACTTCCCGCAAGTTTTTCCTGACGACATTTCAGGACTTCCTCCAGTTAGAAACGTCGAATTCCGTATTGATCTTATACCTGGTGCTACACCAGTTGCAAAGTCTCCTTATAGGTTAGCCCCCTCTGAAATGCAAGAGCTAGCCAGTCAATTACAAGAGTTGACTGACAAGGGATTCATACGTCCTAGCTCGTCGCCTTGGGGTGCACCTGTCCTTTTTGTAAAGAAGAAAGATGGATCGTTTCGTATGTGCATCGAATACAGAGAACTCAAGAAGTTAACAATCAAGAATCGATATCCTTTACCTCGTATTGATGATCTTCTTGACCAACTACAAGGTGCCAGCTGCTTTTCAAAAATCGACCTTCGATCTGGCTATCATCAACTTAGAGTGCATGAAGAAGACGTCCCTAAGACTGCTTTTCGAACTCGTTATGGCCACTATGAATTCATGGTTATGCCATTTGGTTTAACCAACGCACCAGCTGTCTTCATGGACCTAATGAACAGAGTCTGCAAACCTTATCTTGATCGATTTGTTATAGTCTTCATCGACGATATTCTTATTTATTCAAAATCTAAATCTGATCATGAGCGTCATCTTCGACTCATCCTTGCACTTCTAGAAAAGGAAAAGCTTTATGCCAAATTCTCCAAATGTAAATTCTGGTTAAAAGAGGTGCAATTCCTCGGGCATGTAATCAATGACAAGGGAATACATGTCGACCCTTCAAAGATCAAAGCGGTTCAAGAATGGCAAGCTCCACGTACACCAACTGAAGTAAGATCTTTTCTTGGTCTAGCTGGCTATTATCGTCGGTTCATTTCAAACTTCTCTCGCATTGCTGTACCACTCACGGCTTTAACTCATAAGGGAAAACCTTTCATATGGGGACCGAAGCAAGAAGAAGCCTTTCAAACTCTTAAACAAAAACTTTGTGATGCACCAATCCTCACTCTTCCTGAAGGTTGTGATGATTTTGTAGTCTATTGCGACGCGTCAGGGCAAGGATTAGGCTGCGTTCTAATGCAAAGAGGAAAAGTCATAGCTTATGCTTCGAGACAACTCAAGATACATGAAAAGAACTACACCACTCATGACCTAGAACTTGGAGCCGTTGTGTTCGCTCTTAAGATATGGAGACATTATCTCTATGGTACTAAGTGTGAAATATACACTGACCACAAGAGTCTTCAACATATCTTCAATCAAAAGGAGTTAAACATGAGGCAACGAAGATGGGTCGAACTTCTAAATGACTACGACTGTGAAATTAGATACCACCCTGGTAAAGCAAATGTGGTGGCTGATGCACTTAGTCGAAAGGGTTATGCGAACTCCATCCGTCTTCTATGTTCGCAAGTTATAACTGACATTAAAGATCAAATTCGAGAAGCCCAACACGTTTCAATAACGGAAGAAGATGTACGAAAGGAGATGTCCTGTGGAGCTGAGCTAAAAATTGAAACTAAATCTGACGGTATTCTGTATTAACTAGATCGTATCTAGATTCCTAACCACAACAATCTTCGTGAAATTCTTATGAATGAAGCTCACAAAACGCGATATTCTATACACCCAGGAGCCGGTAAGATGTATCAAGACCTACGATATACCTATTGGTGGCCTGGAATGAAGAAGGATATTGCCGTTTTTGTTTCCAAGTGCTTTACATGTTCCAAAGTGAAGGCTGAACACCAAAGACCCTCAGGACTTCTGGTCCAACCGGAAATACCTGTATGGAAGTGGGAAAACATAACCATGGATTTCATTACCGGGTTACCTCGCACTTCTGGTGGGTATGACACTATATGGGTAATTATAGACCGACTTACAAAATCAGCTCACTTTATTCCTATCCGCGAAGATTTCAAGAACGAAAAGCTTGCTCGTATTTATATCAACGAAATCGTAAGCCGACATGGGGTACCGTTAAGCATTATTTCTGATCGTGATGGTCGTTTCACTTCACGAACATGGCAAGCAGTACAATCCGCTATGGGCACGCTATTAGATCTCAGTACCGCCTATCATCCTCAAACTGATGGACAGTCTGAGCGCACCATTCAAACTCTTGAAGATATGCTTCGAGCATGTGTCATAGACATCAAGGGAAATTGGGACGCCCACCTACCATTAGTTGAATTTTCGTACAACAACAGCTATCATTCGAGCATCGGCATGGCACCTTTTGAAGCATTATATGGTCGTAAGTGCCGATCTCCTGTATGTTGGCACGAAATTGGGGAAGCTCAAATTACTGGTCCAGAATTGATCCAAGAAACCACAGACAAGATCCATCAAATTCGAAACAATCTTCTAGCAGCTCAAAGTCGTCAAAAGAGTTATGCAGATAAACGACGGAAGCCCTTAGAGTTTAACATTGGTGATCATGTACTTTTAAAAGTATCACCGTGGAAGGGAGTAGTTCGTTTTGGTCAAAAGGGCAAGCTAGCACCACGCTACGTAGGACCTTTCAAGATACTCGAAAGAGTAGGACCTGTAGCATACAAGCTTGACCTACCAGAAGAACTCAACAGGATTCATCCCACATTCCACGTGTCGAACTTGAAGAAGTGCCTCGCTGATGAGAACCTCCATATTCCGCTGGAAGATATTCAGATTGATGAATCTATGCATTTTATTGAAAGACCTGTAGAGATCATGGACTTCGGAGAGAAACGTCTACGACGAAGTCGCATTCCAATTGTTAGGGTACGCTGGGAGTCGAAACGGGGACCTGAGTTTACTTGGAAACGTGAAGACTCAATGCGCGAAAAATACCCGCATCTTTTTCCTACTACTTCAACTACTTAAATTTCGGGACGAAATTCCTAAAAGTAGGGGATACTGTAACATTTGTCAAAAACGGGTTTTCAAAACCCGCTCCGTTTTGTAATCAAATACCAAGTTATAAAAGTCACGTTGAATATTTATGATTATTTTGATTTAAAATGATACATAATTAATAAATAAACTAAACTATAGAAATTATATTTGATAAAAAGTTAAAAAAAATAAATAAAAAAAATATGTTGCTGCCGGGACTCGAACCCGGGTCAACCAGAACAACTCCAACGACTTAACACACACTCACATCACCACTCCGCCACTTTGTGTTTTCTGTTATCTTTAGGAAACAAATGAGATTTATACACAAACCCGGTTAAACCGGTTGCGCCAACTGAAAAACGGAAATCGGCAAATCAATCGTCAATTCGTTTGGTTACTCGCACATTCAGTTTATAACCGATGCACCGACGATTGTTAATCAAGTCGGAATTGATTGAACATCAAGTCTCATCATTATCGGTTTTTATAACCGAAAAATAATTAAGTCCAGATTACTTCAACTTCAGACCACTCTCGCGACTCAGAAATATCATACCAACATCCCATTTCACTTTCGTCACATTTTCAGACCATCAGAACGCTTAAATCAGCTCGCCGGAATTTTCTGCAAATTTCGCCGGAAAATCGTATTCATCTTCAAACGGTAAATCTTTCAATAAACATTGTAGTTCAACAATTGGTAGGCTATTTCTAACTTAAACCTTTCAATTGAAATCGGATTCAGGCGCTGTATTCAACTAATTCCAGTTCGCCGGAAATTTCCTGAAAGTCTTTATTTCCATCTGTGAAATGGTAAGGACCTTCAATCCCGTTGTTAACGTTTGTTTATCACTTCAATTCCACGATTGACTAATCAAAATGGTTAATTGTTTTGGTTCAGTTGAGGTGCACAAAAACAGAGCCGACGCATTTGCCGGAAATTCTGTGATATATCCTTCCTACGGTATGTTACTTCCAACACCGTTTCTGTCATTTGATTTTAACCTTAAGAATGTTTGATAATCGTAAAAACAAGAAACGGATCAGTGATTCAGTCGACGGAAATTTGAATGAAGAAGACGAAGTTAATTAAGTTATAAGTTTATTTAAAACCAGTAAAATGAACGGGTTAGACACACAGTCCAGCGGTGGACTGTGTGCAAAACATATACGCATGTCCCGAGTTTGATCCCTGATACACGCACTCCTTATATAATAAAATGCCTTTTTGTTTAAAAACTAAACCGGGTTAACTCAGTTAGTTATTAAGTATAATAAAAATCGAGATAATAACCAGGTTAGACACACAGTCCAGCGGTGGACAATGTGCAACACTAAGTCACACGTCGCGAGTTCGAAACCCGTCACTGGCACCGGTTCGTTGAATTAAAATGTTTTTTAAATTAAAAGAATTTTGGTTAAACCGAATTAGTATATAAATATAATTAAAAACAAGATTATTTCGGGTTAGACACGTAGCTCAGTTGGTAGAGCTGCGTGCACGCGTACGGGAGGTCTCGAGTTCGAGCCTCACCCGGCGCAAACTATCTCGCTGACCGAACCGGTCAACAAGTCAACGGTCAACGGTCAACGATCAACGCAAAATAAACAATTTTTTTTATATTTTTATTTATTTAATTTAATTTAAAAATCAATTAAAAAATACTTAAAAATAACATTTTTAAAGATAGAAAATAGCCTTAAACTCACAAAAATATATCTAAAAATTTCATTAAAATCCTTAATAAAATCCACTCATTTAATATATTTTTCCGTTATTATTTAGGCTAGTATTTCCCGTTGTTCTACCCATCCAATTCGTGCGCATCTCACCATCTCCAATTCAACGCACCCAATGTGAGTGAATCTTTACAAATTCCCCGTTTTAATCACGTTTTGGGGTGTATCATGTGTCTTGATATATATTATACTTAAACCATTGTGCATACATCATATCATGAACTTGTGTATTCAGTTTGTTTCTGTTGTGTAGTTATTGTTGGATGCAATTTATTATTTTCAGTACCTGCGATTTCATAGGCCGCCGCTCTCCATTACATTATGAGCGTTGAGCATGTACCCTATTTTATTATGAGGTTGAACCTGGCGTGCCCACATACGATCGGCTCCGTTTGATTGAGCCTTGATCGCACAGACATTTTCATTTTCAGTACATGCAATACGATCGGCTCCGTTTGATTGAGCCTTGATCGCACAGTTTCATTTATGTTATTTATCGTATGATGTTGGTATGTTCATGTATGCTGTCATCTGTTATTGTATGTTATAGTTGTGATTGCTATTTGCCACTGCTTGATTATTTACATTTGCTCATTTATGATTATGCATAATTTTTCATTGATAAACTAACAAGTAATTCATTAATAAATGTTTATCTAATAAGGTTCACTCGCCAACTTATGTTGACCCAAAAATCCCCATTTTTACACATGATACAGGTGAACCAGCAGCAGCTAGGAACACATAGGCTTGGACTAGAAGAATAAAATGATTTAGAGTTGGGATTGTTATGTTTGGTTTATTTCCTTTGTATTGTATGAACATGTTTGGATATTTGGAAATGTAACTTTGACTTTATTAAATATGAAACATATTAGTAAATGTCATGAGCTTTGGTGATAACCCAATTATGCCCCGACTCTTATTCCGCTGCGGGTCGGGGTGTGACAAAAAACGGAAAGAAACTCACAAACGACAGGAACATCACTTACGCTTGGACCTTTGTCTTTCTTTTCCACAACATGGGCGAGAAAGGCAAAGTACTCCTTACGCAGGTACTTGTTCGCTTTGATGCATGACATAAGCTTGAGACCTTTAGAAGGTTTCTCTCCGTAGACGTGTAGAGAATCACCTTAAGGAAGAGGGAGGCGAATAAAATTTTCGGAACAAATAACTTCGGCACGAACTCGCATCAGCCAATCCATGCCTACTATGATGTCGAAACTACCCATTTGCATGGGAATGAGGTCAATGGAGAACGAATGATCGTTAAGAATTAAAGAGCAACCAGAAAGAACAGAATCAACGGAGATGGTTTTACCATTAGCGACTTCGACAGCGAAAGGATTAGGCATTTTAGATCGTTCGCACTTAAGCAAAGGTTCAAATTCTAGCGATACAAAACTCCTATTGGCGCCAGTATCAAATAGACAAGTAGCATAAATATGGTTTACAAGGAGCGTACCAGTAATGACGTCGTTAGAGCCCTGGGCTTGAGCGGAGGTAAGCATGAAAGCTCGTCCTTTAGCAGGCTCAGGCTGCTGTTGCTGCTGCTGATGCTGATGTTGCTGGTTGAGAAGAGGGCAGATATTGGCGAGATGATTGAGATCGCGACTTTTGTAACATTCTCGCACAGGAGCATTCTGACGCTGGGGTTGAGTTTGGTTCGGGTTAGGGTTAGGGACAATGGCTTGATTGCTTTGGGTTTGGCGACAATGGCTAGCGAAATGCCCCATCCTGTTACAGTTGGCGCAATTCCGACACGGGTATTAGGGAGGTGATGATAGGTGCAACGATCACACTTAGGCCAAGTGCCGGTGTAGTTTCGTTTGGGTGGATCATTGTTTTGGGTGGAGGGGATGGCATTTAGAGGCGTAGGGGCAGGCGGAGTGACGACCGCGTTGTTTTGAACATGAGCCTTCCGCTTCTTGTTCTTGATGGGGTTCTTTTTGGGTTGAGGGGGAGGTGATTCGGTAGTGGTGGTGGCGTTGGCTGTGTATTGGTACGCATGCTTCGTAGGAGCCTTATCGTAGGCCTCCTGAAGGATGCAGTTGTGGTTAAGCTCTATGATGGTGCTATAGGCTTCTTCGATGGTTTTGGGGCATGCAGCGGCTACGTGATTCATGATCACAGGCGAAAGCGAATGGATGAGCTTAGCGATCACTTTGGGAACCGTATCCACCTGTCCAGGATAGACGATACTCAATTGTTTGAAGCGAGCGATCAGTCCTTCAGCATCGCTCCCTTGCTGGGTGAGATTCCAGAATTCATTTTCGAGCTTCTGGGTCTCGTGGGAGGACAAAACTGATCTCTCATGAGCTGCTTGAGCTCTTCCCAAGTGAGAGTGTGGGCTGCTTCGTTGCCACACTTGTTACGTTCCGTAGTCCACCACTTGAGGGCTCTCTAGCGAAAGACCCCGGTAGCGTTGAGGGTTCGAAGTTCATCAGGGCAGCCGCCCTGAAGAAAGGTAAGCTCCATTGCGTCAAACCAGTTAATCATGGCGGTGACACCGTCCATGACAATGAATTCTACCGGTTTACAAGCCATGAAATGCTTGAATTGGAAGGACGCTTTGGGGTTGTCGGTTTTAAAGTCGGCAGAGGATTTGGGTGTGCCTTCGGTATGGATGGTTTGAAGCTGGCTAACAATATCGGGTATGACACGGGCCATTTGATCGGCCATTTGCTCGGCGACAAGACCGACGAGTTCTTGCTTGGAGATGGAGTCTTCATTGTTGTTGTTGTTGTTGTTGGAACCCTTGTTGGACCACTTGGATTTCTTGGATGAGTTAGGAGAATTCATCTAGAGGTTCAACATAGAAGAAAAGGGATGAGACTTGATCATAATATGGAAAATAAACAAGTTGTGCATGAATAAGCATGTATGAGGTTCAAGCATGGTTCACATAAGATTGCATGGGTTCATTAAGCATAGCATGTAATATCACGTATGGATGCGAATAAGAAGTATAAATTTAGTGTGTTCACGAGGATTAGCATTGTTTTTGATTGCAATAAACGTGCGAAATGTGTAACGGTTCAAAACGAATAAGGTAACAAGTATAAAATCACATAAAAATTGAGATAGCATAAAAGATCGGCTCAATAAAACATGAGATTGTTTCGGGTAGAGAAACGTCGACATTTCCAAAGTAAATCGAATATCCTTTCTAATTAGAGAAACGTGCTTTGGCCTATAGGTAAAATACTCTCATCGAGAAGCGACTAACGGTATTTTACCCTTCAAGTTACTACACGTCTCTAATCGATTAGAAAATCGAAACTTTGGCGAGAGCGAAATCAAGGAATGAGACTTAATCGACAAGGTGCGGGTTTCACCCCTAACTTGACGATTTCGTACCCTAAGTGTGGGTTGTCTCTTACTGAACGAGGAGCATATTCCGACTCGTTTGTAAGATCCACTAGAGCATGAAATGGAGGTTTCCATCAAGGTGTGGATGTCACTCCTAACTTGATGGTATAACTTCATGAAAATTGAATACGCGGAATGAGGGATTTCACCAAAAATTGTAGGACATTGGACCTATCTTGGTGCAAATCTCCTCGTTTGCATCATGAGTGTCTTCCAGTCTTCAAGTGTATGTGTAAAATGTCTTAGGAAAGACATTATGTAAATTTTAAGACCAAAAGATAAGGAATAAGCAATGAGGAAGCATAAAGTTCTAAGCATGATATAAGAATGGTCAAAATGGACACTTAAACTATAGACTAGGTTGAACATGGCAATTCTACCTAATTCCCTATAGTTATGGCTCTGATACCAATCTGTCACACCCAAACCGATGGCGGAAACATCGGAAGTGAGACGAACGAGATTGCTCATTGCTCATAAATTCTAATTGGTGACAATATTTAAATAAACCCATATTTCATTCATAATAACATTTTCATACAATACAAGAATTACAAATACAACAATAACAAAAGGCAAAATTTGATACAACATTTTATAAACCTAACGTCTATATGTGTATCTAAGCATCATCTCTACTCCAATTTCATGGCAAAGCTTCATCAACCTGTAACATGTTAAAAATACGAGTTGAATGCAAAGGCAAAGGCAAGTACACAAGTTTTGGTGATACATAGCATAAGTATAAAAGTGTAACTAAATCCACATGGTAATTGTAAGGAAAGTTCATACTAATCATGTAATACTAGATCAAACCCCGTGTTTCACAAAAGTTTTAACGAGATCGAGCTTCCTTTGTCACAAAAGCGACAAGACTAATGAGTATGAGAATCTTAACATAACCCGACAGGTGGTGTACTACTCCTATAGCGCTATATATGATAAGTTGGGCTAGCTAAGTTAATGATCAAGCATGTATAATCAAGCATGTATCTAGGCATAACAAGTATTCATGTATAAGGATTGAGCATGTAAAGCATGAGTTTGTGATATGTGTATTTTGATAGGTAAACATGTTACAACCCAAAAGTGATTAAAACGGTAAATGGGTCGAGTGTACTCACGGTTTTGCTAAGTGTTCTACTTAAGAAATCCCGGGAGCTTTGTTGCGTTGATTTAGAGTTTGGCACCTTGTCCTTCTACAAGAAGAACTTAGGTATTAGTTATGAGTGCAACGGTGGACTTGGAGTATTCGAGCGAGATTACGGAAATAAGAATTAAAGTATTATGTATGAAAATATTCACTAAGACATAGCACTTGTTCTTGACACTATGATAACCCGAAAGGGGTTAATATGGTTTCATAGGTTCGAGACCTATTAGAATCGTGACAAGGAACTACATACTTTAGTGATAAACTTAATAACTCGATAGATGATTACTTAGTCATTATCAAGGGTTCGGTTTTTAGGTTTATTTTATAGTCCATAATATATATACATAGTAATATAATCATGTAGGAGGTGGGAGGATGAACCATCCACTTTGTACCTCTAAGTATCATGTAAGTCAAGCATGAGGTGGGAGGTTTAACCATCCACTTTGGAACCTCTTATGATGTTCACCACTTAACAAGTCACCAAAGGTAACAAGGAGGGTACTAGAATAAGAATATAAACAAGAATGTAATTGACAAGAATATAATGTGTGTCACCATGATATCAAGTAGCCAAGTGAAATGCAACCCGGAGAGCACACGAGGACGCATGTCAACGGCTTGGCGGGGTTGTGAGACTTTAGGACTAGCAAACTACTTGAGATGATGATGAAAATCATCAAGTGATGTGTGGTCTCAATGTTTAGGATAGCCAAAGCTAACCTTGGTGGACACACATGAACAAGTCTATGGACTTGCATCACTTGTGAGCTAAATGCCCTTATGAAACAGAATTATTGTGAGGTTTAAACCTCTTATTTGAATGTCCCAACCTTGTTTTTAAGCCTAACCAACCACAAGAAGTGTTGTAAGCATTCAGACATAGGTTTGAGATGAGATTAACTCAAGTTGGATGAACAAAAACAAGTTTTGAAAAGTCTTGATTCAAACAGAAAGTTTATGGACAATTTCGGGGCATTTACAGGTCTGGATTCTCCATGGAGAACCCTAGGAATTCAACCCAAAGATTATCCAAGTATGTAGGAAGAAGAATAAGGGAAAGACCAAGTTTTGAGCAAGTTATGCTCACTTTTGTGAAGATGATACAATCTGTCGGAAAATATGATTAGGAGTGTTCTGGAGATGATTTGAGAGTGATATTGGTGAGATTAGGAGGTTGTGAAAGTGGAAAATGGCTTGGAAATGGAGTGGTATTTATAGGGATGAGTTTAGGGTTGGTGGAAGGTGTTAAATGGAGGTTAGAAGGAGATTGGTGAGGTTGTGGATGTGTGGATCCGTGCATTTTCGCGAGCCAAAACCAATCTGTCCTGCCTAGAGTGCCTTACGGACCGGGCCGGGACACATCCTTCTTATTTTGTTGTTTAATTAATTTGGACGGGTTTGGACCATTTTAAGGTTATTTTATGGACTTGTTAAGTATTATAAGGTATCATAAGCATAGGTAAAGTATTATAATGTGTGAGTATGCATCAAATGATCGAGATCGAGTATAGGTATCATGTATAAAGCATGTATTATGTATGAATGTTGAGAATGTAACACGTATTCGAGTGTGCGTATCATGTATAAGTATTGTATGAACAAGTGCAACAAGTATAGGGCAAAAATGTATATTTCCATTATATTCAAGTCTGAATTACAACGATTACAACAAAATGAGAAGTATGAATACAAAGACTTACAAAAATAGAATTACAACACGAGCTTGCTATAAATAGGAAGTAAGGAAAACGAGAGGCGCTAATACAGCGGCGGTAGGGTGGTGTTGTGATGGTGAACCTGGAGGTGTGATGGTGGTCGGAGATGTTTTTCAGGGAGGTATTTACCGGTGGTGGTGAATTTGTGAGAGTTTAAAGTTTTTATTTCTTATTCTAAAAATTGTTTGTTTTTCTAGTTTTTTTAACAGAGGGGTATTTTAGGTATTTCATCAAAAACTTAACGGTAAAATTAATGGTGTTAAGTGAGTGGACTGGAATAGTTACGAAAATGAAACCACAGGGACTGAAATGACAATTTTTAAACTAATGGATCGAAATAGTGATTTTTAACAAACCACAGAAACAAAAAACCTAATTGACTCATTTGGTTTAGTTTAAGTGTTTATGGTGGGTTCCATTTGGATGACGGTGTTCTTATTCTTGTACTGTTTCCTTGGGGCCTATATTAACTAAAATAAAATTGTTTGTCTAATTCAATAACAATAATAAGGGAAAATAGAAAATATAACCGAGTACACAGTAGGCCCTCATATAGCATATTGAATAAATATTATTCGTGGCCAGAAGTCTAACAAGACGACTGGCTGGACGCGAGATTCCTGTCATCTCACAAAATTACAAAGTGTGAAAAATAGTAGACCAAAACAAAACAGAAAACGACTTCGTAGGAAATGTGTTCGTATGTTGGGAAAACAAATTCGTTTCTTTTCCTTTCTTCCTCGCTGGCGAATTAAATGGCCGGGCCAGCACCAACAGTTTAGTTGATACAGTTATGATCGAGGAAGCACCTCTCAACTTCTTAGAATGTAGTAAAGAAAATGATTGGTATATGTATATACTGTCATTGATGCCTATTGGCTTAATGGCACCAGATGTTTATCCTTAATAAAGTGGTACATCTCTAAGTCTCATAAAATGGGTAATAGTTTGTGTGTTTTAGCCGTTAACATACACATAGGGCAGAGTTCATTTCATAAAAACTGTTTTGATGCGAGAAAAGTCTAATAAAAACAAATTATTCATTTTTCGATGTTTAAAAACATAAGAAATCATCTATCTTGAAATAAATAAATAAAAAAACATTGAAATATCAACAAATATTCTTTATTAAAATAACTTACACCCGTGCAAATTGTGTGGGAATACTACTTATAATAAAGCTAACATAACACATTTGTAGGAAATAGTGTTGGAAAATTAGTGAATGGATATCTAGTTAATTTATAATTAAGTGAAATAACAATCACTAGGTAAACTCTTCATATGGTAAAACTTTAAGTAGAGTTTTAATGATGACATTTGATGAGTTTTAATAGAGTTTAAGTCTATGATTATGGTGACTCTTAAATCTTCATATGGTGAAACTCTTGATGACATTTGATGAGTTTTATTAGAGTTTAAGTACATAATTATTGAGACTCTTAACTCTATAAAAGACTCTTGGATATTTAGAACATGGTGTCTCATAGAAAAGTACACTCGAGAAATACAAGAGAAATCATACAAGAAAAATTCATGAATACATGGAGAGTTCTTAGAAAAAATGAAACACTTGAAGACCCATGTGTTGGTACTTAGAGAGATATGTTTCTCTATACGATTTCATCTCCTTCGTATCATAATTTTCCACAGTTCTAACACTATAATTTTATTCGGTGTAACCTCGGGCGCGTGGCCATCTCCGGCTTGTACATACTGCTTCGGCTGTTGTACCCTGGGAAACAGTCGCGCGTCGTCTTTAGTAGAGGCACGAATCTGTTTTAAGGGAAGCGTGTTGAACACGTGCCTCTACCAAAATCGTCAACGATTTTTGTTTGTTTTGTAGCAGAGTTTCGAACAAGAAGGTGCGGTTGAAGTTTTCCAAAGACGTCGACTAAATCAAGATTGGTACAATGTATTTGTATTTCATTTATTTTCATATAGTTTTGACCGGATTGTACTATCATATTTCCTATGAATAACGAGAGTCTCGTTGTTATATATTTCGCAATATAATTATAATAAAAAGGAACCTAGTTCCTACAAACTTAAAACAAATTTTGTGAGATTGTTGCTACAATCTTAAAACTTTATAAGGATTTTGGGTTCACAAAAGGATTTATTATAAAAAATATTTTAGAGATTATGATCTTATAAATATTATTTTTGGGAAATATGTATGTACTACAACTTGGTGTGTTTGGATTTATTGAGATTGTGTACAATCTTAAATCCTATACCGTGGTACAAAACAAATAGTTTTGGTTCAATCGTTTGGTTTTGAAACGATTTTGAAATCGATTAATTTTTTCTAACCTTTGTGTTAGAATGGGTTTATTGTGTAAAGCATACGTTTTTTGTAAGCGTTAAATTTCTTTAACTTGTTGTTAGACAATCTTAATTTTTTCTAACATGTGTGTTAGAATGGGTTTATTGTGTAAACCATACGTTTTTTGTAAACATTAAATTTCTCTAACTTGTGTGTTAGACCGGAATTATGGTGTAAACCATACTTTTTGTAAACGTTAAATTCTCTTGAGTAGAATTTTCATGTCTTTAATAAGAGTTTTATGTTACTTGATTAGAGTTTTATGTCTCTATTTAAGTCTCTATTAAAAGTAGACTCTTCATCCACCCATGGTTGATATGAACAAGTAAGACGTAAAATGATTTTTGTAATCATTTGTCTTTTAACATGTGTGTTAGAAACGTTCATGGAAAACGTTAGTTTGGAAGCAATTTTTATTGTTTATTTACTAACGTGTGTATTGGAAATGACTTATTTATTTGAACCATATATGTATTTATAACAAGTCGAATTAACATTTTGTGGAAATGTTAATATTTCTAATGTGCGCGTTAGAATTTCTTTCATGTTAACATGATTGTTAAAAATGGTCAAAACACAATGCTTTGAAATGTTTTATGTAAACATTTTATATAAGTAATTTGTTGTAGCATTGATTTGAATGATATAAACATTCATGTTATGCTTTGTATGGTTTAGAAATAGAATGTCATACATTAAAGTTGATTGGCTTTAAGAATTAAATCACCATGAATGAGGGTGTTGTTTATGACTTTAATGACATTAAAATCAGTTTACTAGACTTTTATATGGAAGTTAAACTCTTAAGTAGAGTTTTATGTCAATTTATTAGTTTTTATTAGAGTTTATGTCTCTAATAAAATCTCTAATTGAGTATGAAGATAAACTCTTAAGTAGAGTTTTATGTCAATTTATTAGTTTTTATTGGAGTTTATGTCTCTAATAAAATCTCTAATTGAGTATGGAAGATAAACTCTTAAGTAGAGTTTTATGTCAATTAATTAGTTTTTATTAGAGTTTATTCTCTAATAAAATCTCTAATTGAGTGAGACTTTTCTCCACCTCATGTCTCTTGTATTAAAAGTAGCTATGTGCCTAACTTAATGAGATTAGAATACTACAAGAGTAAGAATACAAGAATTAAATCACCATAAAGTTATGGTGTAATTGTGTGGGATTTATCACCAACTTTAATTTATGATTTCTAAATGTAAATGGTCATGTTTTATATATATATAAAATGACTTAAATTTTCTAACACGTGTGTTAGAAAACGTGTATCACAAATACAATGTTAGAGATTGTACATTGTATAAGCCATAATAAATGGAAATTTTTATGTAAACATTTAATTGCCTATGTGTGCATTAAAAATGATGAGAAATGATTTATTTTATAAACTTATCCTTGAAAATGTTTTATGTAAACGTTCGTTCTCGTGGATATTATTTGGTGGAAAACAACTTGATGTTGTTGTGAACACATTTAATTGTTCAAGTTTACTACTTAAATGTAGTCTTTATAACAACTTGGTGTTGTTTTGAGCAAGAATTGTCTAAGTTTAAAGTTTCAAGATGAAATGAGGAACTTGTACTTTTTGCATGGTGTCTTATTGAGGGAGTACTGCAAGACATGCCATGGGACGATACCGTTGAGAAGATTTCGGTCAGATTATAAAGTGTTTAAGATATAAGCACTTTATATTTGATGTCTCCATATCGTCTAATTTCAAAAGTGTTTGGCACTTATGATTTAGTTTCTAGTGTAATTATTGTTTTGTGTTCAATATCTTCGGATAACACATGGAATTTTTACAAAGAAATAAATCACTAATGTTTTGTGACTTATAAATTATTTTGAAGAAAATAATTATAACGTCAAAACGGATAGTACATGAAAATATTTGGACATGAACAACTTGAGAGTTGTTGCATTGACTAAAAGTCAAAGACGAGACATCAAATGTGTAACCACATCACGAGTGAGTGGTGAGTGTATTGAGATGAAATACGCAATCGAGATTCATGTTGAAGTACTTTGTTAGAAGTCATTGGAAAATTCACAAGTGTGAATTCTAACATGTGAATGAAAAGTACTATATGTTATTGTATACCTTTGATAAATCTTGCAAGATTTGTTCCAAGTGATCTCTACGTAGATACGTCCACCACTTGATTATTGTTAGAACTATATGGAGATTTTTATTCGTTTGGGAAAGCATTCTAAATATACATATCTCCTAATGAATAACAATAGATGTGTACAAATCACTTATGGAAAAATTATGAATGCCATGTTGTTGAGTGTCGATCTAGTTGACTCTATCTCACATATAATAGTGATAGTAGACGAGGAAACATTCATCTTGTCGTGATGAATGTGTTCGCGAAGTGACTTGGATTAAGGCTTATGTTTAAGTTCTTATGAGTCAATGGTAAAACGTTGGAGATCAAATGTAAACAAGTTATGTTCTTTAATTGAATGATAAATTTTAGCTATGTGCTATATACAATAATTTGTGAGACTTTCCTAAATATTGATGTTTTAGGATTATGAATAAGTCTCATTATTTTGTCTTAACAAGGGATGAATGTTGCAAAGTGATATTATGATATCTTTGGGGCTGTGAAGAACCAGAATGATGCATCTTCTGTTCACATGCTAAAGTATTGTAGTCTAAAGCATGCTAGACTAGTACTTGGTTAATTATGGGTCTTGCCGGAGACTAATTAACTCTAAACATTCCAATGTGTATGAACACAATAAGAATTTGTATATAGACAAAGTTGAGGAAGAATTTTCATTCATTATAAGGAAAAGACATGAGAATTATTCTAAGTTTGTGATAAACTTATGACAATGACATGTGTTGCTTTGGTCAGCTCGGAAGCTTATGTAAGCTAAAGAAATATGAGTTGAATTCACTAATACAATGAGGTTGATCTTGTTCAATCATATTTGTACAGTCGTCATAAGTGAAGTTACAAAAATATGTTGATCAAATGGCAAGAAATGTGGGGGAGGATCCATTTAGAAACAACCCTATAAGGGTATGTAGAAATGGTTTTCATTATCCCATCTGGATGAGATCCTATAACACTTAAATATGGGGGTGTCTTGCATTTGTATCATAAAAGTTTGATAATAAGGATTTTGTAATCCAATCGAACATTGCAAACAGAGGACTAAGTGGAGGACACAAAGGTCGTAGTGCACAATAGAGATGTGTTTGCCTTAAATGATACGCGTATCTTACAAAGACATATGATATAACCAGATTCAGATGGCCACTGAGTTATAGTCTTAGAAGTTGACAATAGGCAAAATTAACTTACGAGTTAAGAACACATCAGGACAATTGATCTCAAATACGCAAATTTATTTGTTAATGTTATGGATCCAACAACCTGAGGGTTTATTAGACATCAAGTTGTGGACTAAAGCCCATGGAAAAAGGGTATGTGAAGGACACCTAACTTAGTTGACTGGAGATCCAAGATCTAAGTTCAATAGGACAACTAACTCATATGCCTAAGGGTGGTCACTGTGGGGGATAATGATATGCATAAGCTAGTATATATGGTTATACATACCCCCAAAGTATAAAAAGGGTGTTTAAATACGTCTAATCTATTCCTATGATATTCAATGACAAAGAGTGAGGCTAAGCATAATATGTGGTAAATGATTTGGATAAATCATGATAACCACAATGCTTTTAATGATCTAAGGAGAATCACCTATGTTAGAGAGAAGTGTGGTCGCTTCGAATGGAATATGGGCATAATTCCTAGAGCTCTCAGCAGAACTAAGAAAGTGTTCCACGACCATTATTGGACACGACTACGAGGAGATGACCCGCTAGGGAAATCTTGTGTGAAGTGTATTGTCGTCTACACAAACGGCAGACGAGTTCAAAGACATCAAGATCTACTCAGAGCTAGTGGGCTAAGTGCATTTCATGAGCGAAGGTTCAAAGGGTAACACCTACCTATCGTATGCAAAATTCAATTGTCGAGGTTCCACTGGAAATTTTATGTGTTTTGAACGATCTCCATTCATGTGGGGGATTGTTGGAAAATTAGTGAATGGATATCTAGTTAATTTATAATTAAGTGAAATAATAATCACTAGGTAAACTCTTCATATGGTAAAACTCTTAAGTAGAGTTTTAATGATGACATTTGATGAGTTTTAATAGAGTTTAAGTCTATGATTATGGTGACTCTTAACTCTTCATATGGTGAAACTCTTGATGACATTTGACGAGTTTTATTAGAGTTTAAGTACATAATTATTGAGACTCTTAACTCTATAAAAGACTCTTGGATATTTAGAACATGGTGTCTCATAGAAAAGTACACTAGAGAAATACAAGAGAAATCATACAAGAAAAATTCATGATACATGGAGAGTTCTTAGAAAAGATGAAATACTTGAAGACCCATGTGTTGGGTACTTAGATAGATATGTTTCTCTATACGATTTCATCGCCTTCGTATCATAATTTTCCACGAGTTCTAACACTATAATTTTATTCGGTGTAACCTGGGGCGTGGCCATCTCCGGCAGTACATAATGCTTCGGCTGTTGTACCCTGGGAAACAGTCGCGTCGTCTTTAGTAGAGGCGCGGAATCTGTTTTAAGGGAAGCGTGTTGAACACGTGCCTCAACCAAAACCGTCAACAATTTTTGTTTGTTTTGTAGCAGAGTTTCGAACAAGAAGGTGGGGTTGAAGTTTTACAAAGACGTCGACTTAAATCAAGATTGGTACAATGTATTTGTATTTCATTTATTTTCATATAGTTTTGTAACCAGATTGTACTATCATATTTCCTATGAATAACGAGAGTCTTGTGTTATATATTTCGCAATATAATTATAATAAAAAGTGAACCTAGTTCCTACAAATAGTTTTAACGTTAAAAATATAAGAACAAATTAATTTAATGAGTTTATATGAATATAACATACACATTTGTATTTACAAAGCTAAAAGTTTATAAAAAGTAAATTGGTGGTGGTAATTAAGTTTAGAACTAGGTCTCTTTGGAAGTTGCCAGTTTGAAACCGAGCCGAGCCGGGTTAGACCACAGTGGGCCTTTGGGCATGCAAGTTTTCCCCAGAATTGGTGGATCTGGTATGCATCCAACTCTGACTGTTATAGAGGAGAGGATACATTTGCTCTATTAAAGGCGTCCCAGAATACTTATACAGTGATTTAGTTGGCCATTAAAAATAAACAAATGATAATTACTAACAAAAAGTCACCCATGGAAAAATTCATCAATAATTACAGACTAATCCCGCAAAATCCAAATGAAAAAGGAGAAAATTTAAACTATCGTGGGATAGTTGATGGGATTATCAAAGGAACCAAAAAAGTCCTAAAAAATTTAACTCCGTCACTCGTCGGAAAATTAAATGAATGAAACTAACGGAAATGAAAAAAATTGTTCCTATACAGTCTGTCGGTAATTTGTTGGAAAACATATGACCCACAACCAAATTTCCGATGGAACATCACGCACGGATTTTGGTTGGTAACCCACTACACAAGTTTGGATCAATGATCAAACATAAGTGTTCTTGGGACTCCTAAGAAGCTTGATATATTGTAGCAAGCAGCTGTTTTTTATTTCTCTTTTTTTATACATCCTTTTCTTTTTGTGTATTTTTTTTCTGTTAGCGTATGTTTGTTTTTCTCACTTTTACCCTTCTACATTTAACATTGGTACTTACAACCTATCAATATTGTGAAAACTTTGTAATCAATTTCACGTGTTTATTTTTATGTATGTGTCGGTATAAATTGAAGTTGAGTAAACTGCCATTTTGGTCCCTGAGGTTTGGTCAGTTTTGCCACTTTAGTTCAAATCTCAAACTTTTTGCATCTAGGTTCCTGTGGTTTCAGTTTATGTCATTTTGGTCCAAATCTCAATCAGGTCAGATTTCTAAAAAAAAAAACCCTGGTTTTTGTCCTTTTCCTTAGGGGCATTTTGGTCATTATACTTTTATTATAACTAATTATTAATTATTAATTAAAAATAAAATATATATGTATGCACACCCTCTTCCCTTCCCTGCATACACACTCTCTCTCTAAATTTTCCGATCGGAACGACGCCGGTTTGTTCAGATTCCGACTCGGAATCTCGCATCGACGATTGCTTGTGCAGAGGTGACGATATCGTGAAATGTACGGTGATGATTGCTGCAGATGAGGTGGATGAGGATGAATATGATGATGAGATGTAGGAGTAGACGGAGATTGGGGAGGAGGCGATGACGATGACGTGTCTCCAACGACTCTACCACGGCCACTGCAGTGGTTCTTCCATTTTTGCCGGTACAGGTGAAGCTATTTTTCCAGTTTTTTCACTGTTTTCTACCTAAACACGGAAGATGAACTTTTCGTTCCATGTCAGGTTTTCGGAGCAACTCTAGGGTCGACCCATGCGATGGCGATGGTGTAGGTGTAGGTGTGGATACGGTGGGGTTTAGGGATTAGGCTGAGATCAAGTTGATCTCTAGGATTCTTGTTGTTGTGGTTTGGTCTTGGGTGCGGTTTCTGGGTCCATGGTGGGTGGGTTTGGGTTGAAGATCGGTGGGTTGATCAAGAATTGGAAGTGGAGAGCCGAGGAGTTGTGGTGCTTTTTGGGCTCTTGACGCTGGTGTTCGAGAGAGAGGAGAGAGAGAGAAGAAACATTATTGAGAGAGAGAGAGAGAGCGCAGCGAAAGGCGGTGTTATAATATTTTTTTGATTATTTTTAATTAATAATTAATTATTATTTATAATAAATGTATAATGACCAAAATGCCCATGTGGAAAAGGACAAAAATCAGGTTTTTTTTTTAGAAATTTGACCTGATTCGAAATTTGGACCAAAATGGCAATAAAACTAAAACCATAGGGACCCAGATTCAAAAAGTTTGAGATTTGGACTAAAGTGGCAAAACTGACCAAACCTCAGGGACTAAAATGGCAGTTTGCTCATTGAAGTTTATTTCGTTTCGACTTAATTATTTTTTCCGGAAATGGGCAAGCTCAGATATAATACGTTTTTTTTTGCCTTTTTTGTACGTTTTCAGTTAGTCTATGCTGTGACATAAATTTTGTTTTAAATAAATCAGGTCAAATATAATACGTTTTCATTAGAAAATATAAATTCGAATTAGTTTACGTTTCGACGCTGCCGCAACGCGTCGTACCTTCTTTAACTTAAAAAACATAATTTTCTTACGTACTTATTTTTATGTACGTATCGGTATAAGTTCAAGTTGGTTAACGTTTCGACGTAAATTTATTTCATAAATAGTTAGGTAAAATATAATACGTTTTCGTGCTTATTATTATGCACGTTTTCAGTTTGTCTACATTTTGAAGTAACTTTTGTTCGGAAACAAATCAAGTAGAATATAATGGTTTTCATTAGACTGAATAAATTCGAGTTAAATTAAATTTTACCCACCACAATCCACGAAGAAATTTACTGGTATATATACATTACACACACGTATACTCACATGTCTATGTGGGCTCATTGGAAAAGAAGAATCACACGTTTAAAACCGTCCAACCTGACACCAGCTTTTGAATATTTCTTGGGCCCAAGGGCCTGCCTCCTCTCCTGGGCTGCTTGATTTTTCAAAGGCAACAACTTCACACTGTCATCATCTCGCCCCCTTCCTGACTCCTCATATATAAGTTTAATGCATCAAACAAAATCCTCGTACCTCTTCATAATTTCTCATCTCCATCTTTTTCTCTCTTATATACATTTAAAGTTTGAATATATACCTCACACATTCACAAACTTATTTATCTATTCAAATGGGGGGCTTATCTAATCTGTTTGATACTAATATTTCCAACTTTGTTTTGGTGAAACTTTTAGGCAGCCGCAACTACTTTCTTTGGAAGGCACAAATGCTATGTCTCTTGGACAGTAACAATATGTGTGGCATTGTGGATGACACATTTGTTGCTCCAAGAGATTATGACGGTGAGACCATGAGACAATACGACAATCTTGTCAAAGGATGGATCTTTGGTTCTATCAGTGAAGATGTACTTGTAGATGTCTTCAATCTCGGTTCTGCTAAAGTTGTTTGGGAAAAACTTAAATCCATCTATGATCCTACAATAGTTCACAAAAAGGTTGGTGTTTTAGTCCACCTAAAACCTCAACATGATGTCATTGCTAATCTTAGTGACAAGGGAACTGATGTCTTTAAGGAGTATTACGAACCAACTTCACATGTGTTACATTGTGATTTATTAACTTCATTTTTTCTTGAATTCTTTGTTAGAAAAGGTTTGTTTGTTTGTTTTTTTTTTTCTTTCAAATTTACTGCTCAAAGTCTTAAATGAGTCGAGGCTTACATCTTCATTATCTTAGTTACTAGGGAACTGAGTTCTTTAACTAGTTGTGTTTTTTATTCGGTTAAACTAGACACTACATAATTTTTTTGTGAGACTTTAAATAATTTTGCATATGAGTTGATTGAATGAATAGTAATGATTTCTGAGACAACATATCTAGTAGGTCATTCCATCACATTGCATTGTATTAGAAGCTTTAAGTTTCCATATTATTTTTATTTTTCTAGTATTAATCGCATAAATGAGCATCATCTATCCCAGTGCCATTGGCATTCCGTGTATGGAGTGACAACTTAGGTGGTCGTGGCTCATCTGTGGCTAGTGATGGGATGGATGGTGAAAAATGTGCATGGTTACATACTTACATTTTATTTGTACTTAATAATTGAAATACTATTTCAAATGGAATACAGATTCAACAAAAACAAACACACGTGATGAAGGCACAATTCCAATAGAAATAATAGTAGGCGAAGACATAGTTCCAGCAGAAAGTGAAACAAAAAATGAAGATACCCCAAACAATGAAAACAAAATAAAAAAGAAGAAGAAGTTACATGCGGCTACTATAAAGGGAGATTGGTCAGAAGTGAAATCCATACTAGAAAACGATGAAGGCCTAGCGGCAGAGGCAATCAGTAGTGATGGTAGCACAATTCTTCACCTTGCGGTTGGAAGATGTCATAATCTTTTGGTGGAAAATTTGTTGTTGTGTATAAATGATGAACATGTACTTCAAAAGAGAGACTCTGATGGAAGCACCGCGCTTCACATTGCTGCGAATGTTGGAAACAAGTATGCGGCAGAGCTCTTGGTTAAAAAGAACAGATTGTTGTTGCAAATTAAAGATAATAAAGGTGAAGAACCGATGCATAAAGCTTACAAAAATATGCATGCTCATACCATTGGTATCTGTTGAAAGCGGTCAACGATGATGGCAATACAGAGTTGAAAGCGAGAACAGTTCACCATGGTGTCGACCTTCTTGATAATTATATTTATACAAAACAATACAGTAAGTAGACAATATTTAACATAAATACTATGGTAAAGAGAGACTCACATTTTGTTGTTTTATACTTGTAGCTTTAGCATCCGAGTTGGTCCAAAAGTTTCCTGAGTATGCTTCAAGAAGTGATGACGTCCTCATGGCTGTAGCTAAAACATTCCCGAGTGAGATTGATTTAGATAGGGAATTAGTTATCTCTATCCTTTATGTTTTTCTCATTATAATCACTTTGGGTAAACACAACAAAGAACTAACTCTATATATTTGAACTAAAAGTGAACTTTGTTCTTCTAATAGTGATTTTGTGCCCATGCAGGACTAACTCATGTTGTACAAAAGGTGATATTCTTGGTGTTGAGTGTTTCTAGCATATTGCTTATGATGTATCTGATGTTGAAGTTGTCGTTTAATATGTCGGGTAAGAGTATGGAGCTAATCTACTCCTTGCCAAATTTGGGTTCAAAAATTTAACCAGCTTAAAAATTTGACAATCTTTTTAACTAATATTTTTTTTCTATGATAAAGCAAAAAGGTTCTACAACTTGTATGTGACGAAATAGACAAGTTGGAGTACTTGGGTACTCATCACCCTTATTATACCCGACCAATTCTTGAAGCTGCATGTCAAAATCATCAGGAAGTTGTTGAGGATATTTTATATAGATCACCTGAAGCAATACATAGTACAGATACCGGTGGGTATGACATTATACAATTAGCAATAATACACCGTTACAAAGAAGTCTACAACCTTATTACTAACATTGGGGAGCGTAAAGTTCTTTATAGAACCCTAGTAGATTCTTCTAAGAACAATATCTTGCATTTGGTGGGAAGATTGCCACCTTCAAGGGTACTCAATCAGAGAACGGGTGCAGCATTACAACTACAACGAGAGCTTCAATGGCGTGAGGTACATATATAATAATTAAAGTATTAATCATAAGTAAATTGCCAATTTATTTTTTAGTAGTTTAACCAACATAAATTAACTAATTTTACAGGAAGTGAAAAACATACTGCTTCCTACATGTCTTATTCAAGAGAACAGTTCAAAAGAGACACCAGATATGGTTTTCAAAGGGAACACAAGAACTTGCTAAAGGAAGGAGAACAGTGATGAAAACCACAGCAAATTCCTGTAGTATCATTGCTGCACTTATCACCACAATTGTATTTGCAGCTACAATTACCGTACCAGGTGGAAGCGATAATGAAAAAGGGACCCCCTTGTTTAAAAAGAAAACTGCATTCATTGTCTTTGCCATATCAGATGCAATATCACTAGTCGCATCAGGTACATCATTACTAGCGCTCTTGTCTATTTTAGCAAGTCGTTTTTCAGAGGAAGACTTTCTAGTTAGTTTGCCAAGGAGATTGACAATTGGACTTTTCTCCTTAATACTCTCTAAAACAGCGATGATTGTAGTCTTCAGCGCAACCTTGTTTCTCGTCTTTTCTAATGAAAATCAATGGATGCTTGTTCTGATATGTGCATTAACTTACATTCCCGTTGCCGTTTTTGTTGGTTTAGAATTACCCCTTATGGTGGATCTTCTCATGCCGCCATTTAGGCATTGCTGGCAAATTAAGGAAACGTGCTCTCAGAAGATTTGATCCCAAGACATATGATTGTTATTCCACTGAAGTTTTATAAATTGTAGGTAGTACATATATTTGAATCGTTGTTCCCTTGTATTAGTATAAAGTGTTAAAAAGCGACAGCTTCAAGGTTATTTGAATAAAAGTAGTGGCGGACTCATGATTTTTATTTCATGGGAATGTGAAATTTGAGGTTGGTTGTATCCTTAAATATAGAAAAGTTGGTTCGGGTCACGCAACATAACAAGATGATAAAATCAAATTCAATTTCAGATACATTAGAAATGTATAATAGAACCAATATCTCTGCGGTTGCTCTCTGTGGATTTTCATTTTTCGAAGCCTAGTCATTACAAAATCTAGAGAACATTACTACATGACTTTCTTTAATATAATAAATACAATTATCACTCAAATTCTTATTAACCAATAAGTTTTAAGCTAACATTTAATTAATAATCTAATCAAAGTAATCTAAGTAGCAAATAATCAAAGAATAAAGCAAATAACCAAAACATAAAGCAAATAACCCAATCAGACTAATCAATAATCTAACAAATATTCAATAGTCCACCAATTAATCAATTAAACTTTTAAAGAAAGTTTTTTTTTTTCAAAAAGTATGCATGCTTGTAGTGAGGATTTGCATCCTGTTTAAAATTGGATTCGAAGCTCGGGTTAGTGGATTCGAAGCTCGTGTTATTGGATTCGTGAATTGAGGGTCAGTATAAGGTGGCGCTAGGTGTCGCAGATTGGAATTGGGGCGTAAGTGTCTACTAGATGGTCGACTTTTTTTTGTATGAAAAGTTGATGGTGGGGAGGTTAATCACATGTTGCTCTTTCAATTTGTTATTAGGTTATATTTTAACTGTTTGGAGTTAATTATTTGGGCTTATTAGTTAAATAATTATATATGTTTATTTGTTGGTGGGTAGACTTTTAAGTGGGCTTATTTGTTTAATTGTAAAACCTGGGCTTTGTTTAATTGTTAATGTGACATCATTAATACCGAATCTAGAAGAAAAATTCAGGTTGGACCTAGGCGTATCATAATATAATATATGCTCAGGGGCATCCGATACATAAAACGAAGAAGAAAAAATTGTACACTTCGTCGACAAAGTTGAGGGGTAATCCAGGCTACCCTTACTTCCTTCATAACTCTGCATGTTGACCGCACCCATACAATCCACATTGGTCCGCTGATTAATACACAACATTTACCATTGTTACCCACTCCTCCTAACAACAAGAAATGTTCACAAATGGGAATTATAAAACACTTTCAAGAAAAGAAATAGAAGGAAAAAGGGCTAAGGGTGAGTGCTTTTGGTGTAATGAAAAGTATACACCTGCTCACCGTTGTAAAAAAATAAAAAGCAAGTGTTTTTGCTAGAATTATATGATGAGAGTGAAGAAGAGTCAGAGTTCATGAATGCTGATATGCATAGTATTGAAGAAAACAGTCTCAAAAGCCAATGGAATGAGCTTCAGATCTCAATCCATGGCCATTACTAGTATACCTTCTTATTCTACTATGAGGGTAATAGGGACAATTGGTACTAGGCAGTTACATGTGTTAATTGATTCTGGTTCCACACATAATTTCACTGATGAGAAACTGGCAATAAGCTTAGCTATCCTATGAAAGAAATTAGGGATATGAGGTTTTCTATAGCAAATGGGAAAGCATTAGACTATGTAAAGATGTGTTCTGATTTTCAGTGGGCTATGCAAGGGTTATGGTACAAGGCTGATGTGCTAGTATTGCCGTTACAAAATTATGATATGGTGTTGGGAGTTCAGTGGTTACTAACATTAGGGGACACCTTTTGGAATTTTAAGAATCTTAGAATGAAGTATCAAGTAGATGGCTCTTAGCATGAGCTTAAAGGTATGAAAGTAATGGTGTAAACCTGTGTTCATCTGAGAAACTGCAGTCATTACTGCAACAAGATGGGAAAGTAGTTTCTGCACAATTGTTGAGCTTGCAAGTGAGTAGGGATTAAGAACCTTTTCAACACTCCACTAAAGTGTTGAATAATCAGGACAATATGATCATTGAGGGACTGTTGCAGCAATATGATGATGTGTTTCAAACCCCTAAAGATTTACCACCTCATAGGGATTGTGATCACAAAATTATACTTCAAAATGAAAATGTAGTGGTCAATGAAAGACCCTATAGATACCAAGCTATGCAAAAGTATGTCATAAAGCAAACTGATAAGGAAATGATGGATGCGGGTGTCATAAGGAGTAGTTCAAGTCCTTTTGCCTCACCAGTAGTCTTTATTAAAAAGAAAGATGTTAGTTGGAGATGTGTATAGATTTTAGGAAACTCAATATTGCAACAGTGAAAAACAGATTTCCCATTCCTTTAGTGGAGGAGTTATTTGATGAATTGCAAGGTGCAACTGTTTTTTTTTTTCTTAAACTTGATCTCAGATCAGGTTACCATCAAGTGAGAATGAATGATAATGACATTTACAAGACAGCTTTCAGGACTCACCAAGGGTTACATGAATTTTTGGTCATGCCCTTTGGGCTGACAAATGCACCTGCCACTTTCTAGTCACTAATGAATTCTATTTTTCAGCAACATGGACATCCTCATTTATAGCAACTCCTTACAAGACAATTTAAATCACTTAAGGTAACACTTGATCTTTTTAGGCAACATTAGTTGTTTGCCAAGAAATCGAAGTGTAGTTTTGGGGGTAGTATCGTAGAATATTTGGGTCACTTGATTTCTAAAGAAGGGGTAGCAACTGACCCTAAGAAGGTAGAACTTATTATCAAATGGCCTCAACCTACAATTGTTAAACAACTAAGGGGATTTTTAGGCCTTGCAGGGTATTACAGAAGGTTTATTAAGTCATTTGGAATCCTAGCTAAACCATTAACTGATTTGTTAAAGAAAGATTCTTTTGAATGGACTACAGAATCTACCTTAGCTTTTACCAACTTGAAAAAAGCTTTAAGTGTTCCTCCTGTCCTAGCCCTACCAAATCTATCCATTCCTTTTGTACTCGAAACTGATGCTTCATCAAATGGCATTGGTGCTGTGATTATGAAGAATGGGCATCCAATAGCTTACTTCAGCAAGGCGCTATCCACAAAGAAACAAGCTTTATCAGTGTACGAAAAAGAATTGTTGGCCATCATGTTGCCGTACATCGTTGGAGGCATTATCTGTCCTTAAAGAGATTTGTGATTAGGACAAATCAGAAAAGCTTGAAATACCTGATTGATCAGAAAGTTAATACACCACTGCAACATGTGTGATTATAAAAAATGATGGGATTTGATTATGAATTGTCTATAAGAAAGGCAGTGAAAACTTAGTAGCATATGCTTTGTCTAGAGTGTCAGGGCCTTCGCTATTGCCTATTATCTTATCTACATTCGACCATACATTGTTGGAAAGGATTAAAGCTACTTGGAAAGTGATGAAGCTTTACAACATATTATAATGTAGTTGATAGCAGGAAAGATTGTTAAGGATTGTCAGTGGGATGGTCATCACTTAACTAAAAAGCATTGCTATTGGTGGGAAAGGATGAAGCTCTTAGGAATGATATATTACATCTCTATCACTCTACACCTAGTTTTGGTCATTCAGGAGTACATGTCACCTTACAAAGGGTTAAACAGTTTTTTTACTTGGAAGGGAGTCACAAAAGATGTACGATAGTTCATTAGAGAGTGTGATACCTGTCAAAGAGGGAAAAATAAACTGTGGCTCAACCTGGATTATTACAGCCTTTACCCACTCCCTCTTCAATATTCACTGATATATCCATGGACTTTATGGGGGGATTGCCCAAATCAGGTGGAAAAGACACCATCTTAGTAGTGGTAGACAGGTTAACTAAATTTGCCCATTTCATTTGTGACAACTCGTAATTTCGATGTTAGAACCATTCATTTTCGCATTTATAAATCGATTCTTATACTAATTTTATTCGACGAGTTAATTTTTATACTTAACTAAATTATATTATAAGTTTGCATTATAAAAAAGATTAACTTGGAACGGAATCCTTATCCTTTTAGAACCGACTCGAACCGCTTGAACTGTAGCCATGTCTCGCTAGTCGACCCAACCTACTCGTGTAACCCAAAACCTTTGAGGGTCAATACTAATGTATATATTATATATGACATTGCTAACTTATTGTGCATTTATATTATATATATATATATATGATATATATATATATTATATAAATATAATATAATATTAGTTATTTAGTAAAATAATAATAATAATAATAATAATAATATAATAATAATAATAATAATAATAATAATAATAATAATAATAATAGATAGTTATGATACAATTCGTTGGCAGCCACCTTCCATCCAAATCACCCCACAATATTTTCCAATATTTATGCATGCATATCTTGAGTTAATTAAGTTAATAAAAAAACATGGATAATCCCAATAAACAGATCGTCACCTACCATAATCCAACACTTTTACGTTTTGGTGAGCAGTTATTATTGGCCCAACCCCTTTTATCTTCAGCCCATTTATATCCCAACCGCCCCAAACAAGGTTTCATATATTTACGTAATCATGCATGATATCCCACAAACTGCTCAACCCTAGAGAAAATCTAAACCTGCGATCACCTATTGCCTCTCCTTCTTTCATTGTTGTGGTACGAAATCGAGACCCGCGAAGGCTCCTCCAATCCTCAGTTCAGACACCTGCGACCCCCCATCGCTCTTAGTTTTCGTAACACTTTAAATCCTTGCTCTGCTTTGTGATCCTTCAGTAATCAATTATTTCTTGGTTATGTTCTTCTTTCTAGATTAACTATAGTAGTAAAAGGCTACTAGACAGTGTTATTAATATGATATTCGAGCATGAGTTGGTTGTGTCCATATTGTTTTATCCATGGGTTGAACCATCTGTTTTGCAATATTATTAGAGGTGCATGTATGATTGTTATTAGGATATTATGGCTGTTTTTCTGAAGTGGTTGACGATTCTTGATGGTTATGATAGAAATTTGTAGTATAGTGTCCATAAAAAAATTAAATATAAAGACTAGTAATATTGTGCATGTGCGGTAGACATATGTGGGTGGAGTAGGGTTGGATATGTTTAATGATCTTGATGCTTTGTATGATGGATCTGATATAAAACAATATACAACCTGTTGTGAATTACGTTTATGTGTCTCGGGTTCGTTAGTTTATCGTTTAGGGTTCGGGTAACAAAAACATGTTCTGTCCTGAACGTTACAGCCAACTTGTATCGGTTGTAACCGGGTCTTAATTTAATAAAAAAAGAGTTTTCTTGAGTCTATAACGATTTATTTCGAAATGCTTCTAAGCTGCATTTTTCTGCAAATTTTACATGTTATGTTTTAAGTAATAACATTGGTGAATAATTAGAATTAGATTATAAAATTTATACTGTATATGGTCTTTGGTGTCTGTGCGAACCTCCATTTGGAATTAGGTCATTCGAATAACCAAGTATTTTTAAATGAATTTTTCGTGAGCTGCAGTCAGAATGTGATGAATCTAATTACTGCTTGGTAAATGATTTTTTATAAATCTTTGGTAAAGATTTAGACTCTAAAAATTTAACACAAGAATAACCTCTTTGAGGCTCACGTCACATAAAAATATCATAATTTTTGCAGCTTAGTAGGTATGTAAACGGACACCTCATAACATGTGCCTAAAAACTACTCAGGTAACATTTGTTGTGACAACTTGTTTGGATGCTAATTGTTAGATGCGTGTAAGACTTGTGTGATTTACATAAACGACCCCTAATGCTCTTAATAACCATAATAGGATGTGGTTGACCATTCTAACTTGGGAACTTTAATCTGCCGAGCTAAGCTAAGGTGAGTTCACAACTTTTTCTAAAAAACATGTGTCCCTGGTTTGGGGCAACACACTTATTTCCCTGGTTTGGGAAATTCATACGGTACCCCTGGATTAGGGCTACACCACGTTCCTGGATTGGAACTACTGAAGAAACTATCCACTGGAGGTGGACCACACTTTCCCTGGTAGGATTGCCTAGTACTCCTGGTTTGTAATACTGTTAAATACGATATTTTATATTTCATGTCTTTAGCGGACAGAACGAACTCTATATGAATGTCCCCACACCTACTGATTAGTCGTCGGGGCCTGGCGAACGGGATATTAGTTGATAGCGCTATTAGGTTTGACAAACCTCACACCGTGCCTGAGAGGAGGCCGGGTGTGAATTTTTATGCCTTAGCAACTGGTCAATGATGATAGACATTGACCTGGGGCACAAACAACTTAAACAATCAAGTTTCGCTATATACTCAGTTTAGTAGCTTACAGATGGGGTAGCTCCCCATGACATGTTTTATAAACTGAGTATTTTAACAACCTGTTTTTATAACAACACTAAAAACTGTGAACTCGCCGGCTTTATCGCTGATAAACTTTTTCTGCATGCTTGGAGGTCGTTGAATAATCATTGCTATGGGAACTTGCAATCCGAGGAGCTAAGAGTGTTATGGGGCGTGATACTGGATTGCAAACATTAAATACTTTTTCGTTTTAAAACATTTTGATTTCAATTGTTGAAATGTTTACTTTGCTTTCGTTTAACTTACTATGTTTGAAACGTTTAATTTGAAATTCATATTCATGTTGGACATGATGACTTGTTTTATATTATTTACTATTAGTTCGACATGATTAGTGGCTAGATCCTAGTATGTCACACGCCTCGCGATAAAACTCTGTTGGTTGGTAATTTGAGGGTGTGACAGTTTGATATCAGAGCCAGTGGTTATAGTGAACTAGGTTTTAAAAAGTTTTTGTAAAACAGACTATAACCGAATTAGTTCCGAAAGCGACCATGACACTACGCTCCAGATTGCAAGGTTCGTCTTTTAATATCGTATACACTATACATTTAGATATACATTCACATTGCATTGCATATAGCCACACACACCGCATTAAAGTACGGATTCATGTGTTACATATTTATGGTATGCTGAATCATTAGTATGATTTACTTTTAAATCTTTTGTGATCTCCATCGTTTAAACAACACTTTGTTTTGACATTCGAATTTGAGGATCTCTTGATACAAGTTAGGAGAAATTAGGGTAAACATGCAAATCGAATTATCATTACGGTGCACACGTAATAATAATTGGGGGTGCATTTGAGTCCCAGTCAGACCAAGCGTGTGTAAAGGGAATCTGACCCATTATCCCACATAATTGGGGACTCAACTATCCATAGGGGCCATAATGATGATGGACTCCTACTCGATCTTTATCCATACTCTTTCTACTTTTCTCAACTACTTGTACTGAATATGGAAGTAATATGCACGATGGACGTGGCAACATTGTCATGACTCGGGCAGAGATGACGTATCTCATCAATGAGCGAGTGGCAGAGGCTTTAGCCGCACAACAAGCTAGTACGAAACCTACAACAAGACGATTCTTATTCTTTAATGGTGTATTCGAACTCACATTCGTGCGACATACGTTCTTTTCCTTACCGCACCTTCAACCAGTCTTCTTCAACTAATCAGAATCAAGGCTCTAATTAGAACCAGGGCTTGTACGATGGCAGACAATCGAACTGTGACAAGTGGAACTACCATCATTAGGGGCAGTGCGCTAGAACATGTCGAAGATGCGAGAAGGTAGGCCATATAACGAAGGATTGCAGAGCTCCGTTCCAAAGAAACAACAACAACACCAAGAATCACAACAACAATAATAACAACGGTGGAAATGGTGCTCCTGGGAGAGCATTCACATTGGAGCGGGTGACGCCAGGAATGATAACAACGTAGTGACGGGCTTATTTATCCTGATCATTCTAATGCCGATTGGAGTTTCGTGTCCTGAAGTTCAGTAATTGTTAGGATCGACCTAAACATCTCTTGAAAACCAAACAAATTGAGGAATTGGCTGACGGTTAGCCGATGAAACATCCCATATTTTTATGCTTGGCGCAAACTCGATCTTTAGGTTAGGTGTTTGACATTGACCTCCTTCCTATTACTCTTAGTAGTTTTGATGCAGTCATCTTAAGGCATTCCTTTCACTCTTGCATGACTGCTTAGGAAAATTTCGGGACGAAATTCCCTTTCAACTTGGGATGATGGTGCCCGAGGAAAATCCACAGTCATCTTAACTCGTCTTTCACTCTCATGTGCCTACTTATCAAATCTCGGGATGAAATTTCTTTCAACTTGGGGATGAAGGAAAACTCATAATTACGAGGTTAGAACCGTTCATTTTCGCATTTAAAAATCGATTCTTATAATAATTTTATTCGACGAGTTAATTTTTATACTTAACTTAAATTTTAATATAAGTTTGCATATAAAAAAGATTAACTTGGAACGGAATCTTATCCTTTTGGAACCGACTCGAACCGCTTGAATGTAGCCATGTCTCGCTAGTCGACCCAACCTACTCCGTAACCCAAAACCTTTGAGGGTCAAAACATAATGTATATATTATATATGACATTGCTAACTTATTGTACACACACACACATATAATATATATTAGTTGATTTAGTAAATAATAATAATAATAATAATAATAATAATAATAATAATAATATATAGTTATGATACAATTCGTTGGCAGCCACCTTCCATCCAAATCACCCCACCAATACTAATCCACATAACAATCTTCACCTACCATAATCCAACACTTTTACGTTTTGTTGAGCAATTATTATTGGCCCAACCCCTTTTATCTTCAGCCCATTTACATCCCAACCGCCCCAAACAAAGTTTCATATATTTACGTAATCATGCATGATATCCCACAAACTGCTAAACCTTGAGAAAATCTAAAGCTGCGATCACCTGTTGCCTCTCCTTCTTTCATTGTTGTGGTACGAAATCGACCCGCGAAGGCTCCTCCAATCCTCGGTTCAGAGACTTGCGACCCCCCATCGCTCTTAGTTTTCAGTAACACTTTAAATCCTTGCTCCGCTTTGTGATCCTTCAGTAATCAATTATTTCTTTGTTATGTTCTTCTTTCTAGATTAACTATAATATTTTATGGCTTGATGGATATTCATAGTAAAAGGCTACTAGACAGTGTTATTAATATGATTTTGAGCATAAGTTGGTTGTGTCGCTAATGTTTTATCCATGGGTTAAACCATTGCAATATTATTAGAGGTGCATGTATGATTTTTATTAGGATATTCATGGCTGTGTTTTTGAAGTGGTTGACGATTCTTGATGGTTATGATAGAAAATTTGTAGTATAGTGTCCATAAAAAAATTACATATATAAAGACTAGTAATATTGTGCATGTGCGGATAGACATATGTAGGTGGAGTAGGGTTGGATATTTTTAAGATCTTGATGCTTTGTATGAAGAATCTGATATAAAACAACATACAACCTGTTGTGAATTACGTTTATGTGTCTCGGGTTGTTAGTTTATCGTTTACGGGTTTTGGTAAAAAAAACAGTTCTGTCCTGAACGTTACAGCCGACTTGTATCAGGTGTAACCGGGTCTTAATTTAATGAAAACTGGGTTTTCTTGAGTCTATAACGTTTTAGTTTCGAAATACGCTTCTAATGGCGTTGGAATCATAATTTTTTGGACGTTGTTTGATATGTTAAATAAATTATTTCGTTTAAGCAGTTAAAGCTGCATTTTTTGCAGATTTTACGTGTTATATTTTAAGTCATAACTTGGTGAATAATTAGAGTTAGATCATAAAATTTATACTGTATATGGTCTTAGGTGTCTGTGCAAACCTCCAATTGGAATTACATCATTCGAATAACCGAGGATTTTTTAAATGAATTTTTCCATGAGCTGCAGTCAGAATGTGATGAACCTGATACTGCTTTGTAAATGATTTTTTATAAATTTTTGGTAAAGATTTAGACTCCAAAAATTTATCACAAGGATAACTCTATGAGGGTCACGTCATATAAAAATATCATAATTTTTGCAGCTTAGTAGGTATGGTAAACGGACACTCAAAACAACCACTTTCAGTGAATGAGTTATGCATGTTTTTGGGTTTATTAAGTGTCGAATCTGCTATTTTTAGTACTCGTACATGCTTAATGACTGTATAAATGGTGTGTTGCGCGTCGTAGTGCATATTACAAACATGTGCCTAAAAACTACTCGGTAACATTTGTTGTGACAACTTGTTTGCATCCTAATTATTAGATGCGTGTAAGAATTGTGTGATTTACATAAACGACCCCTAATGTTCTTGGTAACCATAATAGGACGAGGTTGACCATTCTAACTTGGGTACTTTAATCTGCCGAGCTAAGCTAAGGTGAGTTCACAATTTTTTCTAAAAAGTCCCTGGTTTGGGACAACACACTTATTTCCATGGTTTGGGAAATACATACGATACCCCTGGATTGGGGCTAAACGCGCGTTCTTGATTAGAACTACTGAATGTACTATCTACTGGAGGTGGACCACACTTTCCCTGGTATGGGATTGCCTAGTATTCCTGGTTTGGAATACTGTTAAATACGGTATTTTATATTTCATGTCTTTAGCGGACTAAACGAACTCTATCTCAAAGTCCCCACACACCTACGAATTAGTCACCGGGGCCTGGCGAACGGGATATTAGTTGATAGCGCTATTAGGTTTGACAAACCTCACACCGTGCCTGGGAGGAGGACGGGCGTGAACTTTTATGCCTTGGCAATTGGTCAATGATGATAGACACTGACCTGAGGCACAAACAACTTAAACAATCAAGTTTCGGTATAACTCAATTTAGTAGCTTACAGATGGGGTAGCTCCCCATGACATGTTTTATAAACTAAGTATTTTAATAACCTATTTTTGTAACAACACTAAAAAATGTGAACTCACCGTCTTTATCGTTGATACACTTTTTCTTCATGCTTGCAGGTCGTTAGATAATCATTGCTTTGGGAACTTGCAATCCGAGGAGCTAAGAGTGTCATGGGGCATGATACTAGATTGCAAACATTTAATACATTACGTTTTAAAACATTTTGATTTCAATTGTTTAAATGTTTACTTTGCTTCCACTGAACACTTAGGGGCTGTTTGTTTACCTCTTAATGAGGCTCTAAATGGTTTAGACCTCTTACTGGTTCAGCACTTAATGGTTCAGACTGTTTGTTTCACGAGCAAATGTCTGAATGGTTCAGACATTTTCCTCTGGATGGTTAAGCATTATACTGAGTCTGAATGGTTAAGACCTCTAATCTGAATTGGTCAGACATTTGCCTCCGAACAGTTAAGCATTATACTAGCTCTTAATGGTTAAGACCTATTACTGGTTCAACACTTAATGGTTTAGACCTCTTATTGGTTCAACACTTAACCAGTCAGAGGTTGCCAAACAGCCCCTTACTATGTTTGAAACGTTTAATTTGAAATTCACTGTTCATGTTGGACATAATGACTTGTTTATATTATTTACTATTAGTTCGACATGATTAGTGGCTAGATCTGGTATGTCACACGCCTCATGGTAAAACTCCGTTAGTGGTAATTTGGGGGTGTGACATCATTGCCCTGTTGCACCTTTTACAGCTGCAACTGTGGCACACGTCTTCTTAAATCAAGTTTTTAAGCTCCATGGTTGGCCTGAAACTATTGTATCAGATAGGGATTCTATCTTTGTAAGCAACTTTTGGAAGGAATTCACTAGACTGCATGGTGTGTCCTTGGCTATGTCAACAGCCTATCACCCTCAATCAGATGGGCAAGCAGAAGTGGTGAATAGATGTCTTGAATCTTATCTAAGGTGTATGTCAATGGCTAATCCTAAAGACTGGAATAAATGGTTGCCATTAGCTGAGTGGTGGTACAATTCAAGTTACCATTCAATGATAAAGATGAGTCCTTTTGAAGCATTCTATGGCTACCCACCCCGGGTCTTTATTCCTTATATTCCCAAAGATGCAAGGGTGGCTGCAGTTGATGATTTATGTAGAGACAGGGAAGATATGATTAACATTTTTAAACATCTTTGGATCTCGCAAAAAATAGAATGAAACAATAGGTGGACCAACACAGATTTGAAAGAGTTTTCGAAGTGGAAACTTGGGTATATGTTAAGATTCATCCCTATTGTCAAGCTACTCTAAGGTACAACAAACACTCTAAGCTATCTCCAAAGTATTATGGCCCTTTTTTGATTTTGGAAAGAATTGGGCTATAGCTTATAAGCTGGATTTGCCAAGTGATATTCTAATTCATCCCACCTTCCATGTATCACTATTAAAAAGAGAAAATGGACCACCTACTCATGTGATTCCATTACCTAGAGAACCAAGGTTTCATTTTCAGCCAGCTGCAGTTCCGGAAAAAAGGTGGGTCAAAATGGGTTATAAGGGCTCTATTCAAGTTTTAGTTCAGTGGCAAGGATTGGCTCCAACAGAAGCTACGTGGGAGGATTTGACAGATTTTCAACTCAGATTTCCTTCTTTTGTTATTGAGTCTTGATGGGAGGGAAGTATTGTTAAGTGTTGTTTAGTGGTTGTTACAGTTTGATATTAGGTCAACGGTAGTTTGGTAATATTGATAATAATTAGAGGGTTAGTTCTGTAATTGTCATAATAGTATAGGGGCTTTAACATAGTATGTGTAAAGGTCGTAACAGCGTAACGGTTGTAACAGTCTATATAGGGTTGTTAATGAAAGGTGAGAAGCCATGTTTGAGCTGTGAATTCTTATCATGTTTTCTCTCTTAACACACTTCTTGTTAGATAAGGTTTTACATAAACGTTTTGAGATACATTCTCAAAAGGCCCTTTGCTTAGTTTAATTGTGAAAATTTAAATATAGATTCAACTCTAGAAAGGTCTATTTAAAGCCAGTTCAACAAAAATCACAATTATGGACCTTATTTGCTAATTAGTGTGAATGTTTTCCTAACCTATGACCCCTGAGAAATACTGTCCCACTGGTTCACCTTTTTTCATTGAGAGATTTTCAAACTCTAGCATCACCCCTTGCAGCTTGACTGCCTTAACTTGATTATCGCCTTGAAATTCCATTTTCAAGATCCTCAGCTCTCTTTTGCAGAGTTCGCTGCTGCAATTCATGAGAGAAGTTGATCAGTGTCACTCTCATTCACCCTGTTTCAACAACTTGTCATAAGTCACGTGACGTAAGGATCGCTTTCATTCGTATGCTTCAATGTTCATAACCATCACCTTTGACCACATGGATCGGATTAGGAGCAACAAGTAAGGTTCTGGTTTGTTCTGCCCTCTCATTGATTGAGGATTTCACACACAGGTTTCATGATCACACACACGTTCTGATACCACAATGTTGGTATTAGAACTTAACTCACAATCAAAGATAGATAAAGAATGCAGAAAATACTGAAATCACTCAAGTTTATTGATCAGAACTGCATACAATACCAGAGACTACTTGGAGCGTAGATAAAAAAACATAGCAACAACTATTGGAAAACCACAAGACTTGGATGAACATAACAAACTAGCCGTAGAGGCTTTATTCAAAAAGTAGCGATAAAATTGGGGTGAAGCTAGAGTTCGCAACGTGCAAGCAGCATGCTGCATACTTCTTCAAACTTCAATTTCCCACTGTAATAGAGTATTGAATCACTTTCACTGGACCTGAGAACACCTGGCGCCTAGATATATAAACAAAGTAACTTGGTTTAATTTGTTGGTTTTTGTTTTAACCATTTTGAGCTGTTTCTTCATCATCTTCATCAGTGACCTCTCCTCCTCTGTTCCAGTTTCTGTTGTCTTGATTTCACTGTGCTGAGAATCTTCAGAATGGTGTATCATTTCTAATAGAATAACTTCATAGCCAAATTATCCCTACTCTGAATTGCTCCAGGTGAGCTAACTATGGTCAACTCCCACTTTTTGCCTTTGATGCCACATATCTACAGATTGATCATATATCATATATCTACCAAATTCCATATATGATTAACGCATTTTTTAGAGGAAAAGGAACATTAATTACCTCTTGGAGTTCCTGAGGGTTTAAAGTGTGCCTGTTGATAAAATTCCTCTCTGTCCCATTTTTTTTGTTCTCTAGACGCGTACAAATCTTTCCCACGTCTTCTAGTGACCATGGTCTTAAGTAATTACGGTGATCTTTAGCCTTAAAGGGATCTATTATTTCTGCTTTACCTCATTTTTTCCCAAACATCCCACACGCGCTTTGAAGATCAGAGTAGAGACCGAATAATAGATCACCTATTGGATTTGCCCCTTCTTCAAGTACGTATGTTTGTACTGAAATGGCTTCAAAATATTCATGTGTTCCAGTTTTGCAGTCATTATTTCATTGTTTCGAATATCTTGAGCCGTGTCACCCAGTTGGGTTAACTCTTCTTCCACCTGAAGTATCGATTCTACTTCAGACCAATTCCTCTTTACAGTTACTTCCAGTAGTTTCTTATTTTGTACGATCCCGTTTTCACTTTTTTGAATATTTTCATTTTTAGTTTCCGATTCTGTTGGAACAAATATTAAAACAATTGTAACAGTTAATCTTACAATTAGAGGGCAAAGTAAGAAACGTGATTAACTACTAGAAAACAGATGAGAACTAAAAAATAAATAATAAGTAAATAAAGTACTAGAAGTCTAAGAATCCATATGAAAAGATAGCAAAACATCCATACTCATATATATGAACAAGAAAAAGAAGCGTACTCGTTTGTAGAAAAGAAATTGGGCTGAGCATCATAGAATGGAAGGTACTTAGCATAAATTTGGAATCAACCTATTAATTTCACACAAATCATACTCATTTTTTTGCTATCGTTTTTATATGGATTCTTAGACTTCTAGTGGTGGAGAAATATTGACTAAAACAAAAAAATTGTGTTTTTATTTTTCACATTTAAAAGGGAGCAAATGAAAGGTGCATCTTTAGAATATCTTCATAAGTAGCTCTCCCCACTTCTTTTGCTATTTAGTAGCGCTCTGTTTATAGTTTTGATTAGTTTCTCGCTTTTCTACTATGTCTTTGGTGTCGGGGTCTCTCTGGAAGCAGCATCTCTATCCCAGGGATAGAGGTAAGGTGTGCCTGTTAAAATATAATTCAAACTCACGGTTTGGATTCGGTTCAAGTACTTAGATTGCATGGATCAAGTCAAG